>CM071944.1:25372500-25402500 GCA_036784905.1 Acrossocheilus fasciatus
ACACACACACACAAACAAACATACATACCCATACTAATAGCAGTCCCAGACAGTAGGACAGAGTGAAGGTATACAGGACCTAAAATTTCCACTCTTCTGTTAGCCCCGTGTCCAGTGGACCCAAACATCATGTATGTAAGTGTATAGGGGGGGGGGGGTACAGTGAGTGGTCATTGAACATTTGTTCTGATATATGTTCTTCATAGAAAATGAGCCAAGGCCAATGAGTCTCAGTTTGAAACAAATAATAAATAGTATCATTTTTCTTTTGATAAAAAGTGTAAACGGTTGACACAGACCCGAACACCATACAAGGGTTAAATAGTATAGTTATAATATAATAGTTATTTCAGTTATGTAGTAGTAGAGGTTGTGTTTGTAGTAATCTAGTGTATTTATTTTATATTAATTTATTTACACAAGCACTGAAGCCTTGCATGAGATTAGCAGCAGATCATTGCAAGAAAGTGCAGAACAACTTATTGTCTATGTGTTTCTATGGTTACAGTCTCAGAAGATGTCCATTCTATAGGCTAACACTAGATGTCAGTATGAGAATTAGGATTTCATTAGGTTTGGCGTGAAACATTTACTAATATCAAAAGAGGAGGCCCTGGATTTCTGGAATTTCACTGAATAAGACAAACTGCCTGAGGCAGAAATCTATTAAAATGTTTTTTTCTTGAAGAAGATGGGCCAGTACAACAAAGAATCAGTGGACTGAACAGTGAATAGTTCATACTTCAGTTCAAAACAGCTTCCACACATTTAATTACGCTCTTTCAGCTTGGAGGACCTCTTAAATGAACTATTTGAAGGCAGGAATCTGTTCAGGTACTCAAGAGAGTTGATATCTGACACCCGAAACTCAAGGACTCTAGGAAAATAAAAATGTTCAAATATAGGCTTTCCTCTCTCTATCGCACACATTCATCTGGGGTGAAGTTTTCAACATTAAAGAGAAAGATACATTAAGCTCTTCTGTGCATGGGACGTTTCTGATTTCAGTTTTATTTTCCCTAATGGATTTCACACTCTATTTCACTGACAACTTGCTACAAATTTTAAAAAGTGATATTACAAAATCATCACAGTTTTGACAGCACTGGCACGGATGCTCTGTGATTGCTATGATGAGACTTTGTGACATTTCATTCTGTCATTTACGTCCTGGTTGACATGTAGAATACATGTAAAAAGCATTTTCATTCATGTATAACTTGGACTTGGATTGGATAATGAAACCGGAATTGTGCCTCCACAAAACTCATCCAGTTCATGACAGACATGACACATTTTCCACGTTAGATTGATACCAATGCAATTAGTTTTAGAAACCATTTGACAAGGTCACATTGCTGTCATTACACAGTCAAACAGGGATTTCTCTTCCTATTTTTGTGCTTTCACCTTTTTTAAAAAAAAAAAAAAAAATGTATATCCTGAGATTCACACATGGCATGGTTTTACTACTTTTAAAGATTTAACAAAATGTTGCAACCACAAGGTATATAGGAAGAAAGTTCTAATTCGTAATTAATTATATTATATTAATATCCGATAATCTGATGCTCAAGGTTTTTTTTTTTTTTTCTTAGAACAGCATTATTTTTTTCTGCATTTCATGAACTGCAGAAACCACATCAAGTCCAAATGATCTACTCAGGTAGAAATGCCTATGTTAAAGAAGTGCTTGTGATAAATAAACACTTGTATTAAGAAAACAGTTCTAAAAGCATTTTTCAGATTTGCAGCCATAAACATTTTAGCCTATTATATTTAATATTAGCTACTTACAAGCAGACAATCACTTTGAATAAATAAGCACCAACTTCCCCTATGTGTGTAATAATAGACTTTCCTGCTGATTCTGGGATGATAGTAATATTCTACATATTCTAAGAACTGTAATCACATGGATGATTACAGAACTTGATTTGATTACACTTTGTTGTATATCCTCCTCTTCTGCTCAGTTTCAATTTGACTGCTTTCATCCAAAACCAGAGGCTTTTAGTAAAGCTGTGCAGATACAGTTCATCAGATTGACAGATACATTAGATACATCAGTCATTTAGAATTAGTAATGCAAATCTAACCAAATCACTAATGCAAGTCATTTGACCATCGCAGGGAAGTTCAAGTACGGTACAAAGTTGGAGTGAAGGGAAAGGGTCAAACAAATACATCCACATTTGTAGTTTAGACTTTTAATTGAGATGTATGTCTGAAAATTCTGCCGATTAGCCAGTTGCCAATAGCTACAAGTTTTAAACTCTGCAGGGATTTGTAAATGTACAAAATAACAAAAAGTAATCGTTAATATAAAAAGAAAAATTGATTTGCATGCAACAGATGCCCAATTTGTTCTCACTTAAAATCAGTTTTCCTCAGACTGTGCACCAGCATGTTTGCCATTAACATCTCTCAATGTGACAAATGGCCTAAGATCCATCTAGTCCTACAAGCTATTCCTCCACAAAATAGCAGTAAAAAATGTGTTGCGTTTCGTGTCGTGTCATTGCAAGCCATCAGACTGTGAACATCACCGTACTCCTTCACCAGCACGAAGTTCTGTGCTATTTCTCACACGCAGATGCTTCGCTTCGGTGTCCATCAGCGAGATACAAATGACACAAAGATGTTTTCATATATACCTGCATGCATTTCACCTTTACACATTGTGATTACATTTGATTCAAAATAATGAATGTTTGGTAACACTTTAGTATAGGGACCAATTCTCACTATTAAGTTGCTTATTAGCATGCCTAATATTAACATATTAGCTGTATATTGGTACTTATAAAGCACATATTCTGCATGACCATATTCTATACCCTTAATCCAACCCAACACCTAAACTTAACAACTACCTTACTAACTATAAATAAGCCGCAAATTAGGATTTTATTGACATAAAAGTTATAGTTAATGGTTTGTTAATAGTGAGAATTTGACCTTAAAATAAACTGTGACCGAACGTTTTTTAAGTGAGAAAAATCTGTCAGTTTATTATCTTTAGGTCTTAAAGTAGTTATATTTGTTAATCAAAAGCAAAGGAATAGAACCATTTACTCATTCTCATGTCATTCCAAACCTGTTTGACAATGTCATATAATGTCAAACCAATGATATCCAATGTTTAGACTCCACAGATGAAAGAAAGTCATATAGGTTTGGAGCGACATGACGTTGAGTGAATGATGACAGCATTTTCAGCTGGCCATGTGATGTCACCAGTGTCCCCCTTGAATGGGCGATCCAGTCCAGCTGCTTTTTTCTAGGCCACAGATCTCATGTGAATGTATATAATTTTAAACCAATTACACTATGCACCTTTAATTGTGTCCTGTTCCACTAAATTACATCTGGCAAATGAGATATATCCCACTTTACGCTCAACATTAATTCAAATGCACAGTGCAAAACAACTCTTTTAATCAGATGACAAGGAGGAAAATGAGGTCTGACCCAAAGTGATAGGAGAAAGCAAAATGCACTTCTGACGAGTAAAGGTGATGTGTGACTGACAGCTACCATCAACTCGTCCCTGAACTTGGCACCAGCCTATTACTTCAAAGGGCTTTATCCAACCACTAAAATGGCCATCCATTATTTGAACTCCATTATTGTCTGATGGGAATTTACCTGTTTGTTGTTGTGCTGTCAAACGTGTGATTCATTAGAAACACCTTAACACTTGGCCAGTAAAAGAGCAGTAATGTATTTATATGTGGGTTTTATGCCACATTTGAAGGACATCCAAAACATAAACATTTGCGTGCTGACAGCGGAAATGGACAGTTTGTCAAGCTAGTCAATCAATCGTTGATTGTTCTGTGACACCATGTAGCTCGATAGACTGTGTATTTCATATATAGCCTGCACTTTTTCTTGTTTTTATCAGTTATTGATCCTTTAAAACCTCAAACAAAGCAAATCAAACTTTTCTCACCGCTCATCTGTGACAGTGATAATTTCCATGCACATGTTGCTCAGGAAATCCAGCATGTGCACCTCACCATGAGGTTTAGTAGACAGAGGTGAAACATCTGCTCAGGCTCCAGTGACGTTTGCCAAA
This sequence comes from Acrossocheilus fasciatus, assembly GCA_036784905.1. Lineage (NCBI taxonomy): Eukaryota > Metazoa > Chordata > Actinopteri > Cypriniformes > Cyprinidae > Acrossocheilus > Acrossocheilus fasciatus. The sequence goes on from CM071944.1 coordinate 25,376,585, forward strand.
AGCAATCAGGCACCTTTTTTAGGGCAGTGTGAGAGAGGTCTGTCGATTTGCATAATCGCCCGCTCACTCTACTCCGTGGGGTCGGCTTCATGTTGCGCTCGCCGGGCAGCTGCCATTCTAAGCCTTGCAGGATTACTGAAAAATAGGACTATCTCAGGCTGGCTGCTGCTTCCATCCCTTCACCTACAGACCTGCTCATATATATATCTGAGCTCATTAGCTGAGTAATGGTGCCTCCACATCTACCTGGCTGGTTTTCAGCAGCCGGAACATCAACAGTCTGTCTTATCCCCTTTGATGTTTAACAAAAGATACTGATTAGCTGCTTCCGCCATCCACTGCATGTATCATAATTATTTCTGAGGCATAAACAACATACTGGCTTTCAGTTGTAAGCATTAATTTGAATGACTTCATGACCGCACAGGCTATAGCAGTAGGGAAGAATAGTAGAATACTGCCGCAGTGCTGCTGGTTAAGTACGATGACATAAATGGTCACATGACAGAGGAGAAATGGCTACAGAAATAGAAATGATTATGAGTTAAACAGTTATTTTATCTTCTTATATTATTTCACTAAGTGTTATGTTTTGTTACTTAAACTTCTCAGTGCAAGTCATTGTGATTCAAACCCCTGCTGAAGTGAATTAATGTAAATTGTTAAGGCTTGTTTTTCAGGGAATTCTTTTGAATTAGTTTTTTTTTTTTTTTTTTTTTTTTTTTTTTAATTCGCTTTGGACTATTTTCACAAGTAATATAAGGTGTATATTTTCAAAAATCAAAAATCCAAACTGATCGCCATTAGTCATTCTTTCAAAATCTGATCTCATACTTTCATTACAATTACACATATTTTTATACACTCAATCTTTATTTTAAAGCATAAGATTATTCTCATTTATACTACGGGGCCGTTGAATGCTTGAATCTGATTGGCTGACGAACGTTCTAAGGTGTGCAATTATTTTCAGGGAAACACACGGCGAACGTAGTTCCAGGCAGCTCTTGACCGCGTTACATGACCATATCACTTCGCCAAATGATTTCTGTTATTTCAAAGGTCTTACAACAGCAAAATAACCAAAAAAAATAGCATACTCTATCTCTCCCGCTCTACCTCCCTCACAGACCACACATACATAACAGTTACATTTTGCACGCACACTAACATACATTGCGCTAATGTTTTTAGCGCTTTTTTGATGATTTTATCAGTAAACAGCTTAAAAACTACACAAGTGAGGTAACAACAACGGCACTGTTTGTGAACAAAAGGAACTAAGTTTCACTATAACTAGAGACATTGCTGCCGAACACTACTGAGAGACGCACAGAGGTAATTCTCTCTCTCTCTCTCTCTCTCTCTCTCTCTCTCTCTCTCTCTCTCTCATACCTTAGTTATTAACTGTATTAACTGCATTAGTCTGCTATCAACGACTCAAGCTTTCGTTACTAGGTTTAAAATGACGTTTTGGAATTAGCAACGGAGGCATTGGATGAGATGCGGAATAAATAATCCTACTCACAATAGCGATTTAAGTAGAAAAACCAGATGAATGCCTTGAAATATATCATCTGATCGATGTCTTGAGGTGTGGCAACCGTAGTATAAGTGGAAAAAATTACTTCGGTCTGTTATAATGTAACGTAAAATGCTGCATTTGATGCCATCTGTCTTCCTTCTTCTGATACATCTCTGATAATTTTCTCTCCCTTGTATCCTGCTGTTCACAAATTGCAAAACACACAATTTTAAAAATGATAATGTCCTCAAAAATCAGGTTTTGCTGATTTCTGGGTACCAATTTGTCGCCAAAATATGGTTAGGCACACACACACACACACACACACACACACACACAAAGGTATTCTTCATTATATTTTACAAATACTATCCCCTTAACCCTACTCCCAACCCTACTTTTTTTTTTGTTTGTTTTGTTTTGTTTTTTTTTTCATAGAAAAAAAAGTCTTCCACAAAGACAAGGATTTCAGATATTGCCATTGTTGTGGGGACATTTTGTCCCCATAGCATAGGATTAACTTGAACCACACACACACGTTTGTTTTTGTGAATTGTTGGGACATTACATAGGTGTAATGGTTTTTATACTGTACAAAATGTATTTTCTATCACCCTACACCTAACCCTACCCCTTACAGGAAACTTTGTGCATGTTTACTTTCTCAAAAAAAGAAACAACAACAAAAAAAACTAACAAAAAAAACAGTCTATATGATTTAAAAGCCTTTTGAAAATTGGGGACATGAGGCAATGTCCTCATAAGTCAGCTCCTTGTAATACCTATGTCATAGACATGTCATTATACAAATGTATGCCCTCATATGTCACAAAAACACGTGCGCGCGCGCACACACACACACACACACACACACACAATAGTAGTTATCATCTAATATAAATCCCTTATAGTGCAAAAAATAATTCAATACATTTGGTTGCATTTGGTTATCCCTGAATTGCAAACAAGTTCTTTAGAAACTCTCTTGAATCTTTATCTAGCTTATAGATATATATAGATGCACCAAATGATTCACTAATTAACCATTAAGATAAGTTAGATTAAATAATAGACAAATGTATTAAACTGAATGAGAAGACATGCAAAATAAAAGTTTAATAGTAAGAGCTTTATGAAAGGCAGTTACTGTGAATAAAACATTTATATAGATGAAACAATGATGATTTATTTTATTTTATTTTATTTTATTTTTTGCAGTGAAAAGGATTCTTTGTAATTGTGTGTATTGTACTGAGATAATTGAAAATACGCTGAAATATTTGGGAAAAATAAATAAATAAATAAATAAACTTTTGATGATCTGTTGTGATATTAGTACTAAGGGTTTGAAAATGTAACAGTTGCTTGTGAAAATAGCACCAAAGCGAATTAAAAATAAATAAATAAATGAATGAATTAATTAAAATAAATAAATAAATAAGATTTGAATGCAACCCAATTTGTCTCCCACATATTTCACAATACAATGGCTGTAGTGCCGTCCTCTCTTACTCTACATATATACAGTATATCGAAGTAACAGCCTGACTGCTGTCTAAGAGAGAAAGAGGGGAAGCTCAAATTAATGACTTTTGGGCTATTCCATTTAGCATCAACTGATCCTGTTCACATTTAATGCATTTTTAATGAACAGATCTTTCATGGTAAATCTAAAGCTAATTTCATAAGTTATAAATCCTGCGTAGTGGTTAGCCAGTTCACAATTTCCCTTGATTACTCTTCACAGATGGTCATGTTCTGCTGGTTGAGCTAAAAGGATCGCACAAACCCCTGTCTCTGAATGAAACCAAATGATTGTTTACCATTTCACAGGGCAAAACAATCTGCGCTCATTCCATGTCCAGCAGATTATGATTAATGGTCATGTTATAAGATTTGATTTGTCACTGCAGGATATTACTCCGTAATAGGAATCGCTGTTTTGACAATGTCGGACATTCGCTGAGATAACAGGCTACAAGTAATCAGCAAGAACAATTTGAAAAATGTTTCTGTCACATTACAAAAACACAAACGTTCACCTTTGGCATTCAATCTGAGTAAAACAATATAAAAATATCAGCATAGGTCGTGTTACATTCTCTATATAGCAATGGGATGTCACAATTCTGCATTACCTTTGCCCCCTAAGGCTTGTTTTGTCTGATAGCTTTGTAATTGGTTTATGCTATTTAAAAACGACAAGACTTGGGGCCATTTGCACATACTCACACTTCACTCCAAGTGTCACTATAAAGCCACACAGTGATATACTTTCAACCATTCCTGGTCATATTCACTTTTTTGCAAACTCTGGGCAGTGCAAGCGTTTGTCACACAGTCTCCAGGAACATGGACTGCCTTACTGACAGGAGGTATTTATGAAGTCTCCATGGTGGAGATGATGCTAAGCAGCACTAGGGTACCCCAGGGATCTGTCCTGGCTCACTTCCTTTTTTTACCGTCCACATGATAGATTTCCAGTACAACCCCACTGAATTTCTCAGATGACTTAGAGTCACACATAGAGAGAATGTGGACCACCGGCGATGTGCCAGACTCACACTTGCTCACCGGACTAAGTGCAATATACCACAAGCACGCAAAGAGGGGAAAGCACAGCATGCAGAGCTCAGAACCAACAACAAATTATAGAAGAAAAATCATACAAAACATACATAGAGAAAACCAAATCTACAAGGCAAGTAAAATGATGAAAGTAATTTAATTAAAACTAATTTTGTGGTTTAGAATTTGATTGTTAGTGTTCATAGCGCTTATTAGATTAGTGTTATTATGTTCTCATTTCTTAAGCTTCACTTTTTGACTATCCTTGTGTAAGACTGCCTTTGTGCAATTTCCTTATTCCTTCTTTATGTGCACATCATGGACACACCTAGACAAAACAAGAACTAGACTTGGACACACCTGTAAGAAAACTGGCAAAAAAGCACACACACGTTTGTTTTTGTGAAAAGTGGGAACATCCCATAGGCGTAATGGTTTTTATAATGTACAAACAGTATGTGCTATTGCCCTACACCAACCCTACACCTTACAGGAAACTTTGTGCTATTTAAGATTTTCAATACACTCCATTCTGTGTGATTTATAAGCATTTTGAAAAGTGGGGACATGGGGTAATGTCCTGAAAAGTCACCTTCTCCTTGTAATACCTATGTCATACCCTTGTCATTATACAAATGTATGTCCTCATTTGTCACAAACACGTGCACACACACACACACACACACACACACACACACACACACACACACACACACACACACACACACACACACACACACACACACACACACACACACACACACACACACACACACACACACATCTTACTTTTTTAGAGTAATTGCATAGAATTCGCAGAACAAGTAGTTCTTAAATTATTAGATATGATACTATTATACACTTAAGGTACTTTTTTAGGTACCTTTAGGGTACTACTATGCACTATTTAGGGGTAAATAAGATACAAAAGTTTATATAATATAATATAATATAATATAATATAATATAATATAATATAATATAATATAATATAATATAATATAATAATATTAGTATAATATAATTAGTATCTTTTGAAAGGGTACTGCTTCAGCGACAGAATTTGTACTTTATTTATTAAGTTTTTTTCAGAGTATGTGCTGTGATAATGATCTACACTTTGTTATATAAATTACAAAGCCTTATTTTACCTTTAAAAATGAATGCATTAGATTAATGAACAAATTTATTTTACTTTTTTTTTTATTATTTTTTTTTTTTTCTGGAACTGAAATGAATGGATTTGAAATAATTATCTATGGCTGAACAAGTCTATGTAATGAACACATGACATCCTGAGGCTATGACTACCCCGAGGACTCCCTCCATGGTATCACAGATTGTTTTATTTTATTTTAGGGGGTTCCGTTTAATTTATAGGACAGCTGAGAGAGACAGGAAAGAGGATCAGGATGCGTTGCAAGCTGAATTGCATATATGTGACAACAGTGGCTCTTTATGTGTCATGAACACATGCACTACCCACTGTGCAACAGCATTTTTTTTTTTTTTTGGTTCAGACATATTTCAAAAAGCACACACACAAATTAGCTTTTTGCCAGAAGTGCCATGTTCACTGAAGGGGGACATGTGAGATCCATCAATCACAGAAGACCCTGTAACCATGGAAATAAAAATCGCCACAACACTGACTTACATAAAGCATTACAAATTACATAAATGAAATATAATCTTTTCTCTATGCTTTCAGTCACCTTAAATATTTATATATTTAAGTGTTGTGAAATAAATTCATAATGTATCACATTTTTTATTTACAGTCGATTGTAAGTATAAAAATGTAGCCAATGGTTTTACAGTCAGTGGTTTTAAATTGTATCAATGTTGACCACCAACTCCCATTGAGCATTAGAGTTTAGATGTATAATAACCTTGAAACAATAAGGGATGCATTTTGGAGGCTCATAAAAAAAAGATAAGATGCTTCTCTCCTTCTCTACGTATAGTGTATGTGCATATGTGTGTGTGTGTGTGTGTGTGTGTGTGTGTGTGTGTGTGTGCGTGTGCGTGTGCACGCATGCATGTCTCTGTCTGTCTGTGTGCCCCCTCATAAAAATAAATGCGTGACAAGCCTGCTTTCTGGTACAGTAGCAATATCTGTACACTGTAAAAAAAACAATGTTTTTAGAAGTTGGAAATAAAACAAAGCTTTTTATAGTAGGTTTTACAATAAAATACAATTTCAGTTTTTTCACTTCAAAATTCAGTGTGCGGAAAACTTTAGAATACCATTCCTTCATTCATTAATAACTACAGAGAAACAAATGAGTAATGCAATATTAACATTGTAGTAACAACCAGTAAGTAATAAGAAACTCTGATTAACGAATTAGCAAGTAGTTGAATGCAGTAGTTCACTATTAGCTAATCAGTTTCATGCCTCCCAGAAAACTACTAAGAAACTGCAAACTGTTTCATAATTAATGGCAAACTAATCAATGGACTGTAAAAAGTGATAAGTTGACTTAGCTTAAAAAAAAAAAAAAAATTGAGGAAACCCGTTGCCTTAACATTTTTAAGTAAATTGTAATTTAAAAACAAGTTAAGTCAACTTATAACTTTTTACAGTGTGACTAGTGCATGATAAATTATTATTATTATATATTTTTTAAATTTAGATTTTATCCACTATTTTAATTAACATTTAACCACTTACATAATTAATAGATAATAATATATTAATAATAAGCACATTTTATCAGACTTCTTACAGAATTGGTTACTGACTGTGGATCATTTATAGAAGTGAATACTAGTGAATAGTTCTCTAGGAGGTATGCAAAAATAATAGTTACTGATTGGCTAACAGTTAGCTAACGCATTAAGCTGAGTACTATTACTTACTAATTTGTTAATTCAAGGATTTTTTTTTTTTTTTAGGATGTATTACTCATTTGTTCATGTGTACTCATTCATTGATGCTGGAACAGTATTCTAAAGTGATATCTCAATTTCTTTTTTAATTAACTATGAAATGTAATTTCAGAAATTTCTGACAGAAATTTGTTTCAAAGTAAGTCCTACACCATTTTTGTCCAGTGTACCTATTTGAAAGTGTAGATGAAGATAAGCAAGTCTAGAACAGTACACCACCCGCTGAGGCATTGATAGCAGACAATCAAAATTACTTTTTTTTTTTTTTTTTTTTCATTGCTAAAACATTTTCTGACAACAAAACTTGAGCAATGTCAGAAATTGTCATTAGCCAAAGTTTTTCTCTTTGGAATTTCAGTTAAGAATCAGTCAATTTCTCCAATAATCTATTTGTAACATGTGTTAGATAGAGAATAACCATGTATAAACTAATCAACTCATCACTTGTCATTGTAGGTCCTAAATGAATTAAGCTCAAGACAATGCAGCCAACTGTGGGCACCCCCGCATTTTGGACCCCAGGGCTTCAGCCCCTCCTAGCCCTTATATTAATCTTATAATTATATTATATTTATATTAAGCCCTGCTGAGGAAATATTCTGTCTTTAGTCTGGGTTATTTCCCCTGTGATTCTCAGATAATTATTGCAGGTTGTAGACAGAGGATGAGACACTTCAGTGTATTACCTGCCTGTGAGTGCTGTCCCCCTCTCCTGGAAACAGCAATGAAAGCTCATTACTGAAATATGGGGTCTGAATCTGAAACTTGATGACCAGGTGAAAATGAGGGGGACTGAAAATTGAAGATCTATATTATTCACAAAGCATTCTATACAGCTACAGGGCACTGATTTTTGATACGCAGAGCACGGTTTATTGACTACAAAATTACAGTATTCTGGTTGTTAAACATTCAGTTGGTATTAATAACCTAGCTTACATTTTGAAGTGGCTGGTGATTTTGGATTCCTAGGTTTCACAGCTGATTGTGCATACAACCTCTTTGTTTTAAGTAAACTTGTTGATGCCAGGCACCTTTTTCTTTAAAGAGATTGTGAACTTTCTTAATTTAAATTGACATTTTTAATTTGCCTTTGCAGTCAGTTTCATTTAAATGATGGATTGCTTTGTATGTGTATAATTGAACTTTTGAGAAGGAAATAGCCGACAAGGTATCAAAATAAGAAGAAGAAGAAAAAGAAAAAAAGCGTGTGTTGCTGCTTCATTAATCAGAGTGGAAAGGTTCTGCACCCAGATGGGAAGTGAGGGCTGGCAATCAGACGAAAGGCCCAAATGAAAGGGCCTAGCCAGCCTCTTTCTCTTCCTGCTATACCACCCTAATGAACACTGAGGGAAAATCTTTTCTGTACCTTTTGCTTGCGTCCAGCCAACCTGCTGTCTGACAACCAAAATAAATAAGCTTGTATCTTCAAATAAATAAATAAATAAATAATAATAATAATAATAATAATAATAATAATAACAACACAATTAAATAGCTAATATATATATATATATATATATATATATATATATATATATATATATATATATATATATATATATACAATTATTCACTATTAACTATGTACTTACATCAAAAAATAAGTACAATGTACTTATTGTGTTCATATTGTATTGCGAAACACTTTTGCTGCTATTGAGGTGGGATATGGTTAAGGTTAGGGAGAGGTTTGGTGGTATGGGTAGGTTTAAGGGTAGGTTAAGGTGTAAGGGATGGGTCAACAGTGTAATTATAAATGTAATTACATAAATTAATTACAGATGTAATTACATATAGGTATTTTTGAAAATATAAGTACAATGTAAGAACATGTATGTACACAATAAATGCATTGTACCAAATGATTAATTTAAATGTAAGTACATAGTAGTTAAGGCCACCTAATATAAAGTGGGACTTAAATTCCTAATTTGCTGGTAAGGTAGTTGTTAGGTTTAGGTATTGTGTAGGATTAGGGATGTAGAATAAGGCATTAATATGTGTTTAATTACTACTAAATGGCTAATATTCTAGTAATATGCATGCTAATAAGCAACCAGTTAAGAGACCCTAAAATAAAGTGTTACCCAAATTTTCACACTCAAATGAAATAGCACAAATTTAATTATAGGAATTCTTAAATCCTGTTAAACAAATCACAATTTTTAATTAAGATAATAAAATAGCAACTAAAGGTTCACCAAACTAGATACGCTTTGCCTTAATAGCAGCATTCACAACAAACAGCTTTGCTAGTTTTTGAAGGAGTTCACATGTATGCTGGCTGCTAATTCTTCACTCTATGGCACAAAACATAAATAAATAATTGTTGGTTAAGACATTAATATAGCAACAACTTGACATAAAAAGGTCATTATGATAATGAGAAACATACAATTCAGTGGCATGTGTCTAAACTGGTTATTATACCTTGGTAGTAATACATTTTTGTACATTTATTTCAGATAGCTCTACACTGTAAAAAATTCCTGTAAATTTACATGGAAATTTAACAGTAAAATGATGTTTTCAAGTAATAGCAGTAAGTTGCTGTTATTTACAGTGCATTATGGGAAGACTTGTTCACTTCGGGTTGCGTGGTCGACCAACGACAGCATGTCACCGTTATTTAACAGAATTATACCATATTTTTTTCCAACGTGAACAAGACGGCATTTTGGATTATCTGCATGAGGTAAGATTGCAACTATTTATGATTGTATTTGCCTCTCTTTAAATTACTTATTACTTAAAAATATTACATCTTAAACATCCAATGACACTTCTGTGATTTAAATCAGACGACTCTATTATAGGTAGAGGGATGATTGAGCGACCGACCGATCGATGGAGTTCATAGTCAGACTGACATCACATCAGGTAAATCACTCATTTTCATCCAAAATGGATATTTTACTTCACGTAAAATATGAGTGGGACTCGGTGGGAGTGAACAAAATCGATTGTTTTTTTGTTGTGTGATAACTTTTTACGTGCGCCGGTCATTTTGTATCTGCCAGTGTTGTTTGCCACTACGTCCGATTTTACCTTTTTATCAAGTACTTCTAAAAATAATATTATAAAGCTAAAGTGAAGCCTTTGCAATTTTAATTAGAAGCCTGTTAGTGAACGGGTATAGGCTACGCTAGGAATCCATTTGTTCGTGAGTCGTGAGCTGATTTGCACATAGCCTACACACACTGTTTGTCGGCGATGCATCAATCATACAAGTGAAGTTTATGAAACACCCAATTTCATGTGCTAATCTTTTTGTCTGTAAATGGTAAGTTAAGTACAAAAACTTAAAATTCTTGTTATAGTCTAATTACTAATTAATTAATTAATTAATTGCCTATACAATGCAAGCAAACTTGAACTTGACATAAATTACATAAATTGTTCTCTTTGACAATAGATGTCTGCAACTTCTGCTGACCTCGAGAAGACTGGTAACCTGCCTGTGACTCCTCGTTTGATCCTGCTTGGTAAGTATATCATATTAGACATGTCTGAAATTTATTTTACTAAAACAAGGCTCACACAAGTTTTACTATTAGAAGATCTACATTTATGTGCCTTATACTAGAATCCACTGTCTTTGAATGTTTTATTGCACTGGGCTGGGCTGCGTTTCTCAAAAGTATCATAAGCCTAGATTTATCTTACCTAGATAACCATTGCCACCAATGGTGTCTATGATCAACTTAGGCATAATATGCTTTTGAGAAACGCAGCCCAGATTTGAATTTAAAATATTTATTCAACTAAGCCAAGTCTGATTCTTGGTTTGAGAATTTAGTTCACTTATAGAAACCTCATAGTTTTTTTTTAATATATATATCACTATACAATCACTATACACTTTATTGTATTTAAACTTTTTTCCCCATCTCGAAATCTGGCTTGGCATTAAAGGGTTAGTTCACCCCAAAATTTAAATTCTGTCATTAATTTCTCACCCTCATGACATTCCAAACCCGTAAGACCTTCATTCATCTTCAGAACACAAATTAATATATTTTTGACTGAGAGCTCTCGGATTTCATCAAAAATATCTTAATTTGTGTTCTGAAGATGAACGAAGGTCTTATGGTTGTGGAACGATACGAGGGTGAGGAATTAATGACAGAATTTTTGGTTAAACTATCTCTTTAAGTAAAAAAGACTAGAACAAGGTTTGATGTTGTCATCCTGTACACGCAGTCAGGTTGTTACAAATCGGTATAACATTTTTTGTCTATGGGTCAGCAGTGTCAGTTACCATTCAAAGACATGACATTGTGTGCCGTTGTCAGGTTATGAAAGAATTTTCTCACTGCCTTTTCTACACTTTCTAGAGATCATAGAATAAACATTGTTCTATCCATTCCTTTATGATCTAGGTGAAAATCCGGGGCAATGGATGAAATGGTGGATGATCAGCCTGGAAGGCCGAATAATCTGCGAGGGTGTGCAGCCAACTTTTCTCACTGGACTTGCTGCATTGTTCTCTTTGTATTACATCTTTAATCTGCAGTACCAGGAGGAAGCAGCATCCACACTGGAATTCCTTCAAAGGTAAATTTGCACTTATATTATTTATTTCTAATTAATATGTTAGTATTTGTATGGTGACTTAATGGAACAGTTCACCCAACAATGAAATTTATCATCCCATGATTTACTCACCCTCAAGCCACCTTAGGTGTATATGACATTCTTCTCTCAGCCGAACACAATCAGAGTTATATTAAATAATATCCTGGCTTCTCCCAGCATTGTAATGGCATTACATTTTGTTTTTCAAGTTTGTTCACATCAAGTTTTTGATGCCCAAAAAGTGTATTCATCCATCATAAAAAATAATCCATACAACTCCTGGGGGTTAATAAATGTTTTCCGAAGTGAAGTGATGTGTTTTTGTAAGAAAAATATCCATATTTATAGCTTTATAAACTATAATCATTGGCTTCTGGCAACGGCTGTACGCACGTTCATGAGAGAATCGAGTTCTGGCAGAAGGGTGATCTCTGACCCGACGTAGGACGTAGCTCCCCTTCTCTTACAATATATATATATTTTTTTTTTCTAATTTAGTTGTATGGATATCTTTTATGATGTATGAATGTGCTTTTTGGAGCTTTAAAAACACTACTCAATGCCATTCCAAAGCTGGGAAGAGCCAGAAAATTATATAATATAACTCTGATTGCATTCAGCTGAAAGAAAAAAAATTCTGTCATTAATTCTGTCATGAGGGATTCACCCTCATGCCGTTCCACACCCGTAAGACCTTCTTTCATCTTCAGGACACAAACGTAGATATTTTTGATGAAATCCGAGGGTATCTGATCCACACATAGGCAGCAATGTCATTGCACCTTTTGACCTCCAGAAAGGTAGTTGAAAACATGGTTTAAAATAGTCAACGTTACTGCAGTGGTTCAACCTTAATTTTATGAAGTGACAAGAACTTTTTGTGCACCAAAAAACAAAACAAAAATAAAGATTTTATTTAACAAAATGAACCGTTGTCATATGTAGTGAATTCAGTGCAGGCTTCCTTATTTACATCCGAATGCCAACTCAGTATTGGCCGAAGCTGAAAACTTGAGCAGACATGCATGCATGCATGTGATGTTGACAGGAAAAATATCTTAATTTGTGTTCCGAAGATGAACAAAGGTCTTACGGGCGAGTAATTAATGTCAGAAATTTTATTTGAGTGAACTAACCCTTAAACATATAGTTCCCCCTAAAATAATGATCTCATTTACTTAACTTTATCACAAACTTGTGACTTTTTTTTTTCTTTGAAGGCCACAGTAACACAATACAATAATATATAATTTCTCAACATTTGTGAATGCATTAACTAACATGAACTAACAAAAATATATAAATTTGTTACAGTATTTAATATAGTTCATTGATTATGTTAGTTCAGTGCATTAACTAATGTTAACATATACACCCTTTTGATTTTAACAACAATGCAAATGTTGAAAATAATTAAGATTAATACATGCTGTAGAAGTATTGTTCATTCTTAGTTCATGTTAACGAATGAAATTTTATTGAAGTGTTACCAAAATTTTGATAATCAAAATCATACCATTTAAAATCATTGTTTACTGAAAATATTCCTTTCTTATATTTTTTTAGACGTTTTGTTGGAATAAATCCTGAAAAGGGGACCAAGGCTGCCAGAGGAAAAGTTACATCCAAAAAAACTGGGAAAACGGTGCAAAAGAAAACCATAACCGTCAACACCAAAGTGTCAAACCTCTTAAAGAGACTTATGGACTTTGAGTGGGACTTCATTTAAAAAAATGTAGTTGACAACCCCACACCCATGCAGGTTGGTTTTTGAAAAATGTGCTGGCCTGGTGAGTTGCACTTTGTTTATACCAAGTTATTTAGGTATTAAAAATGCTGATGCTTTGTTAAACATGTTGTTTATTTTATTATTTTTAATAATTTGTTTGTTTCAGTGCAATTGTTTTTGGAGTAATGTTTGAAGCCTGATTCGATATTTTGTTTTTGTTTGTTTGTTTGCTTTTTTGTAAGCCATTTTTGTATTTTGATATGTTGATGGGTGTTTATTTTTTTATGTGCACTGAATATTACTTGAATACTTTTACATTTTTATCATAATAATAAAAAAAAAAATCCTAACTTGGCTTTATTCCTTTTTGTTACCCATGGATAAATATAAAGTGCAGGGTTATTATAGCATTTAAAATTTGAATTATTGGGTTGTGACTAGTATCTAATTAAACACTGTAAAACATTTCCCTGTAAAAAAACGGTAATCTACTGGCAGCTGTGGTTGCCAGCATGATACCGTAAAAATACGGAGCACTACTGTTTTTAAAATTAACAGCTAAATACCGTTCTTTCAGCAACAGTAGACAACTGTAATTTAACAGCTATATGCTGCTAAATTACAGTTGTCTACTGTTGCTGAAAAAACGGTATTTAGCTGTTAATTTTAAAAACAGTAGTGCTCCGTATTTTTACGGTATCATGCTGGCAACCACAGCTGCCAGTAGATTACCGTTTTTTTACAGGGAAATTTTTTACAGTGTACAATATAAGAAAGGTTACTAAAATACAGCCAGATGTATCTTGTTAATATAAAGAAATTTCCCCTTCATTCTTCATGCAAATTTTACCCGTTGTAAACCATTACATATTTTGAATTACATATTGCTTTGTGTTTTGCTTTAGAGTTAAAGAAAATGTCATAAACTTAACTGAAATGCTACTGCTTTTTTTTTTTTTCTTACATTATATGTTGCATTCTATCTTAGGGTTTGTAAGAAAATGAAAACATACAACAACAACAGCAATGTCAGTGTATGTACATTCCCAGTAATTGCAGAATCACCTTTTAACTTCATCATTACTGGAAAATGTCAACACTTTCTAAACAGCACATTTCTTGTTTATAAAGTCTATTTTATAAACGTTGAACATATTGATTATGTGTCTAGTAAGAAAGACCCATGAGCAGGAATTTTTTATTATTATTTTGGGTATGGCATTTGTGTCTCCATGCTGAAAATGGGGGTTGACAGCTAAGGGGTTAAAAACATTACGTAATAAATACATTCTTGAAGATTTAAACTTAAATATCAACAATATTTTACAGTAGTTACTTTGACTTGCTAGTTTATCTGTGTAGCAGATGATGAAAGAGTATTAAAACTATAGTACTGGATGTAGGCAGTCTCTTTTCTCATTTAAAACAGGTAGTCATTAATTAATTACAACTAAATATTATTTTTAGCTTTGGTTTCAAAGCATTTGCAGTATTAAATTGCTTATTAATGAGTGTATATCCCATTTATAATAGGATTGATTATTGTTTTCAGGAGGACAACAATAGTGCAGTTTATTTATTCTGAGACCATTTGGAAACTCGACAACTGGCAGAAAAAAAAGAAAGAAAGGAAACTGTACATATTCAGTGAAGCTCCTTACAGTTGGAGAAACCAATTAAATAGGCTGTGGACTCATTCATTGACATGTGCTCTATTGTCTGTCACTTGATTAAAGGGTTTTGTTATAGAAGAAGACTCTTTTCCGCAAAATAATGGTTAACTCTCTTGAAGAGTACACTGGCATTTCTCTCTTGACAATATTCAGTCTTTATATTTTCAAGGATCTTAACAAGTTGAGCACTGCATCTAGCAAGAATTCTCGGTGTCGAAACCAAATTAACATTTCTCTGACAAGTAGTGCGTTTTCTTGTCTTCATGTTTTATGACTGGTATATCAGAGCATGAACATCAGATTTGACATCAAACCCCAACCATACCCAAAGGGTTTACCATGTTTATAATGAAATAATTCTCGTTGTTGTGTCTTCACGGAAAATAAAAAAATAATGACATAACCAAAACTACTTTATGCTATTTGAGTTAAAACAAATGACAGCCTCCCACTCATGTCAGGTTATCATCACATGTCTGCTCTAGGTCTTCTGGGTTCATCTGAGCCCACTTGAAGTTGATTGCGTCTCAGCACTAGAGCTCGGGAAGCACTCAAACACTGTGAGAACCAAAAGATTCTGAGGAAAAGTACTTTAATTCGGAACAATTTTAGGCTTTTCAGAAGAGAACTGTTGCCAACAAATCACACCCTATTTAACAATCAGAAAATAAATAAATTAAAAAAAAGGATGTATGTAAGTACTTTTGGATATTTTTAGATACTAGCATATCCAGTTGCTTTCTTTTTTTTTTTGGCGTGTGACCCACTTCTTGTGTGTCTTTGTGTATAGATGTATAGATGGACACAAGTATCCATAAGAGATACCAGTGTTGGGCATGTTACTTTAAAAAAGTAATTAGTTATAGTTACTAGTTACTTCTCACAAATAGTAACTGAGTTAGTAACTGAGTTACATCATTATAAAAATAACTAATTACCAGGGAAAGTGACTATTGCGTTACTTTTTTAAACAAATGTTCAAATGTCAAATACCTTTGGATGCCCCCAATATTAAATATGTTAAATTAATGAAATGGACACTAAAAAGAATAAATTATTATTATAAAACAGTGTACATTAATCTACACTATTTATGTACTGACACTTAGAATCAGTCAGTCAAGCATTATAATATAATATTATGATAATTTAATATTATGTGATGATAGAACTTTAGTAATTAGAATGACCAAGTATGAATATATATTTGTCATCAATATAAAACGCACTAAGGATTAATGAGCTGCTGGGTTCATGAATATTAATCACGTTGTCTGCGTTCGCTTGAATTGATTTGCTGAAATCAAAACAGGGACGATAATAGGTGAGCGCCAGCCAATGAGATTGTCCTTAGCGCATTAGTTCCGCCCACTACCAGAGAAACCGGCAGTTTTAAAAGCTGAAGAATTCCAAAGGAACGCTGTTATTTTGACAGGAAAATACAACAAAGAATATCGTTTACATGTAGCGCGTCAATTCTGCATGTTATGAAAGACTCTCTTGCTCTGTATCTTTCTTTGCGTGGGTGTATGTGAGAGAAAGCGACGGCGAGACGTGCGCTTCACACTAGAGTTTATGGTACGTCAAATACAGCTACACTGCGCATCCATTGAGATAAACTGAAAAATTAAATTCTAATAATACAATAGTAACGCCACATTTTATTGTCAGTAACGGTAACGGCGTTGTAACGGGGGAAACAGTAATTCGTTTGATTACTCGTTACTGAAAAAAATAACGCCGTTAGTAACGTCGTTTATTTATAACGCCGTTATTCCCATCACTGAGAGATACTTATAAAAGCTAAAAATGCACTTCAAATTCTGGCATGTGTGTTGAGCTTGTTAATATGCTTTTCTCACACATATGGATAACATATGGATTTGCATGTTTTGGTGTTAGCATTCAAATCAATTGAGATTTGCTGCACCCCAGGGTTTGGCTAGAGGGAGACACACATATGTGCAAAAAGACAACAACAACAACAAAAACTCTTCTTCAGTATCTAAGATGTTTAAATTCCTTTGAGGTAAATTACCATTCCCCAAAAATCTGAAACTATATTGAGCAGCACATGCTGCACAATGCTGGTTACCAAACAGTAACCAGACAGAAGCCACTGAAAAAAATAAATAAAATAAATACATCAAAATAATATAGAAGTCAGTGGCTACCTTCAACAGATTGGTTAGCTAAATATCTTCTTTTGTGTTCTGCAGAAGAAGGATATTCCTGCAGGTTTGGATCAACTTAAGTAGAATTTTTTATGTTGGGTCATCTATCCCTAAAAAGTCAAACAGAGACAGGTTTTTATAAAGGATGCCCAGAAAAAGACATGTAAATTATAATGTGTAACATTTATTAAAAGATTCAGTATTTTTTAAATAGAGCCAAGGGGTGTCACCGTAGACCATGTGCAATAACCAAGGTAGTAAAACAAGTTACAAACCACAATAACTACCCTTAATTGATTACAATATGTACCACTAGACAGATTAATAATGTTAATAACATTGAGTAAGAAGGCTGGGGATGATCACCAGAGATGCAGACTGCTCAGGGCTGTGGCCCCAAATACCACATGTAAAAATGTGCACGCTTATTGCAATATTAGTGAACCAATAATTGTGTGCAAACAACAGCAAATGGTGAAGAAGCCTCAACAAACAGTAACCAGCATCCTTGGGGCAGACTCAAGGCATTTCCTGGAAAGATAAATATTAAAAATCAACCAGTGACAAAAACCACAAAACAACATTAAATTTATAAATATTTCAGCACCACAACAGCCAGGCAGTGCTCCATGGGGATAGGACGTCCAGTCATAGCTGGAAAATCCAGCCGTAGTCTGTAATGTCACAACAACGACAAAACCACAATTAAAATTATTTATCTTTCTTTCTTTCTTTCTTTCTTTCTTTCTTTCTTTCTTTCTTTCACATTGTAACAGCTTGTTTTCTATTTATTTATTTAATTTCCATGCCTTTATGATTTACTTGTTACTTTCCACCTGCCTTTTATGTACGGAATTGATTTGTTTTAGACTTTTGTTTTATATATTCCTTCAAATACCAAGAAAAACAAGAAAAATATGGATTACTACTATTTAAACACTAAATTATAAATAAAAAGTAAATTAATCATGCACCATTTTCCATTAGCTTAACAAAAAAGTGTTTGCAATCTATGAAACAAAAACGTTTTACTGTTAGCTTCCATTTAAGCATCATATGCATAATTATCTTTGCCATGTCATGTGGAACACAAATGCAACACAAATGTAGTCATGACGGTAAATAAATGAAAATGAGGACTAGATAGAAAAAGAAGAGACTCCATTTAGTAAGGTGTGTGATAAAGGGATAAAGAGCCCAGCATTTAGAAAGTCATTATCCTCAAATCGGTGAGGCAGTAATGGTGCTGTCAGAAAGAGGAGGTATGATGTACATGCTGAGAGCAGCCACTGCACTGCATACACCAGCCGTTCCTCTTCACTCTTATGAAGTCTACTACTGCTAGTACCCATCAAGGCTTTCCCATAGCCTGTGCACATGTAGAAAATGACCCTCAGCAACTACTATTCAACGTCCTTTTACCTGGAGAGTTTTGTAGTTCAAGTTTATTTAGTTGTAGTATTTATTTTTCTAAGTAATTATTTTTCTTATTTGAGCACATACATGTTATTTCAATCCCTTATTCTCTCACAACCTCTTGAACACCCTTCAGAGTACCATGCCCATATTCAGTCCAGAATATTTACCTCTAAAATTGAACAGTTCGGGTTTTTCTTGGTTTGTTTTTTATTTACACTTGTTTGTACATATATGGATGCATGAGCACTGAGCACCCGCTGATTGCGTGGAGCTCACGTCTCTGAACTCGGCAAAGCACATTTTCAAATACGCGCTGTCTTTATAAATAAACCGCATGTTTAATTTTTAAACAACTACATTCTCGCCTGAAATGCTGTTAAAACTACATTTCATGACACAATAACAGTATATATATATATATAAAAAAAAAGTGAATATTGTGGTTGAAATGCAATGCTGTGTGTTCTCAACCAATCAGCATGCTCAGTGCCCAAGTCCCGCCCCTGAAAGTTCCGTACCTTTGAAAAAGTACTACCTCGCGAACAGGGACTTTCTGAGGGGCACATTTTTACCCGGAACTTTATTTAGATCCTGGTTCCTTCGGTGGAAACACACCGAGTACCGACCCAAAGTCTCTAGTTCCTGGGGAAAGTTCCTGCGGTGGAAACTGGGCTTAAGAATCTTTTATGATATGGACAGGCAAGATTAAGTAAGGATGGGTGAGTTTCCACTCATGGTAAATACAAAAGATGTGTAAATCAAAAAGTGTAAAGAAGTACTCTCTGTTCCTCTTTTTAGGCACTTTATATACAGTTTCAAATCTTTGCCTAGCCTGTTACGTCATTCCCTTAGCCATGTGTCCCAGAGGTGCTACAGAGATTGAAGAGAATATAAGAAAACACAGTTTTGCCATTTACACTGAAGGCTTTTGGTTGCTTATCAAAGACACAAAGTGCAAGTGCAAAGTCCAACCAAACTATTCATTTGTAAAGCTGCACAGCACAACTGATAGAGTACAATAATGATCTGTGTGTAGCTGTACCCATTGAACAGGACATTTGAAAGATACATATTTTAAGTTATCAGATTTATAGGGTTTTATGAAAATGTTTTTTTTTGACCATTTGAGTTTTACCAGAAAGTACGAATCAATTACTCCACAAAACAAAGAAAAGGTAAGAAAATTGAAGAAGATCCTACATGATAGATAGATAGATGGATGGATGGATGGATGGATGGATGGATAGACAGATAGATACGTTGAAATTTATCTCATTGATTAAATGCAATAAGACCAACCTATTGGTTTTATGAATTCAATATTCTATAAACCTAAACTAATTTGTATGTGTCTAAAGAGTCTTTCGAGTCTATACAAATAGAATGCATGTTTATGAACCACACTTTACAGACACAAACCTATGATAACTAATGACATCACACTGGTTATTGAGCATGTCTGTTTGAGGACAGAAGTAAAACTGTGTTAACCTCCTATGGTGGGACTGTTTTGTTCTGTGACCTCAATCTGTCAGTCCGTGATAATGTACATTGGACTAATCTAGTGCTACGCCACTCCACAAATAAAGAAACATTGCATTCCACACACACAAACTAGAAATTGCAAAGTTTTAAACTCAAGAAATTTGCTCAATGCCCTCAGTCCAAAACCTGACTTGTGCACTGCTGAGTCTTGATAACGCAAACTACTTTTAGTTTTTAGCTATGGGCAAATAAAGGTTACTGAAGGTCAATGTGGGAGGTAAAAATACAAATAAATAAAAATACATATTTGTCTCTCAAAATAATCTCAGTCCCCTGAAAAGCAAAACCTTTTCTGAGGCATAAATAACAACTTCGAATCCTATACAGAGATTTCACTGTCACCGTTACGTATTCAAGCATACAGTCAATCACAACGTATTTCCAAGTTCTGCCATTCTTTACCACATCATTGGAGTAGAGCACAGTCCTCTTTTGTTACAAGGTAATTTCCCTTCTGAAATTGCTGTCATCACAAATCGAAGCTTCATATACATCAGGATGTAAATGGGTTTTTGGTGACAGTCCGTCTCAATAGGATGGTAAGAGGCCATAACTAATACTTATGGTATGTTGTCTGATGGTGGACAGATCACTCTTGGAAAGCCATAAGGTGGAAAGTCTCCTTAGACAGAAATACTACAACTAAAGTATTCGACTCAATCATGTTCTTATGTCTCTGTACTGAACAAAACACATTCGGTGGAAATTAGAGTAAAAAAAAAAAAAGGCTCCTGATATGCCTTTTGTTCGACTGTGATATTATGTAAATTACAAGAATTCACCAGAGTAAACAGGATTATTAGCATATGACAGAAAGCAGTTACAGCTACTTACCACTGTTATCAAGAAGTCGTCTTTCTAACCAGCCCGTGTCTGCTCTCTTTTCCACTCTCCCCTTTTCCCTCGATTTCCCTCATCTACCTCCCGGTCTGACTCACACCTTAATTAGATTAAGACATATAGTACTTTCCGACAATTCTCCCAAGACCTAAATGGAACATAAATGATTGAATCCCTATTATCTAAAGCAATTATGAATTGATACCTGAGGGAAAGAGACTTCTGACATAAAACATTCAATATTCTCCTCTCCCCTGTGATCCCCTTTTAAAATGTTTACATTCCATCATGCTGATCTGTTTTTTTTTTTTTTTTTTGCCATCATTAAATTTGTAGCATTCTCGTCAAGGGCATGTTTTCACAAAGAGGGACTCATTGAGTAAAATGACATGGCAACACCGATAATACAAAGAAGAATGGGATTGACTGGCACGTATTCCACTCTTTGTTGAGTATCTCTGGTGGAACAAACATTACACAGAAAATAAAATAAAAAAACAAAAAACAAACAAAAAACCCAGATGCATTGCATGTCGAAAATATGTGTTATTGTGCATTTCTGTTAAGTTTGGTTGTCAATGGTTGGCACATTATTAAAGTCTGTAGTTTTAAGAGAGGGGAAAGAAAAAGAAAAAAATTAATTAAATGAAAGGTTTTAATTCTACATCAAACTCACTTAACACATTTTTATGATATGAATTTTAATGAATCATTCATGTGTGATGTATTGCTACTTTTAACCAATTTCACAATATTTTATAATGGTTTCAGCAATGATTTTTTTAATCACTTAAATAAGCAATCAATCCATCTCCCCCATAATATTATCATATTTCAGCTATGATTCATTTGCGGTTTATTTTCAGTGTGTCAAAACCAACCCTCAAAAAGGCTAAATAATTAATTTCAGGCTTCCAAAAAAATGTCAAAATATAACTGATTCATCTCTATTAAAGGCATAGTTCAACATTTCATTTGGAGTACTACCTGTGTACAATGCACATTTCTTAATATTAAGCCTAAAATTAAAAAAATAAGGTCCCACTTTATATTAGGTGGCCTTAACTACTATGTACTTACATTTGAATTAATCATTTGGTACAATGCACTTATTGTGTACATACATGTTTTTACATTGTACTTTTTAAAAAAAAAATACCTATATGTAATTACATCTGTAATTAATTTCTGTAATTAAATTGATAATTACACTGTTGACCCATCCCTTACACCTTAACCCACCCTTAAACATACCCATACCACCAAACCTGTCCCAAACCTTACCCGTATCCCCCCTCAATAGCAGCAATAGTGTTTTGCAATACAATATGAACACAATAAGTACATTGTACTTATATTTTGATGTAAGTACATAGTAGTTAAGGCCACTTAATATAAAGTGTGACCAAAAATAATAATAATAATAATGTCACTATTGATGAGAATTTTATGATCTTTGAATAACAGGAGTCTTTAAATGCAAGGTATTTAAAGTGTACCTGAAGTATACTTGCAATAGTTCCACTTAAGCTCAATCAAATATACTTCAGTAAACCTTTAGTTGCACTAAGTAAGTAAAAAAATTGTTTAGCAGACTTTAAGTATACCAGTTTAGTATACCAAAAGAACAATTTCAGGGTGTTTTTATTAAGCACTTAAATATGTAAATTTATTTGTAGTATACTTAGCATGAAATAAATGTATTTCAAATACATGTTAGTATATTTATTTTTTTATTTGTAATGGGAATATGAACTATGAAGCAGCAGAAATAATTTGCTTATCCTTAGTAAACTAGACCAATGTCTCCATAAAACAGCAAATTTCCAAATAAAACTCAGTAACTGAATGACAATCCAACAAAACAATATCACACATGCCCAATAAAGATCTTGTACTAACCATCTGTGCGCTCAAACAATATGGAAGGAACCTTTAGGAAAAGCACATCAGGAGAACCTGGCAGATGGAAAGTCAAGCCCTTCAGTAATGGGGTCATCAAGCAGAACTCCAGAGTGGACCTGTCATGTCGCATACATTTAATAACAAATGGCAGGTGGGGTTGTGGTCAAGGCTGAGTGACCCAGAACAGCCCTCCCTTTGAACAACACCTTTGAACTCCGGACAATATTGCCAGGCATAGCAGGATGTTGTTTTTCAAGGGAATGTAGTTACCGGTCACAAACAGAAGCAGATGAGCGGTTCTTGCGTACCTCTCAGGGGTTGGAGGTTGGACAGGTTGGAGGAAGGAAACAGGTTTTTGATCCAGATGTCTCTGCGACCTTTTTAGCCCCCTCACCACCCAGTATCACTGTGGGTGACAGAACCACGTGCCTTACACTGCTTATCAATCTCCAGAATTGTATTCTGCCTATTATGCTGCTTTTGGACATAATGCTGGCCATTGTCCATAGTTCTCATTTCATGCAGAAGCAGTTGTTGGCCCAGTTCTATTGTCTTCCACATATTAACTGTGGATGTGAATGTGACTCCGGCTCACCCCACTGAGAGCATATTCTTAATATTTCCAATGCCAGTTGAAATCCATGGATTAGTCTGACACATCTCCTAATCCACCAAACATCCCGTTCTCATATCTGACTCCTCTTTTGAATAAAGCATATTGACTTATAGATATAAGATCCTTTGCCTCAGACAAAATGAAGGGATGTGCTGACCCCGACACAAAGTTGCAGATGACATTCATAGCATGTAATGAAAGACCAAGCTTTGTGTTTAGAATGCCATGAAATAAGGGCTTTTGAGGATAAGAACAGTCTTAATGCAAAATTAAAATGTCACTGCAGTTGGCCATCTGTTTGACATATCTTATTTTGACATAACAACAAAAATCCTTTTCTAACATCATCGAACACTGAGGCTAAACACTAGTTCATTGAACGCAATGGATCAAATCATTCTACTGTTCTTGTTTGGATCAGAAAAAAAAGCTTGCTCGTGCATTGCAGGCATTTTGAGGGCATGCCACATTTGCTAAGCTAATGTTTCTTCAACAAAAGCTCCATGCTTGAAGTTTTATGCCTTGAAATATTGTAGCTATGTGTCAAAAACAGTTCCATGTAAACAGATATTCTACTCCATGTTATTCTTGAAGAACATAGAATTTGGAATGTGTTTTCATATGAACATTATATGTAAGAAAAAATAAAATAAAAAAATAATATATATATATATATATATATATATATATATATATATATATATATATATATATATATATATATATATATATATATATAATACTGCTAAAATAATAAAACACATAATGACAAAACATAGAGTTTATTTTGGTTTCATATGCATAATACAAATACAAATACAAATACAAATACAAATACAAATAATAATAATAATAATAATAATAATAAGCATGCATGCTGAATGTAAACAACGCTGATTCTGTTGATTCCGTTCTGGGGTACTCTCCAAAATGGCAGAAGATGGTAACTTGGGGAGAAAACTTGTCAAATAAATTGCGTTATTATTGTTTTTTTTGCGCACAAAGTATTCTCGTAGCTTCATACAATTACGGTTAAAGCACTGATGTCACATGGACTATTTTACCGATGTCCTTACTATGTTTCTGGACCTGGGAACGTTGCAGTTGCATTACTGTCTACAGAGGGTCAGAGAGCTCTCAGATTCCATCAAAAATATCTTAATTTGTAATATGAAGATGGAAGAAGGTCTTACGGGTTTGAAACGACATGAGGGTGAGTAATTAATGACAGAATTTTCATTTTTGGGTGAACTATCCCTTTAAAGTGTGGCCAATAATACTTGTCATAATTTATGTATTTGAATGGCCGTTAAAAAAAGAATAATGCCAGATGATACAGTCATAGCACCATCCAGCAGGGACTAACTCAACCATGCTAACTGGTCGAACCTTGACATCTTGGTGCATGTTTGTCTATTTTCTCCAGTATTTTACTATAATAGATGGTCCTGATAGTTTTAATAATTTATTGGTCCCACTTTATATTAGGTGGCCTTAACTTACATTTGAATTAATCATTTGGTACAATGCACTTATTGTGTACATATAGGTATTTTTAAAAATATAAGTACAATGTAAAAACATGTATGTAATTACATCTGTAATTCATTTCTGTAATTACATTTATAATTACACTGTTGTCCCATCCCTTACACCTTAACCCACCCTTAAACCTACCCATACCACCAAACCTGCCCCTAACCTTACCCGTATCCCACCTCAATAGCAGCAAAAGTGTTTTGCAATACAGTATGAACACACTAAGTACATTGCACTTTTTTGATGTAAGTACATAGTAGTTAAGGCCACCTAATATAAAGTGGGACCAATTTATTTGTAAGCAATCCACATGTGCTAAATGTCTGCAAATCTATTGTTAAAACGCTTTGGTTGGGTGATTGTCTCCCTAACGTCAGCCTTTGTCACCACCTCAAAGGCTCTGTTATGCACAATGCAAGTCCATTGACCTTGAAGCGGTCTTTATGGCAGGCCTGAAAGAAGCACTTTAGGATGCTGTGGGTGCTGAGAGGGATGCAAGAGTGAGCGCTTCTCATGTTTGAACCTGAACAGCACTGACATTTCCGACAGCAGATGGTAGCTTTACAAATTTCTTTAATCCTGCAAGGGAAATATTCACTGTCAAAGGCGGCAACACCTTGGTGATTCTCTAAACAGTGACATTCGAACTATAAGGTCAAATTGAAGGTGATAACATTCAAAAGGCCCCATTAGCAGAGGCAATGTATATGGGCTTGTTTACTTGCTTTATTTATTTATTTTTAGCATAAATAAATTGAACCACTTGGGTTGTTTATTATAAAGTCATTATTGTCATTCTCAGCGCCCTTACTGACTTTGTAACAAAACTGCATTAAACATTTTAATTGTTCAATAAATAATATTACTGTGTCTTATGATGTTTTGAATGAGGTGACCTTCTGGATGA
>CM071944.1:26605000-26967500 GCA_036784905.1 Acrossocheilus fasciatus
TTATAATTACACTGTTGACCCATCCCTTACACCTAAACCCACCCTTAAATCTACCCATACCACCAAACCTGTCCCTAACCTTACCCGTATCCCACCTTAATAGCAGCAAAAGTGTTTTGAAATACAATATGAACACAATAAGTGCATTGTACTTATTTTTTGATGTAAGTATGTAGTAGTTAAGGCCACCTAATATAAAGTGTGACTGAATCATCTTTAAAGTTCTAACTTCTGTTTTTAAATCATTACACAATCTGGCTCCATCTTACCTTACAGAAGCCTGTTTAAACTACAATCCTACCAGAGCCTTAAGATCTTGTGGTTCTGGCCTCCTTATTATTCTAAGAACAAGGCTACAACATAGAGGTGATCGAGCCTTCGCCGTTGCAGGCCCCAATCTTTGGAACAATTTGCCTGCTTCTATCAGAACTGTATCTTCCTTGTCATATTTTAAGCATTTACTTAAAGAACACCTTTTTTCTGTAGCCTTTAATGAGGCATAGTTTCCTGTTTTAATGTAAGGGTGTAATGTTGAGTTGTGTATTGTTTGTTTTGTTTTTTGACTGTAGCTCTTTGTACAGCACTTTGGGTCAACCTAGAGTTGCGTGAAATGTGCTTTATAAATAAAGTAAAGTAAAGTAAAGTATTTATCGGATCTCAAAATGTCCCCAAGCTTGAACTCATGTTCCCCGAAGCACAACCGCACTGCATCTCGAAGCACTGCCTCTACAATACAAGGGTATCAGCTCCGACTGTTAGAAGATATTTAAATAAATGTTGCAATCATTAAAAAAAATTATCATCTTAGTTAAACACAGCATATTTGTTCAGTGATGACTATGAAAAAAGAGAGGCTGTAATACCATGAACATAATAACAGTCTTATCAAGTATATCTGTACAAAGTTCTGGTTCAAGCTCCGCCTACTTCCGGTTTTATCCGAATACGAATAATTTTGTGATAAAAACAGATACAAATACTGGCTTCGCTGCACACCCCTAGTTTCAAGACAGAACATGGCATTTTTTTTTCTTTTCTTCCTTCTCTATGACCCTTAGCATTAAACAGGACATTTTCGCTCCTCTGTCTTTTTGTTTTCAAATTGTTTCTTGGCATCATTTACTCATGAGCTGTCAGTTTGTTGAGTTTAATACAGTTTTAAGTGTGACAATGTGACATATTCACAAACCAAAAACTTCAGCCACTAAATGTTTTATTGTTCTGGTATTAGGAATAATAGTATTAATCAGGATGTATCTCTATAATTACCTTAATGTGACTAAGTGGCTCAAAAAATTAGGAATTAACTGTTTTTGGATCCATATACATTTTGAAAATCAAAATAAGTTTTTACAGTACTAAGAATTATTTTATCTCAAAACATCAAGGAAAACTTGATTCTTTTTTTTATATGAGCCCTTGTATTTTTCACTGCTCTCATTAAACAGTTACAGTAGAAAATATTTTAAATGTTGATTCATATTAAAATCAAATTCGTTATTGCAGAGCTTGTTTTATGTATATAATATGTATTGGTAGAATTAGACACTTTGACAATATGCCGGTGATAACAGTAAAGAGAAAAGAACGATCCAACCGCATGTCAGCACACGTGATTAACTGCTCACGTGTGATGCGCTCATATCGATGGTTTTTTATGTATTTGTTCATTTTTCCATTTAAAATTTATATAAGAAGAACACTAAATGGCTAAATATGAATTGTTCTCCTTATATCTATTTCAAACATACATACAGGTGCTGGTCCTATAATTAGAATATCATCAAAAATTGATTTATTTCACTAGTTCCATTCAAAAAGTGAAACTTGTATATTATATTCATTCATTACACACATACTGATATATTTCAAATGTTTATTTCTTTTCATTTTGATGATTATAACTGACAACTAAGGAAAATCCCAAATTCAGTATCTCAGAAAATTAGAATATTACTTAAGACCAATACAAAGAAAGGATTTTTAGAAATCTTGGCCAACTGAAAAGTATGAACATGAAAAGTATGAGCATGTACATCACTCAATACTTAGCTGGGGCTCCTTTTGCCTGATTTACTGCAGCAATGCGGCGTGGCATGGAGTCGATCAGTCTGTGGCACTGCTGAGGTGTTATGAGAGCCCAGGTTGCTCTGATAGTGGCCTTCAGCTCTTCTGCATTGTTGGGTCTGGCATGTCGCATCTTCCTCTTCACAATACCCCACAGATTTTCTATGGGGTTAAGGTCAGGCAAGTTTTCTGGCCAATTAAGAACAGGGATACCATGGTCCTTAAACCAGATACTGGTTGCTTTGGCACTGTGTGCAGGTGTCAAGTCCTGCTGGTAAATGAAATCTGCATCTCCATAAAGTTGGTCAGCAACAGGAAGCATGAAGTGCTCTAAAACTTCCTGGTACACGGCTGCGTTGACCTTGGACCTCAGAAAACACAGTGGACCAACACCAGCAGATGACATGGCACACCAAACCATCACTGACTCTGGAAACTTTACACTGGACCTCAAGCAACGTGGATTGCGTGCCTCTCCTCTCATCCTCCAGACTCTGGGACCCTGATTTCCAAAGGAAATGCAAAATTTACTTTCATCAGAGAACATAACTTTGGACCAGTCAGCAGCAGTCCAGTCCTTTTTGTCTTTAGCCCAGGCGAAACGCTTCTGATGCTGTCTGTTGTTCAAGAGTGCCTTGACACAAGGAATGCAACAGCTGAAACCCATGTCTTGCATACGTCTGTTCTTGAAGCATTGACTCCAGCTGCAGTCCACTCTTTGTGAATCTCCCCCACATTTTTTAATGGCTTTTGTTTCACAATCCTCTCCAGGGTGTGGTTATCCCTATTGCTTGTACACTTTTTTTCTACCACATATTTTCCTTCCCTTCGCCTCTCTATTAATGTGCTTGGACACAGAGCTCTGTGAACAGCCAGCTTCTTTTGCAATGACCTTTTGTGTCTTGCCTTCCTTGTCCAACGTGTCAATGGTCGTCTTTTGGACAACTGTCAAGTCAGCAGTCTTCCCCATGATTGTGTAGCCTACAGAACTAGACTGAGAGACCATTTAAAGGTCTTTGCAGGTGTTTTGAGTTAATTAGCTGATTAGACTGTGGCACCAGGTGTCTTCAATATTGAACCTTTTCACAATATTCTAATTTTCTGAGATACTGAATTTGGGATTTTCCTTAGTTGTCAGTTATAATCATCAAAATGAAAAGAAATAAACATTTGACATATATCAGTCTGTGTGTAATGAATGAATATAATATACAAGTTTCACTTTTTGAATGGAATTAGTGAAATAAATCAACTTTTTGATGATATTCTAATTATATGACCAGCACCTGTATGTGTCACAGTTATGTTTTGGTTTAGATTTCCCTGAGTTCCTGTTCAACCTCCTGTGACCTAGTTTTCCTGTGTTCTGATTAGTTCATTCGTTTCCACCTGTGTTTATTAATTATCTTGTTTGTCTCCTATTATTTAA
The DNA here is from genome assembly GCA_036784905.1 of Acrossocheilus fasciatus. Classification (NCBI taxonomy): domain Eukaryota; kingdom Metazoa; phylum Chordata; class Actinopteri; order Cypriniformes; family Cyprinidae; genus Acrossocheilus; species Acrossocheilus fasciatus. Next base: position 26,608,497 of record CM071944.1, read on the forward strand.
GCCCCATGTTTTGCCCTAGCTCCTTAGTTCTGGTATTGATGTTGTTTTGGATGTTTATCTCCTGGATTCTCCTGCATGTGGATTTATTAAAAGACTTTCTTGTTTATTTAAACTCCTGCATTTTGTGCTTCCCATAGCAACTCGTGACAGAATACCAGAACTCAAAAGTTATATATAAGTGGCGTTTTCTTTCATTTTGGCTTTTTGATTTCGTTTCTCTCCCCTCTCCCGGAATGCATCTGCCAGCCGTCCAACTCCTTTGCCTGGAGCGGTCCTTCTGCTCCAGGCAAAGGAGTTTGAGTTGTGTGGCTGGCACGACTGCCAGCGAATGGTCCAAAAGAGAATTTTGCTGAGTTTGTAGAGTGGGTGATGGTGAGTTGTGGATCACAATTGACCATCTGCCCCGCTGAGGAGGATTTCACCAGCCCCACTCCACAAACCAGAGGCCAGTCAGCCGGCATCCCGCTGCATGGAGCAATTGCCAGAGCCCACCACAGACAGAGAGCCTGAGCCTGCCGTGACACGTGAGCCAGCGTGCAAACCTGTGACTGAGCCAATCATCGCCCCGGAGCCTGAGGCTCAAGAGTCGTTTGACCAAGTGTGTGAGCCGGTGTTCCGACAATCTGTGCTACCTCTCAGAATGAGCTACCCATACCCAATGCGCATGCGCAGTACCCTACTACAGTTGGAAATCCTCTATCTGAAGACCCGCCCATAAATTTGAGCTACCCTGTCGGAGTTGTGAACGACCGCGTAAGTAAAATCGATTTAGCTTAATTAAAATTGTGTTTTTGGGTTAAATTGATTCTCTCCCAGTAAATATGTAATAATTTCTTCATTGTCTAATAATTTATAACAACAAAAACGAGTTTTCTAACGTTATCACGAGGGTGCTTTTTCAAAAAAGCATGTGGTTTTGACAAGTCCTTGATTTACTGAATAAAATTTGTCTTTGTCGTACTAAATAAAATACTTTTTCACTGTACGTCGAATCTTTTACATTAAATATGTGATATTTTGTTCATTCTGATAGACATGTATAGCTGACAAGATGTGCTACCTCTGTTTCTCCATCATTTATTGTCATTTATTAAGATGGTAGTTCATTCTGATAGACGTTTAGCTGACAAGTTGTGCTACCTCTGTTTCTCCATTTATTATCATTTATTAAGATGGTAGTTCATTCTGATAAAGAAGCTCATGTCGTAAGATTTGCACAACAGCTTGAACTACTGGTAGCACATCCTGAGCGGGTAGGACAGATCGTCAGAACACCGGCAACACCACATGTGCCTGAGGGAGTTTTGGTGGAGATCGTGGGCTTGGAGGGATGCCCCGCCCATACTTTCGCCACTGAGGGTAAGCTGCAAACGGTTACTGCACATTATTATGAGGAACTAATAGATATTTTTCAAGAGGATCTTATTGACTGGTTTGGAGAGGTTGTTCCTAGTTCCCTGAACCTCCATTGTTTCCTATGTCTCCTGAGTCTCCACTGGTTACCTCCTAAACTCCCTGTGACTTCTAAGCTCCCATCCAGCCTCCCTCTCCCGCCTCCTCTAAAACCAGCCAGTTCCTCAGCCCTATTTCCGCTGATGCTTGTCAATCCCTCAGCTCACCCTCGGTCTGCGCCATCTGAGCATTCTGATCCGCCTCAGGACGTCCAGTCTCCAGCTCCACTGGCCTGTCGTTCCACTGGCTCCTCCGGGCTCCTTCGTCCCTCCGGCTCCACCTTGGTCAGTCGTCGACCATCCGCTGCCTCGGGACTCCACTCCTCTGGCTTTGCCTCATCACTCCATCCCTCTGGCTCTGTCAGGCTCCTCCTTCCCTACGGCTCCACCTTCATCCTTAGTTGCTCCGCCATGCTCTTCCGGATCCCCGTCTCTGCCTCGGTCACCTGAGCCTTCAGCTCCTCCTTGGCCTTCTGGATCCTCTGTGACTACGGTAACATGGACATCAGTAATCTAATTATTTACCTTATTCTGAATAAGACAATATTATGATTAAGGTGTTTACATGATTTGTTTACATGACATATACAGTTTTGGGTGTTTCATTTTTTAATTTTATGAAAGTGTAAAGTGCAGTCAATTATTTCTACGTGCATACAGACGACGGCAGGGTTGAAGCTCTTTTATTTGCCGTCAAACGGTTGACCACTGCTGTGTGTGTGTGTATCCTGATGCAAAATGCAGCGAAAAGTCCTACATGACGGTAATAGTTTGATTAAGGTGTGTACATGTCTGTATTGCACTTCAATAATGCAACTAAAATAGGAATACTCCACATGTCTTAATTCAATTTGTGTTTACTTAGATTATGAATTTAGCCACATTAAGGTAATCAAAAATCTGTTTACATGGGAGATTCTTAATCAGAGTATTGTCTTAATCGTATTAAAACTGGAGTATTGATATCCATGTAAACGTAGTCACTGACACCCTGGCTCTCCGTCTGCTCGGCTCCATCCTGGGCTCCTCTTCCATCGGCTCCGTCAGTCATCCCCAGGGTATGGTCAAGTCCTTCTTCACCTGTTACGATCTCTTTTCTGAATCGCAACAAAATAAGGGAGTCACCACACACCACAGCCAATTATTAAGTGAATGTATTTATCCATGTAAGACAGTACAACATAGAATGTCAGTATAAATGGTAATCAGTGTGTCAGCAGGTACGTATAAGTATGTAGCATTTATGAAAGTCCAAACACAGTCCACGGAACCTCCAAAGACAACAGCCATCCCAAAGGAGATGGATCAAAGGTGGCGGTGATCTCCCGAATCCCTCGCATCTCATCAGTTCTTCGGTAGCCTCATGAGTAACCCAAAGTACAGAGCAAACAAAGACAGCCCAAGTTCCGCACAAGCTCAGCCCACGCTCATCTCTGTCCCAGTCTTTTATAGAGTGCCATGATTACATTCAGCTGTGCAACCACTCCCTTCAGCCAATCACCTGCAACTCAGAAATAACCGTTTACTCACTGGAACCGTCACACACCCCCTTTAAAAAATATCCATTCCAAACCAGACCAAAACAAAAACAAAAAACAACCAACACCATAACAAACTTAGAAATTATATATTTCTATACACGTTGTTATACAAGCTCTGATCCCAGTACAACCATGATTTTCACAATTCTCTCCATTCTCCCACACTGCCCACCTCGCCACCAGCAATCTGGATCCTGAAAGCAAATTAAGGCGACAAAAGAGCACAGAAAAACAGAAACAACTGTACAGCCATTGTACTTAATTGGTCAGATCAGGAACACGGGACAACGCATCTGCCACTAAGTTATCCGATCCGATGTGTTTAACAATCAAATTGTAGGGTTGTAAAAAGAGAATCCAATGCATTAATCGCTGACTCTGTGACTGTAAAGAATGCAAAAATATTAGAGGATTGTGATCAGAATACATCTCTACGGGCATTCCTCCCCCCACATACACATCAAAGAACTGCAGTGACCAAATTAAAGATAAAGCCCCTTTCTCGATCAACTGAATCATTTTTCTGATAAGTATTAAACTTACGAGAAAAGAAACTTACTAGATAGTCCAATCCATCCTCCCCTGTCTGTAATAAAACAGCTCCAGCACCAGCCTGGCTGACATCCATTTGTAGTTTAAATGGCATATCCAGCCTCAGGGCAGCTAGAACAGGGCAGTGGTCAACAACAGTTTAACATTTTCAGATTTCACTAAGCTCTTAAGCAAGTCAGTCAGCGGAAAAACCACGGTTGAAAAATTAGAACAAAACCCCCGGTAATAACCGACCATCTCCAGAAAGTGCATGAGTTCTTTCTTGGTGGACGGAGAAGGAAACTGCTGAATGGCTAGAACTTTGGCCTGAACTGGACGCACTTTACCTTTGCCAACAACTTTTCCCAAATATCTTACAGTAGCCCTGGCAAACTCACACTTGGCCAAGTTAACTGTAAGACATGCCTCAGCCAACCAAGTTAAAAAGGCTCACAGAAGAACTAAATGTTGTTCTCAGGTCTCACTGAAAAGAATAACATCATCCAAATACACTGCACACCCCTCCAGCCCAAATACCACTTGGTTCATCAATCTCTGGAAGGTGGCAGGTGCATTTCGTAAACCAAAACTCATAACAGAGTATGAGTATAATCCAGATGATGTAATAAATGAGGTTACTTCTCTAGCTCTAGAAGTTAACGGCACTTGTCAATATCCCTTAAGAAGATCTAGCTTGCTCACAAAATTAGCTGTACCCACCTGATCAACACAATCCTCCATTCGAGGAGTGGATAAGCATCGGGCTTAGTGATGGCGTTTAGCTTGCGATAGTCAGTGCAAAATCTATAAGTTGAATCTGATTTCCTCACTAACAAGCAAGGTGAAGCCCAACCTGAGCATGACGGAACAGCTATTCTGTTCTCAAGCATATATTAAATTTCAGATTCCAATTCTTTCCTCTTACTGACCGGAGCCTTATAAAAACGTTGACGAATAGGTTGTGCATCTCCCACATCAACATCATGCTGCATCAGATGAGTACGAGTGGGTACATCTGAGAACAAGCCAGGAAAGTTCCATAACAACTGGGTTAGCTCTTTGTTTTGCACCTCTATCAAATGTGAAAACAGAGCATCTAAATTCTGAAGAGTATCTGAATTCTTTAATCGAAGAAGCAAAACACAATCTTCAGGAACAACTATGTCCTCATTAACAACCATATCCTCTCCTCCCTCAATGGAAAGTTGATAAGACTCAAAAGAAGCAGTGGCAACAGGGGCAATTGATTGCTTAAAGCTTATCGTTCTCAAAGTTCTGAAATTCAACCAAATTTACATGGAAACACTGCTTAGATTTTCACCTATCTAGGGTTGCAACTTGATCATTTTCGTCAGACAGTTTCCAAAGAACAGTATATGGCCCAGTAAACTTAGTAAAAAAAGGAGAATGGTAACAAAATTAACACCTGATCACCTGGTGTAAAGACATGACCATCAGCATGCTTATCAAAGTGCTTCTTCATCTTCTCTTGAGCAACAGCGAGATTTTTCTGTGTACTCAATCTGGCCAAAAACAAACATCTACGAAAACCATTCACATACTCTACTAAATTTTGCAGAGGATCCTACTCACCTAGTCCCTCACGCAAAACAGAAAGAGGTCCACGTACGCGATCCCATGACAACTAGATCATTTGGGCTAAATCCCAAACTCCCTTGCTGTATGTCCCTAGCAGCAAGTAATAGCCAGAGTAAACCCTGCTCCCCACGGTTTATCTCCACACAGTAAGCACGCAACAGTGACTTCAAAGTCTGGTGAAACCGTTCAATCGCACCCTGACTTTGAGGATGATACATGCTTGACTGATTGTGTTTCACTTTAAGCACCTTCAAAATCTTAGCAAACATACGTGACGTAAAGTTAGTACCGTTGTCACTTTGAATAACTTTAGGTATCCGAAAATAGATATGAACTGAGTTAAAGCTTTCACAACTACTTTGGTGGTAATTTTTCGGATGGCATAGGCTGCTGGATAGCGAGTTGTCTGACACATTACAGTCAACAGATATGCAGTCCCTGATTTAGACAGAGGCAGTGGTCCCACACAATCAATTATTAGATGCTCAAACGGTTTCCTTGTAACAGCTATGGGACTCAGAGGCACTAGTTTCAACGACTGATTTGGCTTCCCAGTTACCTGACAAGTGTGACATTCTGATGAAAGATGAAATGTCCTTTTTCAAACGGGGCCAATAAAATTGTTGTAAAATTCGATCATAGTTCTTTTTTACTCCTAAATGTCCAGCAACTTCACCATGTGCATGCTGTAGTATTACATCTCAAAATTGTTTCGGCTCCACCACTTGAATTATACACTCATCCAACAAATTCTTTTTACAGGGGATGTACTTCCTTAGAAGTCTCATCTTGGATAAAACATCCACTAACAGCACTTCTTACCTCCTGAGACGGAATAACAGCATCAAACGACTTCTGCAATTCAGGGCCTTTCTGCTGCGCATCTTCCAACTCCCTATGAGAAATAGGTGAATGGGTGGACAAACCAGGCCCAACATATTTTGACACTTCTTCTTGTTTCTCAAATGACATCTCACAACTCCTTGCACGAGTCACAACACAAGCTGTAAATACTTCAGGAAAATTTTGATGCAGAATGTCAGAGTTCTCAGTGACTGGAATAGGCCCTACATCAGGAGGTGGAATCACATCTTGCCATACCCTACCTCCAGCCAAATTGTTGCCCAGGATGACAGTAACCCCATCAACTGGCAAAGACGGATGAACTCTCAAGGATACTTCTCCACAGATCAGGTCGGAAGTCAGGTGTACTCTATGCAGAGGAACAGAAAGAGTGTTTAATCCAATTCCTCTAACCAGAACACTCCTCCCTTCACTTGATACCTCAGAAAAGGGCAGAACAGATTCAAGAATGAAGGATAAGCCTGTATCTCTCAAGATTTTAACTGGTATTTTACGCTCAGAGTTTGGCAAAGACACACAACCTTCCATAATGAACGGTACAAAGTTTTTCATGGCTACCACTTTGGACTCACATACTTCATCTCCAACCCTTATGGAAGTGCCATGATCAAGGTCATTGGAAGTTTCAGTAAGGTCATTCACTAACACAGGATTACAGTTTTTCTCAGTCGCTTTGGTGCATTTCTCGAATCATCCTTAATATTTGCAAAACAGTAAGTGCATTTCTCAGAACAACTCGTACAAATAGCAAAACACCATGGATTACCTGCAAAAGCCAGTCTCTTGCTCAAAATACTTAGTTCATCTCTCAAAAATAAACATATGTGTCAATGAACATGTCAGTGCCATCAGAATGACAAGTCCTTGTGTCATTGTGTACGGATAAGACAGTCAAATTGCTTAGTCATGTTGTCAATATAACAGTGTACTCTGGAGGGATGTTCTGATGTAAACTATAGCAACAGTTTGGATGACAGTTACTGTATTGAAATGCAGAAGGCAGCACTTTTTATGCATGCCATATATCCATTTCAAACGTACAAATTCACACATTACTGTATGTGGGATATTGAATGAAAAAATGGATTGGATACAGTTTACTAGTGATATGACAAAAAAAAAAAAAAAAAACTTACATTTTTTACAACTTCATCATTGTGATATAGAAAAGAAAAAGAAATATGGGCGCAAAGATGAATTTTATTTACCGTATTGACCCGAATATAAGACAATGTTTTTTTCTTGGAAATACATCTGAAAAAATGCGGTCGTCTTATATTCAGGGTCTAGACTTTGACATGTCAGTAATACACCCACAACAATAGGTGGCGCCAAAAACGCATAAAATGAGTGTGCCATGAAATATGTAGTGTGTGTGTGTGTGTTGTAAAGATAACGAGTGAAAACAAAAGAAAAAGAAAAGCTTACAGCGACACGAGTCGTGACTGTCATGTTAGTCTGATGGGACCAAACTTCCTCTGTAAGTGATTTTAAAACATAAGACAGTACCCAGATTTGAAGACTACAATTAGATTTCACTTCTACTGATAATAAAATGTTGGTAGGCTACTATGAGATGAATAGGCTAAATGTTATATAATTCAGATGGGCTACCTGTTATTTCAATAGTATATCAAAAAGTGTATATTTTTCAATGTCATTGTTGGTACATTTGACCAGTATTTACCATACTTTCAAAACAAAAATTAAAATAGGAAAAATATGCAATTTGAAAATGTGTTTTACAGAGAAAAACAAAAACCAAAAAAAACAAGTTTTGGTTTTCAAAAAGCCTTTTTATAAAAGGTACATCTGGAAAAAAGGGGGTCGTCTTATAATCAGGGCCGTCTTATATTCGGGACAATACGGTATTTATTTTTTAAAGTCCATTGTCAGAATTTGTAGCTCTTGTGTTGTCCTCTGTCTATATATTCTTTCCAATTGAAGGTTCATGAGATGTATCTTTGAGCTATTTCAGAGAACTGGTTTGTCATTGGTTGATCTATATTCTCTTCATTAGTGAAAGTCAAGATTCACTTGAACAATTCATGGCAAATTTACAAAAAGTCTAATAGAAATGTGTAGAAAATATGCTTGACAGTTTATGACAACTAGATCAACCATTTTGCATCTAAAGACTTATACGATGAACTAATGACTTGAGGTTTTGAGGGGTAAGACTATAGCACAGAGAACTATATAATACATTTCAAGCAACATGACAGTAGCAACTGGAAATGTAGGAAACCACAGACAAATGTACATAGTCAATTGCATAAATGTACCAAAGCAATCGCAACTTGTTCAAAAGAATGAGAAACTACTTTTATGATGTGCACAAGTGACTAGTTGATGTGGAGGTTGAACAAGTAGTTTTGATAATTTCATTTCTGATGAATTTCAAATGCACCAAAGCGATTGAGAAAAAGTGTAACATAATTAGTTTGTGATTTCTTTTTCCCATACTTCCACTTTGCAGCTAGAACTGGGCACTTATTTTTCCAATGTCCCAGATTAAAACAGTAATTGCACACTAGGTCTCTGTCAGTCTTCACCCGACCACTGTTCTCTGATTTTGAAGGATAAGTTTGTTCAAATTTCTTTGCTCCAACTCTATTTTCATTAAAGTTACCACTCTGTTGACCTGATCTATCTTCTCTGTACACCTTTTTATGTGTTAATACATAATCATCTGCTAAAGCTGCAGCGTTGTGTCTTTTGGCTTCTTTTCATTTATGCATGTAGCTGTCACGGATCAGTCAAGCCCTTCACTCCACCAATCACAACGTTCCAGGTCACCCGAATACTAATCACATGCACCTGCACCTAATCACCACTGCCATCAAACCCACTACTTAAGCCAGCACAACTCACACCACGCTGTCCGATCTCGTTAGTCTCAACGTGGACTCCGACCTCAAGAAAGCCAAAGATATCCTTACCTTCCAAGTACTTACCTTATATTCCTTACCTGCTGTTCTCTATCACCCTGTGTTGTACTCTCCTTCCAGATCCTCCATCGATGGTGTTTGTGTGTGTGTCTGTCATTGTGGATCCCCTCGTCTCGTCTTCAGGCTCTACTGCAAAGAGAAACAAGTCACTCACAGAAAGCCATTGCACGATTGAATACTCACCTCTCACAGACTTGTATCAGTTCAATAAACCCACATTTGGTATTATTCATCCCTGTGTCCGGCTCCATCCATAACAGAAGATCGGACCGAGACTGATACCATCAGGATGAGCACTCCGGATCCGTTTCAGGAGCTGGTGGATTCCCTTAAGAAGGCACTGCTACAGCGATCCACACCACCGATGCCACCAGCTCCGCCATCACCACAACAACCTCCCACCATCACCAACCCTTCTTCACAAATCATACTCGCCAGTCCCATGGCCCGCCCAACACCCTTCTCTGGTTCGGCAGAAGAATGCGATGGCTTCTTAATGCAATGCACCCTAACAATAAACCTTCACCCCCACGTCTTCTCGACAGATCAAGCTAAGATCGCCTTCATTGTAACATCTCTCACGGGACCTGCGCTGAAATGGGCGGAGACCATCCTCAACCAAGCCGGATCCGCTACTCACACCTTCGCCAACTTCATTTACCATTTCAAGGAAGTGTTCAGCAGTTCGCTGGGGCATTCTTCCATGGGGGAGAAGCTTTAACAACTTCGTCAAGGTAATCAAACCATTCACCAATATGCATTGCAGTTTCTTACTCTAGCAGCAGCCAGCGGTTGGAATGAGCCCTCCCTCATTACAGCATTTTGACAGGGGCTCTATGCACTTGAGCTCGTACGATGACACATATGAATTGGAAAAATTCCTTCAACTGGCCAGTCGATGCTCAAATCGACTACAATCATGTTCCCTGGATCCATCTTCAGCCATCGCATCTTCTCCACCACGCCAACCAGAGACAACCGACCCTCCAGAACCAATGCAGACCGATTCCACTCGCCTTTCCTTGCAAGAATGTCAAAGGATCACCCAGTGATTATGCCTGTACTGCGGAGATGATAAACACCAGATACTGGAGTTTCCCCTCCGTCCTCGTCGAGCCTTGGTGAGTTCTGTACTCCCCTCATTCCACAAATACAAACCTCTGTCCACCCATGCTCTGCTCACTGCCGGCTCTCATGTCATTACAGTTACTGTCCTCCTCAACTCTGGTTCCGCGGGGAACTTCATCGCAGGAGACCTAATCCAGCAGCTCCGACTCCCTACCTCGACCACGACGACCGCTTATGTGGTACAATCCATAACCGGAACACCCATTACAAGACATTCCATCCGCCGCAGTGCTGGACCCATACGGTTGCAAATTGGGCAGCTTCATCAAGAGGAGTTACATTTATTGGTTCTGGAGGGTTCCACGGTGGACATCATCTTGGGTCTCCCATGGCTGGTGCAGCACAATCCCCATCTCTCCTGGAGGACAGGAGAGGTCCTAAAGTGGGGTGAGAGTTGTTTTCCTCACTGCTTCCCCAACTTACCACAACCATCCCGACGTGTTCCAGCAGTGATACCGGTCCACACCACCTCTATTGAGAGCCCTCAAGAGAAATTATCCATCGACATCCCTTCCTGTTATTCCCACTTTAGTGACGTCTTCTGTCCAATAAGGGCTACCATCTCACCGGCCATGGGACTGTGCGATCGATCTCATTCCGGGTGAGCCTGTACCACGAGGAAGAATCTATCCATTGTCACCACCAGAGCAAAAGGCCATGGACGAGTATATTGACGAGGCTTTGCAACAAGGATACATCGTTCCATCTACCTCCCCTGCTGCTTCCAGCTTCTTCTTAATCGCTAAAAAGGACGGCGGCCATACGACCCTGCATCGACTACCGAAAACTCAACAACATCACAATCAAGTACCGGTATCCCCTTCCTCTTGTCCCAGCAGCATTGGAACAACTCCGCGACGCCACCATTTTCACCAAACTGAACCTCCGCAGCGTGTATAATCTCATCAGAATCCGAGAGGGAGATGAATGGAAGACCGCCTTCGTAACTCCTACCGGTCACTACAAATACCGGGTTATGCTCTATGGGCTAGTCAACGCCCCCTCGGTATTCCAGGGATTCATCCACAAAGTGCTCCGGGAGTTTCTACACCGATTCGTAATAGTGTATATATAGATGACATCCTCATCTACTCCCGGAGCCTGGCCAACCATCGCCATCACGTTGCGGAGGTCCTTCAACAACTCCGACGATTCCAACTCTACCTCAAAGCAGAAAAATGCCTATTCCACCAACCCTCCGTTCACTTTCTGGGATACATCATTGATCAGCGTGGCGTCCGCATGGACAAGGAGAAGGTGGAAGCAGTCACCTCCTGGCCCACTCCTTCCAATATTAAAGAACTTCAAAGATTTCTAGGCTTCTCAAACTTTTACAGAAGATTCATCGCCAACTACAGCACTGTCACCAGCCCTCTCACCGACTTACTCAAAGGTCAGCCCAAAACACTTTCCTGGAACCCAAGAGCCCAAGAAGCCTTCCAGAAACTTAAACACGCCTTCACTAATGCATCTCTCCTCACTCACCCCGATCCGGAAGTACCATTTGTTGTAGAGATAGATGCATCCACCACGGGAGTAGGTGCCGTCCTGTCCCAGCAGCAGGGGAAGCCTCCCAAACTCCATCCATGTGCCTATTTCTCCCGTAAACTCAGCCCGGCGGAAAGAAACTACGACATCGGCAACCGAGAACTCCTGACCACAGCGTTCCAGGTCACCCGAATACTAATCACATGCACCTGCACCTAATCACCACCGCCATCAAACCCACTACTTAAGCCAGCACAACTCACACCACGCCGTCCGATCTCGTTAGTCTCAACGTGGACTCCGACCTCAAGAAAGCAAAAGAGCAAAAGATATCCTTACCTTCCAAGTACTTGCCTTGTATTCCTTACCTGCCGTTCTCTATCACCCTGTGTTGTACTCTCCTTCCAGATCCTCCATCGGTGTTTGTGTGTCTGTCATTGTGGATCCCCTCGTCTCATCTTCAGGCTCTACTGCAAAGAGAAACAAGTCACTCACGGAAAGCCATTGCACGATTGAATACTCGCCTCTCACAGACTTGTATCAGTTCAATAAACCCACATTTGTTATTATTCATCCCTGTGTCCGGCTCCATCCATAACAGTAGCAATGTATTCAGGCACAATATTTTTTAACTGTTCTAAAATGATCACGCAGCTTTTCAAAATCATCAACAGCGGATGCCACACACCAATGATCAAAGTAAGAAACCAGATCCCTTACCACCTCAGAGTGTGTTTGGTGATCACCTTTTCTCCAGCTTCGAAATCGCTGGCGATAGGCTTCAGGAACCAGTTCGTAGGCCTTCAGAATAGCTACTTTTACCTTTTGCCAATTTCTTTCTTCGGACATAGTTTAGAATAAAGAAGAAACAAAAAACATCAGGGTCATGTTCATTAAATTTGGGAAGCAGCCTTAAATTACTGGCTAAGTCAAACCTTCCAGATAAACTTAAACCTCTCTCTCCAACATCTGACACCAATCTCAACCGCTCCACCTGTAGCTCATGATCTCGTGCGGACTTCTCAGCCTCTATTTTTTTTGTTCGATCTTGCTTTGTCTGAGCACATTCTCATTTCTTATTCTTTCAATTTCCAATTCATAATGTTTAGTTTCTTTAATCAACTCCTTATCATGAAGCTGCTGCATTTGTAAAATTTATTTTCTTTCTTCGAAAGATAACCCGGAGAAAATGTCTAATGAACCTTTTGCATCAATGTTGTGTTTTATATGTGGAGAGGCTACCATAAAGCTATTTTCACATAACCAATTTTTCACAACAGAACATAGTTCCTTTTTCCATATTGTCTTATCTACATCACCGGTTTTAAAATGATCTACAAGTTCCCATAATTGTTGTTTTACAAACTAATTTAATATCTCCTCTGATGGATCTTTAATAAATTCTTCTATAGATGACATTCTGTTCTCATAAAATATTAATCTTTTAAACAAAGCAAGTGCATTTATTTCCTTTTTGGAACACAAAATAGGTGAAACAATTATTCACTCTCCCCCGTTCTAAACTGCCTACCAACACACTAAGCTAACCTATGCCTAGTCTTCATGCAGCTTTCAAGAGTAAAGTGACACCAAACTACAATTTTTTAGAAATTGAACAAACAGCCCAATCCGCAACCACGGCGGTGTACTTCACCCAAAAGCCTACACAAAAATAATAAAGGCAAAATAACAAATCAACACCAAGCGTTGGCTGGTCTCTTGACCAACATCTGGCTCATCCCCCCGTCTTCTCCTCCATTACCTTCTCCTAGTCCCTGCCTTCCTCCTGCTCTACGCCCTCCTCCAGAGCCCCCACCCTCCCTCCTCTGTTGTACTGTTTGTCGGCACGAGGTCACGCCTTTCCGGGAGGGGGGCGATATGTCACGGCTCTGTTTTGGTTTAGATTTCCCTGTGTTTCTGTTCAACCTGCCTATGACCTAGTTTTCTTGTGTTCTGATTAGTTCATTCGTTTCCACCTGTGTTTAATTATCTCGTTTGTCTCCTATTATTTATGCCCTGTGTTTTGCCCTTGCTGCTTATTTCCGGTATTGATGTTGTTTTGGATGTTTATCAACTGGATTCTCCTGCCTGTGGATTTATTAAAAGACTTTCTTGTTTATTTAAACTCCTGCATTGTGTGCTTTCCATAGCAACTTGTGATAATATGCTATAACACCTCTATTTTTATGCAGGAAAATATAATTGGACATTTATTCTAATTCTCTGTACTGTTGCAGAAGTGCAGTAAGGAGGTTTTTTTTTTTTAAGTCACATTGCTTAAATGTTCTTTTTGTGTTGACTTCATTTACAGCCCCCCTACAGTAGAACACAGAAACATGTAGATGTGCACTATTCAATCCGTAAAATCAGGAAGAAAAAAAGTATTGTACTATTCAAACAATGTCAAAAATTAGAAATTTAAGAATAATTTATTTTAATAATTCACATTCTAATTCACACATTTTTCCTAACTGCTTCTTCTTAGTCACCGCTGTTTCCTAGCTGATACAAATGTGATTGTTATGTGATTGAAAATAGCTCTTTCAGCTTTACAAATTAAAATATTTCTAGTGATTTGCCCTGAAATAGAAAAGCTTAGATCTGAAACTCCACAATGTTAATAGCTAATATGACATTTTGTTTTCAACATTTTTATTTACACTGTATACTCTGTGTTATATATGTATTTTGTTATCGTTGTGCTATACTTATATATGACCAGTTGTCCTCAAGTATATATTTAAGAAAATCTGAGAAAAATCATTTCATGTAATTTTTGAGCTGCAAGAACATAACCTAGATATGTTTATCACATTTTCCACCCATGTTGTACTAAATCCAAGAGGTAAAGGACACTGTGTTCCCAGATCTTCTCAAATGAATTGAACTGCATTGGAGAATTTGCACAGCTAGTACCACCCCCCGACTTTGACATAGTATTTTCCTAGAGAATGACTCTATAAAGTATTAATGAAGTGTGTCATGCAGGCTTGAGGAGGGAGGTAGGTCGGTGGGATTCATACAGTACATGCAGTGAGAAAATACATCCAGGGCATTCGGCATTACACCCTTATCAGTACCCACTGTGCTGCCTCTTTACCTAGGAGGAACAAAACCATTGCAAAAATCAGGACCAGGCCCCATTCCTCCTCTTCCCCTTTTAAATCCATCAATCTGCTCTGTCCCCACACCTGCCCCCATGGTGCTGACTCTCCCTGAGAAGTAGGCCCAGACCACGTGAGCTCTTTAAACAGTAATGAGCTAATAACAGTGGATGAATAGAATGACTGGAGGCAAAGAAAGCTCCACATGGCATGGTGAGACAAAAATGACAATGGCGCAAATAGCGCAGGAAGAGGTCAAGAGACTAGGAGACTCTCCTTTTCTTTCTTTCTCTCTGCAGAGTTTAGCACAGTGGGCTGCGCAGGCCTATTGTTATGTGTGTTTTATGCCACTGTAATGTGTTTCCACTGTCACTCAGCTCTATTTATGGAACTTAATCGGATAAGTTCACCCCAAAAAAGAAAATTCTGTCGTCATTTACTCAGCCTCATGTTGTACCAAACCTGTATCATTTTCATTCTTCTTTCACAAAAGAAGATATTTTGAAGAATGCTTCAAATTTTCTTGTTCATACAATGAAAGTGAAAGTGTTATCAGCCACAATATTGAAATCTCTAACAGGTGAAGTGAACAACATTGATTAATGATTTACACTGGCAAATGTCAAGGAGCAGCATATAACTGAACAGATAGGCTATGTTCACACTGCAGGCAAATGTGTCCCAAATCCAATTTTTTTGCTCACATGTGACTCAGATCTTTCTCATGACAGTGTGAACAGCACAAACCACATGGAATCTGATCTTTTCAATTCTGATTTGTGCCACTTCCCTATGTGGTACTAAATCCGATACAGGTCAGATGTTTTGCAATGCAACTGCAGTGTGAACAGTCATATCGGAATTCATGTCACTTTTACATCACTTTAGATCAACATTCATCATGATTCTGCACTCATGGGAGTCACTTCAAAGATTTTACATACCCAAAGTTATCAAGAAAGTTGCAAAAGGTAGTCAGCGGAAGTGTGATGTGTCAGAACTCATAAATATTATATACAAGCAAAACATATAGTACATACGGTAACACTTTAGAATAGGGAACACTTATTAACTGTTAACTACGACTTTTCCCTCAATAAATACCTAATTTGCTGCTTATTAATAATTAGTAAGGTAGCTGTTCAGCTTAGGTATCGGGTAGGATTAGGGATGTAGGATAAGGTCATGTAGAATAAGGCATTAATATGTGCTTAATTGCGACAAATAAATGGCTAATATTCTATTAATATGCATGCTAATTAGCAACTAGTTAAGAGACCTTAAAATAAAGTGTTACCGTACATACATACATAAAGTTTCAAAACTCTTCTGTCACATTCTTGTCTTTATTTTCCATATTGCCTGTGCATAATTTCACTGGTTTCTGCTGCAGATCACACTATAAATAAATGCATAATTGCATACTTTATGTCCTCTGTGTTTACTTCCAAATGACGGTGCGGTGTGCAAGTGTTGCCAAGTCCTCAGTTTTCCCATGGAATTGGGCTACTTTTTCACTGTTGCCACAGGTTGTTTTTTTCATCTCCGTGGGTTGAAGCAACCCCACTAACAAGATATTTACCCCCTGGAACACGATTGGGCTAGTTTTGGACAAGTTTTGAGAAACAATTTGGGCATATTTTGTTGTGAAAACGTCTTTTTGCGCATGTGAGAGAGTTCAGTATCATGATCTGTTTACACTGGAAATCTGATATTGGCCACATTTAAAACAACAATGTGAACAACTATACAAAAAATCTTAAATCTGCAAAAACAATTAAGGAATTAATTAAGGCATGCAGTATGAACATAGCTTGTGAACATGACTTTGACAAGGGCCAAATAGTGATGACCTGACAACTTCTAGCTTCTCCAAAACTGCAAGTCTTGTTATGTGTTCCTGGTATGTAGTGGTTAGTACCTACCAAAAGTGGTGCACGGAAAGACAACCAGTAAACTGGCATCAGGGTCATGGCGCCAAGGCTCACTAACATACATGGGGACAGGCCAGTGGAGACAGTGTTATGCTCTTGGCAATTTTCTGCTGGGAAACCATGGGACCTGGCAATCATGTGGACGTTAGTTTGACATGTACCACCTACTTAAAGATGGTTACATATTACATGCATCGCATCATGGTAATAGTGTTCCCTGATGGCAGTGGCTTCACTGCTAAAATTGTTCAGGAATGATTTAAGGTGCATGACAAAAAGTTCAAGATGTTGCCTTGAACTTGTCACACAACTTGCAGGACTTAAAAGATTTGCTGCTAATGTCTTGGTGTCCCATACCACATCTTGTAAAGTACTCTAAACATAATTTACTACACATCACAAGCTGTTTGTCCTCTGCTGATTCTGCAGTTAACGCGATTGCTTGTGCAACATTTAAATAGTCTGTTTTAGTATTCGTTGTAAGCTGGTTTTGCAGTGGGCTATCAGAGTTTCTCTGAAACCATCCACCTCTCCCAGCACCACACAGATCTGCTATGGTTATCTAGGTATGCTTATTCATGTAGCAGCAGCAGCATATTGTACATACTCACAGCAGAATATCAGTCCAGAGAGAGAGAGTAAAGAAATGCATACACATTTGAAAGTATCCTCTTAAAGAAATGTTTAAATGCCCTGCCTGAGAGTCTTTTTGTGAGAACACGTGTTTATACATTCACAGTTTTGTTTTTCACACATGTAAAGTGTCGTCAAGTGTTCTCTTATAATGCGTCAGTGATGGTATATCATGTGACATGCTTGACCTCCTACCAACAAATCTTTTCATGCAAAATTTTCCTCTCAATAGCATGATATTATATACCATTATGCTGTATTTGTGCCTCACCTCTAGATATTATTTAAAGTTATAGAACATTCATTTTTAACCTTAAATTTCACTCCCTACAGTAAGAAGACGCTGGTAAAAGCATACTTTCAGGTCGCCTTTCTTTGTGTCTAAGGATTTTATTAAGGAATAAGCATAGATGTTGTCAAAATCTTACACGTATCTTTATGCAGCTGAAAGAACTTGACAGCCAACCACCCGCACTAAACCTGCGTTACCCACAAATTGCCAAATGCCGCCATCTCATATAACCTGCTGTCAAATTAAAGGGTAAAGTAAAAAAATAATAGGTGCCCAGTTATTTGCCACTGTTCATGGAACAATGACACTTTTGACAGCAGATATTTAAATGACCCAAACCCCTTTATCTGGCTCGGATCGCATTTCTTTTCCTTTATGAAACAGGTGGTGAATGCTAAATGGCATTAATCCCGCATGATGTTTCATTCAGTGGGCCCTTTAACGTCTGGAGTCTGACACTGATGTTCTCTTTATGTTTGTAACACACAAACCCCAGAGAGCTGTCAGTGAGAGACAGCGAAACACCAAGATGGAAAGGGCTGGTCCACATAAGAAAGCACAGTGACTTAAAAGTCAGATATTAGATTGGTTCCAGTGGTACCATCCATGTTTGTGATGAATCCTGATTATGTGCTCGCAGTGAAACAGCAGTGCAGTAGCAGATTGGGCCCGAATCATAGCTCCATACCACACCTAATGGTGTGTAATGAAGAAATCAAACTTGTTACACTCTTCAAGGCTTCCTAAAATAGAAGACCAGGCTGCCCATGGTGTGCTGGCAGAGTGAGTTTAGTCAGATCACAGTGCTGTTACTGTCTGTTTGCCTCTAGCACTGACCTTTAAGGTTCAAATCATCATTTAGTGCCTGCCCAATATTTTGACAGGTGCTGCTTACATCTTATTATCGTACCATTGCTCTCTGTCTACCAGGGCAGGTTTTTTCTTGTGGACTTTGGATGCCAACCAATTAATATTTTAATTAAAATATCTGTCTTTTCACAGGAGAGGTTAGGGTTTCTCCTTTGTGGCAATACATGTTTGTCAATAATGTCCAAGTGTGGTTTTAAATTGCTCAGTAACCTCTAATTAAATTGATGCTATTGACAGAAGAGAATTAATTAAACTGTGATTAATTTGTTTGAGCTGTTTAATTTCAAAGACTTCTGAAACATCCTGTCTTATTATTAAAAAATACAACTTTATTAGCAGAGAGACACTGGTCTGAGCTGTGACCCACATCTGAAAAGCATTCTACACCTTTTTTTAATCATAATATTTAATGTGAGAAATATAAATTAATTTACTTCTATGCTTATTATGTATGTTGTGTACCAAAAGCAAACACACTCCAATAATGAGATCAAAGCATGCCAGAATCAAATGTATAATGGGATATTTCAGCATCCAAATTTGTGCACAGATGAATTTTCTCTTCAAATTCAGTCAACATTAATATGTTAGTAAATCAGATACCTCCAGGCATCATACTAGAACTGACCTCTACAGTAAACTATATCTGCCAGGTTAATGTATAAATCAAGACAGACTACAGAGGATTTTACTTCGGTGTTTCCCTGCATATGGTCAAAACATCAGAAATGGATTTAGGTTAAGACTGGGAAAATGTGTGTGGGCAAATTTAAAAGAAACCCCAGAAGAGTTCCTTCGCTTTCTTTGCAAATAAACTACTGAAATTGACCTTGCATTTCTTAAGACTGAATACAATTTTTTGTATTGCTTTGAAGAGGAAGCACAGACATTGTCTGTCCATCTGTCTGTTTAATCTTGTTTGTCTACTGTTTGTACTGCTTTGCCCTCAAACAGCCGAGTGTGATGATCTCCACCTGGTATCAGTCAGATGTGGTCTGGTTTCACTGTGTTGCATTACCAGCTACATTCACATGATATATGGCATCTCTTGACATTTGATATGAGGACGTGTGTGAGAGAGATGGTATAGTCATTCTAAATGTACTTGATGTGGGGGTGGGGGGGACTTTGCCTCTGTTAAATGTATTTCCTGTTAACTTGGACTTCAGTTTATGCAACAAGCATCCATGAAAATGAGCTGCAGATGTCATTTGTGTCCATAATTTAAAAGATGGGAAGGCAGAGAAAACAGGAAACGGGCAAGTAAGCTCACAGTTTGAAATACACTACACTGAAAGCTACTCATCTTGAAAAGGTAATTCGGTAAATTGAACAAAGGCACTTTGGTCACACATGGATGAATAAGATGCAAATGAATGGCTCACACAGGCCATTACAACTATGGCCCGCATACAGTTTTCCAATCTTGCCTGCCCACAGAAGTCAAAAAACAGGACTGGAAATGTTAGCAAGCCAACCTGCTCTTGCTATGTATAAAGAAAGACATTATGTATACTTGATGTCTGATCATTGCAGAGATATAGTTATCCCAAAAATTAAACTTGGTCATTATTTAATCACCCTATATGACTTCCACAGAAGAAGGAAAGTCATACAGGTTTGGAAGATATGAGGTTGAGTAAATGATAACAGAATGTTCATTTCTGGCTGGAATATCTCTTTAATTTTGTGTTTTGAGAGCATCCACAACATATATTTAAGACTAACACATGCAAATGCATTTATCTGGCTAAATACAATCTACGGTACAGTATATTACTGTGAATTAGCAGAATGGCAGTGCTGCACACTACCATTCAAAATTTTGGGATCTGTAAGAGAGAGATATATAGATAGATAGATAGATAGATAGATAGATGGATGGATGGATGGATGGATGGATGGATGGATGGGCGGACGGACGGACGGACGGACGGACGGACGGACGGACGGACGGACGGATGGATGGATGGGCGGACGGACGGACAGACGGACAGAGACAGATAGATAGATAGATAGATAGATAGATAGATAGATAGATAGATAGATAGATAGACAGATAGATAGATAGATAGATAGATAGATAGATAGATAGATAGATAGATAGATAGATAGATAGATAGATAGAGACAGATAGATAGACAGACAGACAGACAAGCATTAGTAGTTATTTGTCAATAAGATCCGACAAACTTTTCAGCAGCAAAGGAAAGCATGTGGGCAGACAGTATGAAAGAAATAGGAATTCATTAAAATTTTAGCTATACCAATAAGAACAAAGCTGATGAAGGTCAACAGTTTTTGACATTGACATATTCTAGTTTTAAAATATAGTTGCTGTTTTAACCTATCATTACCTGTAGGTGGATGTTTTAACAGGACATTAAAAGGTGGTTATAAAATACCTCTCAGCTTGCTAATGTTACTTGCCATATGGGAAAAAAACCATTTTCCCCCTCACCCCCTCTCTCTCTTTTGATAACACTTTAGTATAGGGACCAATTCTCACTATTAACTAGATGCTTATTAGCATGCATATTGACTGTTTATTAGTGCTTATAAAGCACATATTCTGGATGACCATATTCTACATCCCTAATTCTGCCCAATTTCTAAAATTAACAATTATCTTACTAACTGTTAATAAGCATAAAATTATGGAGGCAAAAGTCGTAGTTACTGGTTTGTTAATAGTGAGAATTGGACCTTAAAATTAAGTGTGACACCTCTTTCTAAACTGACACTTGGGGCTGTTAATACAAAACTCCAATTAAATTATTACCTGATTATGTGCTCAAGCACTAGTCAGTTTGGTCCTACAAGTACCAGGTACACCAAAAGGCCAGAACATGCTGTACCTTTTGAAGAGGCTCACATGTGTCAAAATGTGCAGAAGGCCGAGGGGGATGTTTTACTAATGTGTGGTTGGCACCTTTTCTTTCTTTATAGTTGTCTGCAGGGGGAATAACATCAGCCCAGGGGGTCAAAGCATCTGAACAAACTGGTCAGGAATGCCAGATCCATTATAAGACTCAGCCTGGACTGACTGGAGGCAATGACATAGAAGAGGATGGTTGGGCTAATAAACAATGGACAATTCTGCACATCCTCTCCATAAAGAGATGTATTGAACTACCTTTAGCTAACTGTCCTGTTCTAAGTATTGTGTTTTAAATTGCATTTGTTAATAATAACTACACACTTTAAATTATATGAAAGCCTGGTCTTCAAAAGCAAACAGTACTATATGTGGAGTGTCAGTTTTTTTTTTTTTTTTTTTTTTTTTTTCTTGCATGGTCTTGATAGAACTAAACAACAACCTAGGGAGAATAATTTTAGCATACAGTTTTACTGTATTTCACACACTGACCTGTTTCCAAGTAAAAGCAATATGACACAAAATCCCCCCAGGTGTGATGAGAATAGTTCCTCACTGTTGAAATCAGTATCACTGAGCTAAAAAAAATGTTGTCTCATAAATGGTAACCTGTCACTCTATACTGCAAGTCTTATTTCAGGTTCTCAGACGGCGAAAAAAAAAAGCATCTAGCAAGGAGTGCATGATATTAATGCCTCCATTACTCCAGTGACTTACTTTCTATAAGAGCTGTGTCCATCTGTCCAAATAGCACTGCATTGTAGTAACAAATGCTGTAGTGTAGAAAAATATGTAGTAGTACGTATATAAATGACAGCAGTTTAGAAAATACATTTGAACCAAAGAAGGTGTGACAACTCTGTGTGGCAGATATGATTTAAAAAAAAAAAAAACATAGTACTATTTTCGATTTTCTAAACTACCAACTATTTTCATGTTTCAGAAAATATTCAATGCCATTTTCCAACAATGACTGTATGATTTTAAGATCCATCCTTTCACTCTGAGGACAACTGAAAGGTGAAAATATTTACTGATACTCAAGAAGGCAACACAATGCAAGAGATGTAACATTGTATGTAGTATTAAAGAGTGTAAACTTTTGAACACGATGATGTGTACATTTTCATTTTGTTTAAAGTTAATTTACTACTGCTCCTCAAAAGCCACATAAAATATTCCCATGTTTCCCCTGATCATCCAATTCAAAAGTTCACACCCAATATAAAATAAATGCAAATATCCGGCAAAATCAGTGGTTGTATTCAAATAAAAATAAATATTTCTTCCTATTTCTTCTTATTGTTTTGTTTGTTTGTTTGTTTGTTTGTTTTGTTTGTTTTTTGTTTGTTTTTTTATGGCGATTCATTATTTATTTTTAACAAGTCACAACTGAATTGTATGAGCTTAAATATAAGAAGAAGAAAAAAACAGGACAAAGAGCTCCATGAGAAATCAGAGCCTTTAATTGATTGCTGTTTCGCTGACAACAGAACTTTACCATTTCAGGTAGAGTGAAGCTGCCCTTCAGTCATACCATGTCCTGTCTCTTGTCTCCACTCCAAGCCATCTCTGCAAGAGTATTGTGAATGTTCTAACATGATGAATGATAAAAATAAAAATAAATAAATAAAAGGGTTGAGTGCAGCGCAGAAGAAATAATGTGCCGCGCACACGCAAAAATGAGTTGGGAAAGCCATTTGACTGAATTGCAAAATTGCAATGCTCGGGCAAACCGCTATAGAGTTAGAACCCGTGAATGTGGTTTACAGCTTTCATAGAAAGAGAATGGTGTGCGCCAAATGAGTCGTTTGTAGAAATCGAATAATTAAATGGTTGCGGACGAAATAGCTCAACGGGAGAGCCAACGCAATGACATGTGAAATAAAACATCCTCATGTATTAAAGAAGAGTGGCTTGATTAAGTGCTGGAAATAGCGTACAGAACGGTAACAAAACTCTCAGACATTTACACACAGGTGTATTGTACAAACTGTAGCCTACTTCATAGCGATGTTTAGAGATAACTATATAAGCTAAGAATTCACATGTTCAGGTTTTTATATATATATATATATATATTTAACTTACAGATTTCAGTTTACGTTTTGCTTCAGTTTGTTTTGTATTCTATTCTATTCTATTCTATTATATTCTATTCTATTCTATCAGTTTATATGGATAGTTTGCTTTGATATTATATTATATAATGTTAAAAGGGCCTATATTATAAACCTAATGAATAATTGATCTTGTTTTTTAATGGAATCTCTTATGCTCATCAAGGCTGTATTCAAAAATACCGAAGAAAAAAAAAAAAAACAGTGATATTGTGAAATATTATTGCAATTGCTAATATTGGTTTTCTGTTTTAATACCTATACTTTAAAATAGGCTATCATTTAAGCAAAGCTGGATTTTCAACATCATTACTCTAGTCTTCAGTGTGACATGATTATTTAAACTAAACTGAGCTAGACAATGACACCTCTGAATTCAATAATGAAATGCTTTAACTGAAAATTGAGCGTTTAATCTTATCATTTGATTATTTGATTAATAAAAAGTAAAATAGAACAGCATTTATTCAAAATATAGATCTTTTCTAACAATATAAGTCTTTACTATCAATTTGTTTTCCATTTAACACATACTTGCTGAATAAAAGTACTAATTTCTTTTAAAAAGAAAGAAAGAAAAAAAAACAAAACTGACCCAAAACTTTTTAATAGCAGTGTATATTGTAACACAAAATTTATATTTTGAATAAACATTGTTCTTTTTAACTTTTTATTTACCAAAAATATCACAGGTCCCAAAAATATTAAGCAGTACAACTGTTTCCAACACTGACTATAAATCAGCATATTAGAATGGTTTCTAAAGGATCGTGTGACACTGAAGACAGGAGTAATGATGCTGAAGATTCAGCTTTGCTTCACAGGAATAAATTATATTTTATATATATTAAAAATAGATTTTTTTTTTTTTTTTAAATTGCAATAATATTTCACAATATTATTTTGTGAAATAATATTCTGTATTTTTTTTTATCAAATAGATACAGCCTTGATGAGCATATAAACTTCTTAAAAAAAAAAAAAAAAACCTTACTGATCCCAAACTTTTGAAAGGCAGTGTATTATACTGTAAAAAAAAAAAAAAAAAAAAAAAAAAAAAAATTCAGGTAACCTAAAAAGGACATAATTTAGTTATATCAAGGGTCAAATCAAATATAAATAGAACATTAAAGTTAAAAGTTACACACTTTTTTGTGCCTGCGCTGTACAGGGTATAAAGAATGTTCTCTTTGGCAGTGATATAATTGTAAATTTACACTATTGTTAAAAAGTTGATGTATGATTATTTTAAATGCTTTTAATATTCAGAAAATATTAAATACAACTTAAAAGAACTGTTTTCTATTTGTACATATTTTATAAATTTTCAGCAGAGGTTACTCCAGTCTTCAGTGTCACACGATCCTTCAGAAATCATCCTAATTTGTGTTCCAAAGATGAATGAACATTTTTGGGTGAACTAACCCTTTAAGTTGAAGAAAGCATCACACTGAAAAGAAAGAAGGCTTCACGTTGTTTTATACTGTTTATAAATTGTAAATATATTGGTATAACTCTAAATCATTATAAAATTGGCATCCAGTCAAGTATCCAACCCTACATTTTTTTTTTTTTTTTATAATAGTTTATCTGCAGTGAACCCAGGACTCAAAGCAATCAGAGCAGTCACTCCTCAGCCAACTCAAGACTTCTGCATCAGAGGTACAAAGCAGTACATTTCCCTGCTCCCATAAAACCAGGCATCATAGAGATGACAGAGAGAAAGGCACAAGAGTTTCAGAAGCAGCCAACAAATGTGTGTGCATCGATCTTCTCCACTCACACGTAACAAAATACTATAGATCTGAGATAACAACCCCAGAGGTGCCACTTTGTCCATTGCAGAACACATACCAAAGGTAGATTCAGATGTCCTGCTTTTGCATGGGAGAGACAGCATCAGAGTGTGCACGGTCATAACAAATCAATAGTCCTTACAAAGCCCCCTCTGCATATAGAAACGTAATTTAGACTGGCTCCTAATAGTTGAAGTTTGCCTAGATAATGCATAAACAGTGTGCTTGAGAATGGAAAAATCTTCTTTGCTTAAACACCTTTGTCACAGTCGCTTGAGAGAGATAGTGAATTCTGTGTGATTGAAGAGTCAACGCAGTGCAAACAACCCAACACATTTAAAACAGTCTTTGTCAATAACGCTGCTGATAGTCAAAGAACTAAAAAAATACTGCAGGTGTGCTTTCCCCTTTCTAGACTTTCGAAGAATCTATACCTCTCTCCTCTTAAACAATGAAGAAAAAACACAGTTGCATTTTATATTCTTAGAGCACTAAATGAAGTACTTAACGCCTCCTCGTAAGTTCAGAGTTCAGAGTTCAGCATCAGTCCTTTCATACATTGCCTGAAACACACTGCTCAAGAAAGTGGACATGAGTCAGACATAAGTAAATTTGTACAACAGCCTTTTCATTCCTCTGGCTCCAACAGTCATGTGACAGCAGTACAAATTAGCAGTACAAATAAAAGTTTGCATATTTCCTATACCTTTTTTCTCTCTTTCTCTTTATTTATTTTTTATCTATTTTTTTATTTTTATTTTTTTCAGATGTCACTTTTATTCCTCCAAGTAGAGTGGTATTGTCCAGACCCCAAACTAATGAAAAGTGAAGAGCAGCCTCGTGGGGAAAGATCTCATTTCAGTGATGAGTGGCTAATCTCCTGTTGAGGAGCACCAGCATTTCCAATAAGGAGAGAAATGTTGGGCCACAGCTAATAACATAAACGTCAATACTGAACCTCTGGAGTGGTATGATTAAAATCATCCTCTACCATCAAGTTCACAAACCATCAAGTTCACAAAAATATGCAACATCAAACTTAACGTTTCTTTTTTATGGATTTTTAAGATGCTTACCAAAACTTTAAAAGTTTTTTTTTATTTTTTATTTTATTTGTGCGTAATCCTTTGAGAATATTTCTCGATCCAAACCATAAGTTAGATGATGGATTTCCTCTGCATAGTTGCTGTACTGTTACTGCAGGCTCTGTGAGCAATGTTACAAAATAGTTTTCTACAGTATGTCTGTTTCCCAGATTCCCATCCTCAGGTTTTGAAGGGAGGAGCAGATGGAAAAAGATTCAAAAACTGACAGCAAATACAACTTCACTTCAAAGTTCCCCAACTTACTGTAATTTCATCTGCTTTCAAAATAGTGTAGGTTTTTCCTACACTGAAAATAAACATCTATCCTTTTACAGTTTTTCTCAGTCGCTTTGGTGCATTTCTTAAAGCAATTCGTACAAAAAGCACTACACAATGGATTTCCTGCAAAAGCCTGTAACTTAATCAAAATCTTGTTTATCTCTCAAAAGTAAGTATTTAAGTCAATGAACATGGTGCCATCAGAATGAAATGTCCTTGTGTCATTGTTTATAAACAATATAATCAAAATGCTTAGTCATGTTGTCAATATAACATTGCACACTGTTAGTATTAAACTGTTAGTAGTAAACTATGGAAAGAGTTTGGATGACAGTCACTGTATTGAAATGCAGAAGGCTGCATTTATGTATGCCATATGTCCATTTCAAAAGTACAAATTTACATTACTATATCTGGGATATTGATTGAAAGGTTTCGAAATGTTTGAACTATTGAGGATATGGTCGATCTCCCAATATTTAGCTGCACCCTTCAGCCATTGTAAGGCCATGATTGACAACATATTTCATCTGATATGTGCCTATGACCTTGGCCTCTTCTGCCTCTTTCTCTGTTTTGCCTCTGTACTGTTATACCATGCATCCTTACTCCTCTTCTTCTTCTCCAAAAAGGAAGAAGAGGAGTAAGTCTCCAAAACTTTTACAAAAAGTCTAATAGAAATGTGTGTTTATGACAGTTGACAGTTTATGACAACTATATCAACCATTTAGCATTTGATGACTTTACGATGAACTAATGATGTTTTGAGGGGTAAGACAATTGCACAGAGAACTACAGTTTTATGCAAACGTTTGGGAACCCTTTGCTGAATCTGTGAAAATGTGAATAATTTTAACAAAATAAGAGAGATCATACAAAATGCATGTTATTTTTTATTTAGTACTATCCTGAGTAAGATATTTTACACAAAAGATGTTTACATATAGTCCACAAGACAAAAAAAATAAATAAAAAATTGCTGAAATTATTAAAATAACCCCCTTCAAAAGTTTGGGAACCCTTGGTTCTTAATAATGTGTGTGGTTACCTGGATGATATACGTTTTTTTTGTTTTTGTTTTTGTTTTTGTTTGTTTTTGTTTTGGGGTTTTTTGTGATCGTTGTTCATGAGTCCCTTGTTTGTTCTGAACAATTAAACTGAGCACTGTTCTTCAGAAAAATCCTCCAGGTCCTGCAGATTCTTCCGTTTCCAGCATCTTTTGCATATTTAAACCCTTTCCAGCAGTTACTGTATGATTTTGAGATCCATTTTTTTCACACTGAGGACAATTGAGGGACTCAAACTATTAAAAAAAGGTTCAAACATTCACTGATGCTCCAGAAAGAAACGCGATGCATTAAGAGTCGGGGGTGAAAACTTTTTTAAATTTGAAGATCAAGGTAAATTGTACTTAATTTGTCTTCCGGACTAAATGGAAAAAAAATGATATTTCAACAAAAATAAGAAAAATCTGGACATTTTCATCCTGGTCAAAAGTTTTCACCCCTGGCTCTTAATGCATCATTTTTTTTTCTGGAGCATCAGTGAATGTTTGAACCTTTTTTAATAGTTGTGTTTGAGTCCCTCAGTTGTCCTCAGTGTGAAAAGATGGATCTCAGAATCATGAGAATCAATGAAAAACTGTAATGTCACTTTGTGTATGCAGCTTTACTGCTCAGTGAGCTGTTATGAAATAATCAAACGTGTTTGTCTAAACAGTTCTTTCTCATAATTATGAATCATTCTACTGAATTTGTTAATCTGAAACTCTCATGCAATTCATTCAAGTAAGTTTAAGCTCATTCAGACAGTTCATGTAAAAGAACCATTCAAAACAATGATTCGTTGAGTTGTATCACTGCATGGTAATTACAGAATGTTTCTGATTTGGTTGAATAAATTGATTTTCTTTTTTTCTACAGCTGTCTGAAAGTTTGAGCACCCCAGAAAAAAAGTAAAAAAGAAGTGAATATAAACTCTGCAGTGAAAAAAAAAAAAAAAGGTAGGGTAGAATGGGAGAAAACGCCCCTGGACTGTGTAAATTTTTTCTGTAAAACAAAGGTTTAAATGTGTTCAGAAAAGTTATCATAGTTTTAGTGACACTGGCATAAATTATAAACCAAGTATGAAAAATGTCCAGAGTTTTCATGTTATTAGATTTTTAACAAAAAATGAAATTTGGGCCAAGCATGGGGCAAAATGCACCCATGGGTGGGATAAAATGCCGCCCAGTCAAACAAAGCAATTTGCTTTAAACATTTACAGCAAAATCAGAGTACAGGCAGTTTTAGCTTAAAATAAAAAAAAAAGAATAATAAAAAAAGAATATAATCAATAATTATGGATTACAAAATTATAATAGCCTATTTGAAAAAAATTGTTAGCTGATGCTAACTGGCTAGCTAACTAGCTACCTGATGCTAACTTGAGGTAATTTTTAAACAAAGTCCAAATATTTTGATTCAACCAACTAGGTATATATATTTGATGGAAAAACAAAGGATTTGATGTTCAGAGCAGAGTAAGTACAGTAATTGCCCATTGCCCCCTGGCGGCGTTTTACCCCACTGACTATGTTTGAGAAAAAAATTGTGTCATTCTGAAAATATCATTATATTTTTATTAGGGGTGTCAATGTTAACGCGTTAACACATGTGATTAATCAAAAACTTTTAACGCGTTAATATTTTTTTAACCCAAATTAATCGTTTGATAAGGTTTGACCCCAACTTCTTCCCATCATCGCAGCCCGGAATTATCTATCATTGTGTGATGAGGGTACAGCGAACCAGTGTTGCCAGGGTAACGGCACAAGTGGGCTATTTTGAAAATACAGTCGCGGGAAAAATTACAGAGCCATGGTTTGCGGTTTTTGGGCTACTTTTATAATGTACCACGACTGCCCAAAGTGTATATAGACAAATAATAATTAAAATAGATCATTTTACTAATGTGTATTATACTTGGAATGTATATCTGACGACTTAAGAATGGAGAGGCTGTTGTACACAAACAACGTGAGTTTCAGCAGAGCAGCAGAAGTAAACATGACAACAGCCATTATAGATTATATAAGATAATAAACACACAATTACGATAGATATGGTCTGTATGTGATTTTTTGAGTGAATGTGTACATCTGAAATGCTAATTTGTGCAGCATATAAAAGGCTATAAATAGCATATTTTAACAACAGTAAACGACCAAATTCCACATGTGATCACTCAGTGGTGGTTTGAAGTGAGTTCTGGGTAAAAGTGTACTGTTAATCTCATAAATTGTCTTATGAAGCATGATGCTAATGTTAGCTCTAATGCAGCTGCAGAACAGGTCCAATTCTTCATAATGCATTTTGTCATAATACTTCACACAAGAAATCTTTTGGGTTACACTTTATTTTGATAGTCCACTTTAGACATTCTACTAACTACAAGTAACTTTGTAACTACATGTTAACTACATGTCAACTAATTCTCATTAATTTGCAACTACATGTCTACTAACTCTCAGTAGGGTAGGTTTAGGGTTAGTGGAATAAGTTGACATATACTTGCAAAGTTTCTGATAGTCAGTATGTTGTATGTTGTGGACCCATCAAACTAAAGTGTTAGAAGATATTAAGCAGACAGTCTACTAATACTCTAATGACTGCTAGCTGACATGTAGTTGCAAAGTTACTTACTGTTAGTAGAATGTCTAAAGTGGACTATCGAAATAAAGTGTTACCATCTTTTGTTGTATTTATGTAGAAATACTTTTGATAATAGTTGGGTAAATGTATACTGGGATTGAAGAGATGTGGCTTGGTAAACGTTTTATTGCCAGTATAAAGGCTGATAATGGCTAAATAAAAACAAAAGAATAATGATAAAATAATAATAAGGATTATGTCTCATACCTGGCGGAAGTGTGAAAGGTTCTGTTTCTTTAAACTAGTTTGTCATGCATTCACAGTCCATGACTGTGATTAACGTGATTAAATTTTTTAATCGATTGACAGCACTATTTTTTATTAAATAATACATACTCCCTATCTACAGGCTCAGCTGTTCTCATATCATATGTAACTGTGATGGTCTACTGTGAAATCAATTTTCTCTTCGGTACATCACCAGTGTAAGCGTTATCTTGAAAACTTCTACATCACTTGTCAACGTAGTTCATAGTTACAATAAAAATGTGTCTTGACTTTATCTTGTGGTTATTTTGGGAAAACCAGTAGGGGGAAAGTTTACCCCGTGGGGACGTTTTCCCTCACACTACCCTAAATGTGATTTTTCTGCAAATTTGAATGCAGCTACCATTCATTTGCTTGTTTTAGTCTAACTTTAGTCCAAATATAACTTTAATGATTGGTTCTAGGATGAGGTTGCAAGCAAGGTTTTGTTTCCATGCAGTACGTTTACACTATTTCTGTGCCTGCTAAACCTTCCTGCACAATCTTTGCAGTGACATGGAGGTTTGTTTTATATTCCCGTCCTGTCTACCAACAGTTGTGTTGGAGATTGTTCTTGCTATTTCAGATCTTGTCTTGGCATCGACAGTTCATCTTAACATCCATTTCGGGCGATGGAAACTAGAATCATTATTTTATCTAAACACCTGCGTAGAAGAACCTGTGGTTCTGGGTGCTTTGTAGAGTCAGAGAATTTAAGCAGCTCTTAAACTATCAGCAGCTGACTGGGATCAAGGTGTAAACTGGTATGTTAAAGGGTTACTCCACCCCAAAATGAAAATTTTGTCATAAATCACTTACCCCCATGCCGTTCTAAACCCATAAAAGCTTTGTTCGTCTTTGGAACAGAATTTAAGATATTTTGGATGAAAACCAAGAGGCTTGTGACTGTCCCATTGATTGCCAAACAATTTTCACTGTCAAGGTCCAGAAAAGTATGGAAGACGTTGTCAGAATAGTCCATCTACCATCAGTGGTTCAACCGTAATGTTATGAAGCTACGAGGATGCTTTTTGTGCGGAAAAAAAAAAAAAAAAACTACTTTATTCAACAGTTAATTTCCTCTGTGTCAGTGCCGTGCCATTTTGGACAATATCTGCTGGACGCAAATAGAATAAGACAAAATAATACTTATTGATAAGTACAATGCCAGAAGGAGATCATTAAATTTGGGACAAATAATCAAGACTAATGGTCAAAGAGATGGCCATCACATGTGTTTCACAAGAGAAATCACGAGCTTCTTGAGATGGACTTTTCCCCCACACATACAAGACTGAAATTAGGAGACCTTTTAACCTCTCTCTGGTCTTTACTGAACATGTCCCTATGTCCTACATAGAACTACACACTTTCTTTTTCATATGCACATGAAATCATCCTAAAAGGGCATTGCTAGACATAACACTATATTATGTATGTAACCACAAATTAGGACTATCATGTTTTAAGCACATATTATGTATGTCTTTTTAATAACTATTGAATGAATTTAAGGTTTATTCGTGTTTGGTATGTATGAGCTTGACAATTCTAGCTTGAAACATTTCTTCCAACTGATTCTTTGTCAAATGTATCATATTCTGGTTATAGAAATCACATCCAAAAGTATACTTTGCAAGAGTGTGTAAAATTCGGACCATGTAACTGATAACATGCTGATTTATGATGGAAGGAACAACCCTAACTAATTGGTCTAATTGGTCAAGACACCAGATGGGATGTGTCCAAATGTCGAGTTTAAAAACTCAGGACTCCATCAAATCTCCCCTTCTTCCCTTCTTCCCCTTCTCTTCTCTTTTTCTTCTTCTTCTCAGCCAACGCCCAAGACATCCCTTCAACGACTACTGAACTTCCAGCCAATCACCAACTCGGGAAACCCCTTTTCCTGCAACGACGATGACAGAAGGGAATCCCTGTAACACAAGGGCAACGCAAGCAAGTACCTCCAGGTCTAACTGAACTGGCGCATTTTATATAAATTTTAGCCTCATTGAGAAATTAAGTGGTTAATTAAGTGATTGATGGTTGTTCAGGTCTATGTGACAGCACATATTGCTATAAACTTGGGATTTCACTTTCTCATTCTCTAAATTCCTCCTTTCTCTCTTTCTGCAACGTATGAATGTGACTGCTTGTGTTCATGTGTTAGATTAGTTTATGTCTTAGGTTTATATAAATAAAGTCGTATTTATATTTAAAAGAGAAGTATCTTGTGTTTTGTGCTTACAAGTTAATGTCTTAATCTGCTGATCTTGTTACTGTGCTTATTAATAGTATTTTCACTATATTTTGGATTTGAAAATCCAGTGCAGAATTAATGTTATACGGCTCGTTCAGTGAATCGCTGCCGACTCAGTGATCAGCCGCAAAACAGTGATTCTGTTCAAATTCCCTATAAAATCATAAATGATTCCCTTTGAGCTAAATTAAATTATATTTATGTATCAAACCCTACAACAGTAAATATACAGTAAATAATAAATAAAAAGACCAACACTAAAAAAGGTTAAACAGAACGGCAATAATCATTTGAAATTCAGTTCTGTGATGTTCAGATCAAGTAAACCAGCTGAGAGGGAAGGTTAAAAGGAATAACTGGTCTCCAGTTATGGGGTTACTTTTAAAGGGGAAAGAAAACAAAAAAACAAAACAAAGATAATGTAGTTTTTCAAGATTTGTACTACTAAATAAAAGGTTGACTTTCATTTAGTAGGACAGGTCCTGCTATTTTATTAGTTTGCTGCTGTGAGAATCATACTCCTTTACTCACCACATTGTGTACAGTACTTCTCTATCCCATATTATGAAATGTCAAAGGCCACAATTTCACCTGTTCCCACCATAAATCCTGCCAAATTCCAATCATGTGAGAATAGTGGAATAAAAAATACACCCTCAGAGAGCTCCTGAAGCAGTGTGTACTTTTCTCACTGATTCTCTATTTTGAGTGTGATTCTGGGGCAAAGAGACTCTAGGCAAAATTAAATTGAGAAACACAGAATGTCAAAAGAGTCTTGCTGTTTTAAGAAGTGTCAGAAGGTAACCTCAGGGAGCTGTTGAGTATGTATCAAATGTTAAGGTGGAATGGTGTAGCTTTCTGTCCATCAGTTTCTCTAATCAGCACTCCAGATGGTGAATGACACACAAGTAATTGCCATAGGCTTTGCTTGTTTCATTGCATTAAAAGTATGTGGCAGCATTGCATTCATTCCACTGTAGCCTCAAGAAACCCTAGTGGTAATATATATACTCCAATTTCATTTCTCAAAGAGGGACGAGTAACCTGTGTTTACAGTTGTTAGTTTAGTTTAATTGGCTTTCTTCACACTTGAACAACCACTCAGATTTGGCAAACTTAGACAAATAGAGATCCTAATAGAATTAATTTAATCAGAATAACTCTGCATAAGAGTGTGCAGTGTTTGGTGCTACAGAAAATAATAATTTTCTTTATTTGCATTTGATTCATTACAGTACAGTGACGTGAAACGCAAGTACACAACATGAAAACGAGGAACAATATAAGACTACTTACAGCCACATTTCTAAGGGAGAATTATGGAGGGTCTAACAACTTTCTAGAGTGACAGCACAAGGGATGATAAAGCAGTCGTCACTGATGATAATGAGTTATCGGAGTTATCTGCAAATGGAGTCAGTAAGCAGTGTGAAGCAGCTCTGCTGTGAATCTGTAATTGAAATATTGCCATTTCAAGGCCTACAAAGGATTTCTACATAATGGTGCAACTGCTATTGCAGCTGAAGTGTTTTCTTATTTGTTTATGAGAAAATAAGGTAACACTTTATTTTAGGGTCTCTTAACTAGTTGCTTATTAGCATGCATAATAACTAAAATATTAGCCATTCATTAGTACAAATTAAGCACATATTTATTGCACATGGCATGCAGGAAAAAATAGTAGGCTAAATTGTGTGCGTGATTTACTATTTCTTTCCCTCAATTTATAAATTGTGCACACGATTTACTAATTCGTTCCCTCGATTTATAAATTGTGCACACGATTTACTAATTTGTTCCCTCGATTTGCTAAATCGTGCACACGATTTATAAATCGAGGGAACAAATTAGTAAATTGTGCACATGATTTAGTAAATCAAGGGAACGAATTAACAAATCGAGCGCATGATTTAGCAAATCAAGGGAACTAAATAGTAATCATGTGCACGTTTTAGTAAATCTTTATTATTATTTTTTCTTGCATGTCATGTGCAGTGCTCTGTGTGTCACGTGTGTTCCCGTTGTCTTCCTATTTTGCCCTTATTTGATAGTTAATTACTGGGTCATTTGTGTCAGCTGTGTTTAGTTATCTTTTAGTTTTATTAGTATTTAAGTCCTGTGTGTCCCTTATTCTGAGGTTCAGTATTGTTCGTCAAATCCCCAGCTACGTGTGTGTGTCCTGCTTGTCCCTGTGTGTCTTGATTTGGATGTTTAAAGACTATTGAATATGACTCTCCTTTGTCTCCACACTCCTTCGTCTCCAACGCAGTAGCTGCATGTGACAGAATACCGGAAGCCAAAACGAAAAGCCTTTTGTTTTCCGTTTTTGAAAAGTCTTTTGTTTTTCCCATTTTTCCTGCGGCATGGAAATCGCTGTAAGATTTGCTGCCCTAGCCCACAGAGATCTCCCCTTCTTCGAGTATGCCGAGGAATTCTGAGCACTGGATGATGCCACCATTAACACTCTGTTCTGGCTCGGTGCCAACCACCATCGTCCCGTGGACCTCCCAGACACCTCTGGATTAGGTTGGAGTGAAGGAGTTTTCTGGTTTCTGTGGAGTGTCTGGGCCCGAGCCAGAACCAGCCCACTGTCAGTCCTGCCTACAGTTCGTTAGTCAAATCTGTCCAGCCCACCGGCTGTGGCTATCCCAAGCCCGCCGGCCGCTCAGCAGTGAAGTTCGCTGGCCGTTCATCTGTCTATTCCGCCGGGTGCGACTAACCCAAGCCCGCTGGCCACTCGTCGGTCAAGTCAGCCGGCCGCTATGAAGTCAAGTCTGTCCACACTCAAGCCCATTGTTCGCAGGAAAGTCATGCCCACCACCGTTCACGGCTCACTCAAGCACGCCGCTGTCTGTGGTTCACTCAAGCATGCCGCTGTCTGCAGTTCACTCAAGCCCACCATCCACCTCACATGTGCCCCTAGGAATGCTGGTGGAGTATGAGTGGATGTCGTGGGATTCAGCTCCAGAGTGTCACGGTTCGTAAATCCTATGTCTCTTTCTCGTCTCGTGCTCGTTGTTTATGTGTGTGTGAGAGTGTGTGGGCGTGCCGACTAATCAGCGCTGATCAACGAATCAATCAACAGCACCAGCTGCAGCTCATCACTACACCTTTAAATACTCACCACTTTCTCCTCTCCTTTGTCAGATCGTTGTTTGTGAGTCTCCGGTTGTGTTGCCTCGTCTCCATTTCCAGCCTGGTGTCTTCGTCGTTCCTGTTCCTTGTTCTTGTGGATTATCATCTCTGGATTTGTCACGTACCATCAGCGCTTCCCTTCACGGCACTCATCTGACCATCGAAGTCCCTGCACCACTATTCCTGTTTTCTCTTTGTACTGTATCCATCACCATTTCTCCGATTAAAATACGGAGAGTTTACTTGCACTTGTTTCCGCGTTTCTCTCATGACACAGAGCACCTTCTACTGACAGCTCCTCGAGAGCTAGCTCCAATGTCGGCTCCAGGGTCAAGTCATATATCCAGAAATATTGTCCACAGGAACCATTCTTGTCGGCCCTGTTGGGGCTCCTGAGAAGAAGCGGACTGCTTCTCTTCTCATGGCCACGGAGGCCATTCCCAAGCCGCCTGTTTCTCCAGTTGCCTCGATAGAAGCGGTTCCTGAGAGCACCCCTGAAGAGGTCCCTGTCACCCCATTCAGCCCAAGGAGGGCTGTGGGTCTCGTGTCTGGCCTAGAGGAGACCTTGGATTCCATGCCCAGCCCAGTTAGGGCTCAAGTTCCTGTGGATAACCCTGAGAGGGCTCCTGTTTCTGTTTTTAGCCCAGGGAGGGCTCCTGATTTTTTTTTTTTTTTTTGGGGGGGGGGGGGGGGGTAGTAGGGCTCCGGCTGTAGTGGCTGGGCCAAGATGCGAGGCCAAGGCCACGGAGGCTGTCCCGCTATGGCCTCCTGTTCTCACTACACCGCCATGGTCTCCTGAGTCTCCTGACCCGCCATGGCCACACCTGAGTCTGCCTGATCCACCCTGGAGGCCTCCTCTGTGTTCCTGTCCTGCACCAGCCTCCACGGCACCCACCCATACACTGTCTGGGAGGGGAGCGATCTGTCACATGTGTGTTCCCGTTGTGTTCCGTTTTGCCCTTATTTGGTAGTTCATGTTCTTTTTAGTTAATTATTGGTTAATTTGTGTCAGCTGTGTTTAGTTATCTAGTTTAGCTTGATTAGTATTTAAGTCCTGTGTGTCCCTTATTCTAAGTTCTGGTATTGTTCATCAAATCCCCAGCTACGTGTGTGTGTCCTGCTTGTCCCTGTGTGTCTTGATTTGGATGAATAAAGACTATTGAATATGACTCTCCTTCGTCTCCAACGCAGTAGCTGCGCATTACACCGTACATGTTAATGCCTTATTCTACATGACGTTATACATCCCTAATCCTACCCAATACCTAAACTTAACAACTACCTTACTAACTATTAATAAGCAGCAAATTAGGAATTTATTGAGGGAAAAGTCATAGTTAATAGTGAATAAGTGTTCCCTATTCTAAAGAGTTACTGAAAATATATATGAAAAAATTTAACTGCTCCGTAATAAACAGTAAAATGTAGTATTTGTGTTCACTGTGTGTGAGGGAACTACAGTATTATATATGCAGCAATAATTACTGCATATATGTAAATATATATTTAAACATATATTTCTTACATGTAATATCTAATAGTTTTTTTTCCCAATACAAAATATGAAAACATAAAATAATAAATGCTTGTTTAAGTACTTTTAGTAATATTTTGTAGTATAGATCAATACTGAGTCCAAACCTTTAGTAAACTGGAAATTGAATTTTCACTCAGAATTGTTGTAAACAAACAAATAAATAAATCTGGAATTTCATTTTGCACATATCATAACAATAATCTAGAATAATAAATATAGAATAGACATTTCAGTTAAATACAGGATTGTTAAATGCAATTTAGCTTATTAATAAATAATTAAATATGCTTCACTGATAGAAGTGTGGACCATCAATCAAAGTTGCTCATTTCAGGCCCCCAAAACACTGTTATGTAAACCAGTGCGTAAATGATTTTCCATTTTTAGTTGAAAACAAGTGTCATGTAAACATCCCCTAAATTCGCCCTTTATTCCATAAATGACAGCAAATTTCTTATATCTGTGTGAAGGAAAAAAAAAATAGCTACAACACGACTGGTTCCATACAAAAACCTGCAATAACTATACTGAAGATTTGAAGTGAACAAGCTATAACGATTACTTATTTTTTAATGTTGTCATTGTCTTCACTGTTATTTGTTAAAGTATAGTTACTTAAATCTACAGTAGGCTACTGTAGAAGGCTTTGTGGGCAAGGACACATCTTCTGGCTCTGATTTGGCCTTTTGCTATACCTTGGGACACAGCTGTCACATTATGGAACTCTGTTAACTTTTTTTTTTTT
Source organism: Acrossocheilus fasciatus (assembly GCA_036784905.1). Taxonomy (NCBI): domain Eukaryota; kingdom Metazoa; phylum Chordata; class Actinopteri; order Cypriniformes; family Cyprinidae; genus Acrossocheilus; species Acrossocheilus fasciatus. The sequence goes on from CM071944.1 coordinate 26,646,656, forward strand.
TTTAACAAAAGCAGCACTGTGTGAAATGAACACATGGAGGTAACCACATCCAAGACAGAAGCCTTAGATAACAAAAGAAAATTCCACTGTCAGGCTTTTGTTGGATGGAAGACTGGAATTTCTCATTTAGATGTTCACAGCTCAGAAAGTCAGCTGCCTTGACTGTCTGGATACAAAGGGATAATGTGTACAGGAGAGGTGTAAATGGGATTTCTATTTTTTACATGTGGTTGAAGACCTCTTTATGTGCAACTCAAAGGCCAGCAACTGTATGGTATGCAACTGTATCATGCTTTAAAAGCACAGGCTACCCATTTAGTGTCATTTTTTCGATGTGCAGAGTACTCCGTTGCTTTGAATTAAAAACCACTTGCATCAAAATGCAGACGCGAAGGGCATTGGAATTTTATCATCGTGATTAAATTATATATTGGGTAATAATTTTGTCATTATTACATATTGGGGTGTGATTTTCAACTTAAACAGTCACAACAATTTTATTTACATTACATTACAGTACTTATACCTTTTTGAGCATGTACCCCAGCCCCTACCTCTAAACAACCATTTGTTAGTATAAAACACAGGATATATAAGGCAGATAAAACTACAGCCAGAATTTATTAAAATTGTATTCATATTCCAAGTCTTCCAAAGTAAAATGCCTTAGGCTTTTGTGTGCCTTGTGACCGATTGCATCATGCTAATGTCTGGCAGTATCTTTTGAATAAGATATGACTACATTAATGGAGCAGGATCATTTTCAGCAATTAAAACCTTATGTTTTACTCTGTTCTTTGCATAAATATATTGTATGGCCTCAGAAGACTTGGAATGCAACATGACTTGTTTGTAATACTTTTATATGGCTTTTTTGGACAGTTTGTGCAATAAATACATGTGACTGTATTTGTATTTGCCTCTTACATGTTTTATATTATTGAGAAGTGGGTAGATTTAGGGTAGGGGTGGGGTTAGGTACTCCAAAATATCTATGAATGTATAATGTACATAAAATGCATGCAAACAATTAAATTAATCTTGATCTGACGCATAAGGCATACAACTGAAAGCAACAGAGTACCCTGCATGTCGAAAAATGAAGCTAAATGGGTACTCAGAGGTGACCTCAAGGGGTCCTTACCAACCGTCAATATGTGACGAGTTGGGAGTGAGAATGGGAACAAAATCAGAGAAGGACTTAAAGGAAAAATTAAATAACTATCGTTGTGTGTTAAAATAAATACCAAAAATGGTCCGTTTCCACCTAGCTGTTCGGGGAAGTCGTGGCCTAATGGTTAGAGAGTCAGACTCGTAATCCAAAGGTTGCGAGTTTGAGTCTCGGGCCAGCAGGGATTGTAGGTGGGGGGAGTGACTGTCCAGCACTCTCTCCACCTCAATACCACGACTGAGGTGCCCTTGAGCAAGGCACCGAACCCCCAACTGCTCCCCGGGCGCCGCAGCATAAATGGCTGCCCACTGCTCTGTGTGTGTTCACTGCTGTGTGTGTGCACGTTGGATGGGTTAAATGCAGAGCACAAATTCCGAGTATGGGTCCCCATACCTGGCCGTATGTCACTTCACTTTCACTTTTCACACTATACCTGTGTAAGCTGTAAAAAATGAATCATGGGTGTTGTAATTTTCATTAAAAAAATGAAGGTGGTAATTAAAAATAGTGAGTATATTTCATTAAAGAAATTGTGATTCAGTGTTGTATAGAAAATACTGAAGACTTTTTACTAATAAAACCAAGAGATGTGTTTTTAAAGGAAACTTAAGCAGTTTTGAGGCTTGAATTGAGTAACTGATTAAACTAAAAAATTAAAAATAAATAAAATAAGGAAAGAAGGCTACCTATTTATTTTAAGAGAATTAGCTCAATTTTGCAGTTTTATTTTAGAGGTGATTGTTAGTTCCCAGCATGCTTTGCATATGGCTGGATATGGAGAGTAAATTTTGAAATTAAATGCTATTTTATGTGCTTTTGAGTGAAGGGAAACATCCATTAATGTTTAATGTTAATTTATGTTTGACATTTGAAAGAGTTTCTGTTACACTGAGGTTTCCATTGTGCAGAGCAATCGTTATCATTGTGCAGAAGAGTAGAGCTTATGGTTATGGATTCTACTCCTATAAGGCATTAACCCTTGTTCAATGAGAAATAGCTTTGCTAGTGCTAGTGCAGTACTTTCCAGTATTTCACAAGTATTTTCATGGCTGTAAACAGTCTTTTAAATGTACACAATAACTCAAAGTCAAATACAAACAAGTCTCACTCAAAATCACAGAATTTTGAGTATCAACTTAAAATAAATGAGCACGTTTCACAAATTATATTAAATTCGTTATGTTGTAGATTAATTAATTTAGGAGATTTTACATGATTTATTCAGGTAGATTCCATTAAAAAACCAAGCCTTAAAAACTACTCAAAAATATTAAGTGTAATATTGTTACCATATTTTTTTTTGGTCCCACTTTACATTAGGTGGCCTTAACTACTATGTACTTACATTTAAATTAATCATTTTGTACAATGCCCTTATTGTGTACATACATGATTTTAGATTGTAAAACACCTACATGTAATTACATCTGTAAATAATTTCTGTAAATACATTTATAATTACACTGTTGACCCGTCCCTTACACCTTAACCCACCCTTAAACCTACCCATACCACCAAACCTGTCCCTAACCTTACCCGTATCCCACCTCAATAGCAGCAGAAGTGTTTTGCAATACAATATGAATACAATAAGTACATTGTACTTATTTTTTGATGCAAGTACATAGTAGTTAAGGCCACCTAATATAAAGTGTGACCTTTTTTTTTTTTAAGTAAATAGCCCGTTCCATTTTTTACAATGATGTAGAATTGAGTTTTTTTTTTCTTTCTTTCTTTCTTTCTTTTTTTTTTTTTTTTTTTTTTTTTGTAGGTGGCTGTGCTCTCTTGGACCAATGAGACAATCAGACAATATTTATTTGCTCAGTCACAGAGAGTGTAGAAAAATCTGAAAGAGGGATTATTGGCTGTTGTCCAATGTTGATGCACCTTCTTCTCCATTCCCAGAAGTCTCTTTTTCTATCAGCGATGTAATGTCATAATATGCTGCAGTCTTAACCCTTCTGCAGTCCTTATTTGGGAGTCACACTCATGGCCTTCACGGTCAAAAGTGACCGGACACCTGAATTTTTATTTTTTTTTTCTTCAGTAAAATCAGTCTAATATATTTTTGTTCAATAATATTTTTTCTTTTGTATTTTGAGAGAATTTTATGGTACTAATTAATATTTATGCAATAATTATGATATATTTTTCCCATTGAAAATAGTACAACAATTTTTTTTTTCAAATTTTTTCAAATTATTTTTCAATTTATGCAGTATTTCAGATGAAAATAGACACTAGGCCTTTAAAATCCAATTTTTTAAATGCAGATTAGCACCTCCTGGTGTGAGCAAAGAAAGAAAAACATGTAATTTCATGGTGTAACCACTAGTTGCCTCTAAAGGACTCTATAAAGAGGCTTGTGAATTCCCTAGTTGTTTTTAGACATAATTTTTTACTTTTATTAGGTTGTCCATATAAATGTATATTTAGGCATTCTCAAAGACTACTTTTTGTCAAGGTTTATATATTTTTTTGCATTATTATTATTATTATTATTATTATTATTATATAGGGTATTATATAGATTTTTGCATTATTATTACTAGTCAATCCTGAACACAAAGCATTTTGTTACACACTAACATTAAAAAGAAGAATGCTTTATCAGAGCCTAATCCTTCAGGGTCTGATCTGATTTCAACCTCTTATTTCACTCTAACTCATTTTGGCTATATGGTTATAGCCATACCAAGTCATTTGAGTGTGTATAATTGTGTATGTGTGTGTGTGTCTGTGAGTGAATGTATCTGTTTTACACTCTTGATGTTTTAGAGTATAACCCATTCCTTGTTGTCCACTTTTTAACTGCAATGTAGTTGAATTATTGATTTTATTTTACATAGTTGCTGTGTTAGAGGCACACCAGTTCATTGGGGTGTGTGTTTGTACAAGTGTGTGTGTGTGTGTGTGTGTGTGTGTGTGTGTGTGTGTGTGTGTGTGTGTGTGTGTGTGTGTGTGTGTGTGTGTGTGTGTGTGTGTGTGTGTGCGTGTGTATGAGTGGATGTGTTGATTTTGCACTCTAGATGTTTTAGAGTTTCACCCCTTCATTGCTGTGCAATGTTTTTCTGCATTGTTGGGGATTTGTAGATTGCACACACAAAAATGTTCTGTACTTTTTAAATGTTTCCCATTTCCCATTCATTTCCTATGGTCGGTCATTTTTGACCGAAGACCATGAGTGTGACTATTTTTTTTACGACCACTTAACTTTTTCGAATCATGCTCTCAATTTTTTTGTGTGTTCACGTACCAGGTGCCATAACAGTCAATGAGTTTCGTACCATTCTGGTGAAGCTACGATTTTTAAAAATTCTAAAAGTAAAATTCTCCAGTCAGAAATGACCGAAGGCTGCAGAAGGGTTAAAAGAAGAAATAAGATAAACACATGCTAGCAAAGAAGACATTTGATCAGAATAAGCCAGAACAATTCAGGCAAACTCTATATAATTTGCTTTCTATGTAGTGATCATGGATCTTTTTGGTCCTTATTATTATTGATCAAGACATTGTAATAGAGTTTTGGGCCAGACTGTCACAAGAGATCTGAGACAGAAACAGTAACAAGATAAAGAGAGGATATATAGTACACAATGCTTTGAAGATCAATAAAATTACTGCAGTAGAGCAGATCTATTTGTACTAAGTTTTCATTACTACTACATGGAATGACGTTTTTGAGCAAATGGACATTTTTATTCATGGAAGACAAAAGTAGTCAAGAAAAGTCAGGATGATTGTGTTGTTTATTAAATTATAGCACACTTTTAAGAGTGATGTCAAAGAGTACTGACCAAGCGTCAATATGTGACGAGTTGGGAATGAGAATGTGTTGACAATTTACTAATACTCTAACTCTAATAGTTGACATGTAGTTACAAAATAATGAGTTACTTAACGTAGTTGCAAAGTTACTTATATTTAGTAGAATGTCTAAACAGATGTGTAAAGAGTACCTGAAAACCGTACTTGAGTAAAAGTACAGATACCTTACAGTGAAAATTACTCCACTACAAGTTACGTCACCAATTCCAAAACAACTTGACTAAAAGTCTTAGAGTATCTGATTTTAACATTACTTAATTATTTTACTTATACTAAATATAGGTTCAAAGATGAACAGACATGCCAGTCAAAAACTGTAGCGTTGTGGAGAAGTTGGGGAAAACAGGCAGAGGCAAGGATCTATGTGCAATCATTTAATGGAAAAACTACAACAAACAATAAGCCAAAAACCAAAGAACAGAATGATGGGCAAACAGACAACCATTACATTCAACAACTCACAAAGAACTAAAGAAACACTAGGGATATATATATACAGGAGGCTAACAAGCTTAACAAGATACAACTGACTACAAACACCACGGGAGACAGGAAGTGACATAAAAGTCCAAGACAAGGCATAGAGAACATGCAACAAAAACAAGAAAGAGCTGATTTGTGAGGAGAGCAATCACGTGTATTTTCTAAAACCAAAATAAAACTGAACACCTCAAAATTGCAAATAAATAAATAATAAAAAATAAAAAAAAATAAAAAAAAAAACTGAACACCTCAAAATTGCAAATAAATAAATAATAAAAAATTAAAAAAATGTAAAAAAAAAAAATTGAAAATAAAAAAATTAAAAAAATAATTTTATTTTTTAATAAAGAAAATACAATTAAAAAGTTGAAGTCTTCTTGCACTGGATTTGCTGGTTTCAGCCTCAGCCAGCTGCAGTCATGTCCTTATATTTAAAACACCTGTGATTCACAACTACTTGCTAAGGAACTCGCATTCATCAAAAGCAGCCTTGTTTACAAGTTTGAGTGAGTAAGGGCAAAATCCACAAAATATAGTACTTTCAGTGCCCTGTAGTTGGCGATATCACATCTTTTGTAGCAGAAATAAACTGCTACAGAAAAGCTAGGTAGCATGCAAAAATGTAATGTGTAACTGCAACACTCATTTCAAATGTAGTGGAGTACAGTGTACAGATACTCATCAAAAATGTAGTAAAGTAGATAGATCTATAGATCCAACCTGTGATTAGCACAGGCAGTTACCATGTGAGTAATAACCCCGATGCTCTGTTTGTTCACCTTGATTCCTGACTATCTTTGGTCTTAATTGAAATGAGACATGTGCAGTAGAGCTAAATACACATCAGATTGTTTTCCCCCTTAGCATCTCTTATTCATTAGAAATCCTTTAATTGCACCCCAGAGTTTTAGGAAGCTCAGAGTGAACTATCTGCCTTCAACTGACACGGATTGCCTCAGCCAGCACATTCTTTGTCTAATCGGCAAGTAAAACCCATTATGTGTATAAGACGAGTTGCACATCTAAACAAACATATGAAAGAAAATACTGTTCCCACACTGTCTCTGAGCAATTCATTTCATAAAGTGTGCTTCATGGAGCATTTCACCCTTTCACATGAGCAGCTTGAGAATCAGAGTTGGGTGTTTTGCTTCTGGCAGCAATAATCTGAGCTTGCATACTGCAGATCACACTGATCTGTGGAACAGAGCTCATTTGCTGCCTCTCTCGGTTTACTGCATTTCACTTACTGAAAGGCTAATTCCTGATGCGTGCTTATTTATTGTTTGCTGTAAGGTCCATGCACTTGGCCCAAAGAAGGTATTCAATGGTGGATGAAGGTTTCTTGTGTGTTTAGTATTTTCAGCACGCAAAGTTATTCATTTTAGGTTAAATTCTAATCTGACTCCATTTTATTATCCAATCTGACTCCATTTTAATATGACCTCAAATTTAGGTTGAAATGCAGATTGGTTCGTCTGTTTTTAATTCTTCTTCTTCTGACATCTGATTATTCGGTAACACTTTACTTGAAGGGGTGTGCATGACAACTGTCATTAAGTTCATGACAACTGTAAAAACCCTTCATATTCATGACGGTCACAAACCCTCCAGTCTGATCATTAGTCAGAGGTTATGACTAACTATTTAATAGACCGCTTCATGCATGTCATTTTTAAATAGTGGTTCTTTTTAGCCCCCTACAGTCACCAATGTAACAATTTAGGCTCAAACAATAATCAGAGATTATGGCTAGCACTATGATACTTCAGTAATGTTTCTATCTAGCCCCCTATAGTTAAAGCTGAGACAATAACCAGAGGTTATGGCTAGTACTATGAAATATGCCCGAACCATGCTAGTACTCCAAAAGTATTTTGTCCAGCCCCCCATAGTTAATGCAACTGCATAACAACTTAACTTAAGTCAAGCAGTCAGAAATCTAGAAACTCACCTGATGTGCCCCATGCTCCATCTAACCTCAGATCTAGTCTGTACTAACCCTGGATGCATGTTTGCGGTAACATACGTCTTCACTTAATCTACTTGAGAAAATAATTTCAGAGTAAGTCAGAACACACTTCATCCTATGGTCTCATTCCTGCTACCGAGGACTCCGATCCTTTTGCAACATTTCCTTAAGTACTTCAGACCAAAACCAATGTCCCCCGAGATAGGAACTAATAATTGGAATTTGCATTGATCAAGTAGAGTTATCAACTTTTGGGACAGAAGGTAATTTGCATGAAAGACACTGGGAACTGACCCGCCCTCTACAGTGTGCAAAATATCTCTAAACTCATAGGATCTGTATTACCTTTTAGTTTACTTCTTGTAAGAATGAGACCACTGTACCAGACACCCTGAGACAATTCAGATGATACCAAACATGACTGTAAATATCACTTGCATTCATGTAGATTATATTCTACTATTGACCATTCTGAGTGAGCTGAGTGAAGGGAAGGATGGGTGAGGGAAAGGAAGGGGCTGAAAAGGAACTGATGCATATGTGAGAGAGGCGATTTCCCACATTTTCTCTCAGTGGGATGTGGAAACAGATGTCTGTATGTTAATACACCGTAAAGATTACACGAGTAAAGATTGTTTGGGAAACTGGTTTGGAAACAATTATTATTTTGCTATTCTGTTACACATAAATTATGCATTGCAACTTTAAAATGCACATGAAGTACACAATGTCAGGGGACCAGGGTCCACTAGGGGCCCTCAGCAAACTTCCAAGGTGATCTCAAGATGACTTCAAATTATTTAAAGGCAAACCAAGCATTTAAATAAGCTAAAGCAAGTAAAATCGAGAAAAGGAACTTTGTTAACAAAATGTTAAAATAACCTTGTTTGACCAATATTGTTTTTGGACATAGATCAAATAATGATATTTTTCTTCTTCTGCATTTGAAGGATTTTTTTTTTCTTGCCTGATGCTAGTACCTTGAATAGGCAGCTATAGTATCTTAGTAAATATGAAAGTTAAACAAAACAGCTTTCCATCATTGTAAAATTACAGTCAAGTCACTCACAACATTTGCTGGCATTTTTCCCAGAACCCCAATTAGTATTTTCTCTGTACAGTGTTCTCGTGAGAAAGCTGCATAAGGGCAGTAGCTGATTAAGGGCAGGGTAATTGCTCCTCTATGGACAATGTTTCCCTCAAATGTTAAAAAATAAGTTTTTTCTTTTTTTTTTTCTTTCTTTTTTTTTTTTTTTTTTTTTTTTGTAAATAACTGTTGTCAGTATCAAAGCACTTATGACAACACATAACCACAAATGTCACCACGAAATGTCTTCATTCATTAGTTCGACCAAAAGTATGACCATACTCTTAAAGGTACTGAAGCTTAAATGAAATAGCCTTTGGGTTAATTATTGGACGTCATGCCACTGTAGTTGACCTCTGCCTGGAACTGCATGACCTGATGAGGTTAACTGGTAGATCTCAACTAAAAAGCTCATAAACAAATTGAAAGGAAGTACATCAGTAATAACAAGATTTTAAATTACATTTAAAAAGGGATGCGGCACAATGTCTTTTGTAGGAATTAAGGTCCATTTACACCAAGAATGATAACTATAAAGATAACAATAAATATATACATTGTAAAATCTTTCTAAATTCAAAAAGGAAAGCAGAGTCCACAAAACAACTATAATGAAAATGTCAGAGAGGAAAGATATTGTTGCAATCTCTTTCCAAATTTTATTTTTTTATTTTTTTCATTGATGCTCAAGCATTTAAAGCAGAAGATGACAAAACTGCAGAACATGCTTATAATAAACAGAACAAGGTCATTAAGTTATATTTATAGTTAGCACTTTTGGTGTGAACAGGCCTTTATTTTACACTCATAACATTTACAAATTTAAAAATAATGAATATAAAATGTTCACCTGAGAGTGATGACAACCTGCCAGCACACAGGTGATAATGGCAGAGTCTTGTATTATTTTTTTCTCCTCACACCTGGGGAAAAACTGATTCATGACTGCACAGAAATTATACAAAGACAGAAGAACAGAGTGAGTAAGAGGAGAATTTAAAACACAGCTCAATCAGTCGAAGGATGCTACGGCAAATCCAATTATATTTTCTAGGAATGCAAACTCCATGAATGCAATTTTTAGACTCTCAGTATGAGTTCCAATACTTTCTTTCGGGTAGCTGTATTTTTAGCAATACTGCCATTAGTGGAGTGGAACTGGTGATTTGGTGATTCAGTTTTTAGACTCAGAGTTTTAATGTTTTTGAAAGAAGTCTGTCATGGACACAAAGTCTGCATTTATTCATATATTCATTTAATTAATACAGTAAAAACTGTAATACTGAGAATTATTACTGCAGTTTAAAAGAACATCTCTATTTAAAAATATTTTTAAATATAATTTATCCCTAAGATGGCAAAGCTGAATTTTCAGCAGCCATTAATCCAGTCTTCAGTGTCACGTGATACTTCAGAAATTATTCTAATATGCTGATATGGCATCTTACATTTTCTCTTGCTATCACAGTTGAAAACAGTTGTGCTGCTTAATATTTTTTTGTGGAAACCATCAATGCATTTCTTTGGATCATTTTTTTTTTTAATAGAAGGTTCAAAAGAACAGCATTTAATTGAAATAGAAACCATTTGTAAACATTGATGCCAGTATCTCACAAATGCAAAAAATAAATAAATAAATACATAAATAAATAAGAATAGAATAGAATAAAATAGAATAGAATAGAATAGAATAGAATAGAATAGAATAGAATAGAAGTGCACAAATGAACACCTGAACAAACAGTTCACTATACAACAAATCACTTTCTAACACTACATGAGAGACAGAGAAAACATTTGCCGTTACTTGACTGTAATGCTGTAATAAAAGTATACATCAGTTGATGCTTTTAATTAGCTAGACCCCAACACTGCATTGCAGTATATATAGATGCACAGCTTTAACATGCAAACCAGGAGAAACAGCTTGAAAACATCATTTCGATCAATGAACTGAAACTTGACAGTCCTCTTTGTTGAATTAGAAGTTTGAGGGCACCTACATTAAATATTATGCAGTTTTGACAAGCTATCTGAATATTCATACACTTTCCAGCCTAAGAGTGCTGCGGGGGCATGTGGTGACTAACAGCAACATATGGAACCAAAAACACAAACAACTGTGCACACGGCAAACCTGACGGAGGAACATGCAGCGCATTGAACCATGCGTACAGAGCATCATCTGCAATTTTGGCCAACAGGTGCGCTTGTCGAACAAGATGCATGTTCGATTTGTGATTATTAGTATAATTCTGGCCCTGGGTAGTGGCACAGTCGGCACGCGTGCCTGGAATCACTGACTCCATTACAGTGTGTGCAGAAAATGACAGAGCAGAGTCTGTAAGGGGGCCTTGAAGCTTTTCAGAGACATTCGGAGAGACATTTTCTCATGCCAATCAATGAGAGGGGTTGTTGAGATAAGAGATAGAGCCTTGCTGAGGAAAAATGGGATTTTCCCAGTCTGATGTTGCAGACACTGAGGTGCTTTTTCACAGATGGATCGCCACCATGGAGAGGAGGAAGAAAAATGGTGGGAATTTCATTGCAGTGCTCACTGTAAGACGCATTTAGGCTCTGACCAAATATATTAAGACTAATCTTTTGAAATTGCCTGCTGGGTCAAACACAGTTATGTGCTATGAATAAGGGTATATACAGTATAATCATATAAATGTTCTCACAATATCACTACAAATGTCTGGGCTACTTAGTGCATATTTAAAGTAAAAATTAAAAATACTACTACAGGTGACAATTTCCTATGTGTGCCATTCAAAAATTAGTATGTAATAAGAATGTAGAATTTACCAAATAATCCTTAATGAGGAATCAGCAGAGATTAGTTGGTTCTGCTGCGTTAGCACAGAGTAAAGAGATCATATTTCTAGCAAGTACAGTTTATGTCATGTAAATATGATCCTATTCTTTCATCCAGCCAAATTGTCTGACCCACAGATCCCTTGGGTCACACTTGATCTAATGGATAATCAGTGCAATTGATAACAAGGCATTTGGGACAGCTTTTTTCATGTGTTGCCATCTGTGGTTTCTGCAGAACCAGTTGCTGAGCTGGCAGGTTGAGGCATGTGATCTCTCCAGGTTCTTTAATCCTGATGGGCATCATTATGCATGTCTGATCTCTACCACCAGCATCAATGAGAAATAATATAGGGCACATGGAGTTACCAAAGTTATTTTGCTTTGCTCTGTTTTGCTTTATCACATCTAAACAAAACATATAAAACAATATAACAAACATTAAACTTGGGGGTCAAATCAAGCATTTTAAACACTTTTCTATAGTAAACCTACAAATTCACACTCCATGTACCATATTCAAGTGATTTTATTAGCAAGCAAACCAAATACATTATATGCAAATTACCTGTAAGGGCTTTGCTAAACAAAATAATGTACTGTAAACATGTTTGTCAATGCAATCTTACAGTATGCTTCTATTAAACAAGTCAAGAAGTGAATTATCTCCCACTGCTTTCAAACAGACATCTGTTTGGTGTGTTAAGTTAAACGCACAATGGCAGGCACACAAGTATTTTATATTTAGTCAATTTTACTGATTTTACTGAATTTAGAATTTAAGCAGTTTATATTCTACAGTTTATGTTTGGATCTGTGTAAATTGAATACCATCTGGATGTAAATGGCCCTCCTCCTGAAATGTATAAAACTACAAAATGTGAATCTAGCAAATCCAGTGGATATCAATTTATACCACAAAACAGGAAAGCAGTATGCAGATTTGTTACATGACTTGGTGTTAGTAAGTTTGATATATTATGACTTGATTTATTAATTTATTTACAAAATAACAATTTAAAATGCATTAAAATATTCTACTTTATATTCTACAACGGCGTTTTAGTGCCACGTTAAATATATATATATAAATTACGAGATTAAAGTTGTAATATTTCGAGAATAAAGTCTAAATGTTTCGAGAATAAAGATTATAGGCTAGTTATAATATTTTGAGATAGGCTATTCTAGCCTTTTGCGCATGCAAATGAGAGCACCGGGAGATATTCCAAATCTCAGTTTTCAAAATCTGTCAGTTTTATAGCGAGATACAAACAATATGTAGGCTATATTGCAATAATGTGTTTATCAAGCGGCACATGAGTCAATCATCTTTCCGATTACAATAACAAATGGATGAGACATTATTTTTATTATGAATTAGGCTAAACTGTTTTTTTTTCATGCCTTATGATGCTCCTTCGCTTTATATCTTGCTATAAACTTGAAATAAAGAGCAAAAACACATTTATAATTTGTATTTCATTACAAAACTGACAAAATTTGTGATTACTGGTTGGCTGGCGTGCTACAAATAATGAATGGAAGACGTTAAATATTATGTCTGGGAGCGGGGCGAGCAGGGTGGGCTTGGTGGAAGTCGTTGATGAGGGATGGGTCCAGAATGTCATCTTTGTCTGCCCATGACCTCTCCTCGGGACCGTACCCCTCCCAGTCTATGAGGTATTGAAGCCAGCCACCCCGCCGTCGGGAGTCGAGGATTTCCTTGACTCTGTAGATGGTTTTGTTGGAGGCGACCTCAGATGGAGGAGGGGGTATCTCATGCTCTGTGGATGGAGGGAGAAGAGGATTAGTGAAAGGTTTGAGCAAGGAGACGTGAAAGGTGGATGAGATCCAGTACTGCTCAGGAAAGTGGAGCTGGTAAGTGACATCGTTGATGTGCCTTGCTACCGGGAAAGGACCTATGTACCGGGGACTCAGCTTCTTGCAGGGCAGCCGGAGATGAATGTCCCGGGTGGATAACCAGACTCGTTCCCTTGGGTTGATAGATGGGATTGGCGGAATGGCGAGTGTCTGCATTGGTCTTGTATCTCTGCACTGCCCGCTGGAGATGGATGTGAGCTGAGTCCCATACCCTCTCACTCTCACGGAACCAGTAATCTACTGCTGGGACCTCTGATCGTTCCTCGGTCCAGGGAAACAATGGCGGCTGGTATCCGAGGACACATTGGAATGGAGTGAGTCCGGTGGTTTCCTGGCGCAGCGAATTCTGGGAGTACTCTGCCCAGGGTAGATACTGGCTCCAGCTGTCCTGATGTTCATGACAGTAGGCCCGGAGATACCACCCGATTTCTTGGATCCTCTGTTCGGTCTGGCCATTGGTCTGTGGATGGTACCCGGAGGATAGACTCACCGATACCCCCAGGAGGTGGAAGAACAGAGCCCATCTGGCCTGTCTAGGGTTGAGACGTTTGGCTTCTCGGAGGCACTGCAAATTCTTGTGGTCGGTGATCACGACAAAGGGATGTTGAATGAATGAATGAATGAATGAATGAAGCATTTATATAGTGCTTTATTGTGTATAGCTATACACCCAAAGCGCTTTACAGTCATATAGGGGTCTCTTCTCAACCACCACCAGTGTGCAGCATCCACTTGGATTATGCGACGGCAGCCACAGGACAACAGTGCCAGTGCGCTCACCACACACCAGCTACAGGTGGAAAGGAGAGAGAGAAGTTATGTTGAGCACCCTCCAACCAATGCCGCCAATCTTCCTGAGCGAGCTTGATGGCCAGCAACTCCCAATTACCCACGTCGTAGTTCTGCTCCGCCGGGGACAGTTTCCTTGAGAAGTATGCGCATGGATGGAGCATGGGGGGTTCACCCTTCCATTGGGACAGGACGGCACCCACTCCCAGGGTCACTGCATCCACCTCGACCACGAAGCGGAGATTGGGGTCCGGATGTGAGAGAGCCGGGGCAGTGCAGAAGGCCGACTTGAGCTGAGCAAAGGCCCGATGAGCCTCTGGGGTCCAAGTGAGAGATTTGGCCTTCTGCCGGAGGAGAGAGGTAAGAGGCACTGCTAGCTGGCTGTAATGGGCAATAAACCGATGATAAAAATTGGCGAACCCCAGGAATCTCTGCATCTCCTTTATTGTCGTGGGTTGAGGCCAGTTCTGAACCGCTTCCACCTTCCTCTGGTCCATTTGCGATCCGGCAGGGGTGACGATGTAGCCCAGGAAGTGGATAGTGGATTTATGAAACTCACATTTCTCGGCTTTTAAGTGTTTCTACTTCTTTCCATGGATTCAAGAAGAAAAAAACATAATCAGTAGAAAAGGAGCTTGTTTTAACATCGAATATCAGTGTAGTTGAACATCTGATGTTGGTGCAGCGCTCTCAGAGGAAAACAGTTTGAAGAGACATCAGGATTCATCTGGTGCTGGTATCTCATTCAATAAAATACAAACAAAAAAACATTTGTGAGCATGTTAATATCAGGAACATCTGTATATATATATATATATATATATATATATATATAGGTTTTGTAGCCATCGACTCACACATGCTTTGTACTATCATAAAAAAGAGAAAGAAATCTTATATCTGAGAAACTAATTATTATTGTTTAGCACGTTATTAAAATCTATTTCTGAACAGAGTAGGCTATTAATAATAAACATGTACTAAACATACTTAGACTCGTAGCATTCATCATGTTACAGTGTACACTCATATTACTTTTATTGTTTTATATAGAGCATGAAAACATCATCGTGCCGTAAGAAATTTAAATACAATGAATTGCCCCTCATATTCAAAATGTTTTACACGATTTCAAACATTGTAGTCAGGAATTATAGTTTGGGAAAAACCCAACTATGATTTTGTAGTCATATAGTCTAGTATGTATGATTTTATAGTAGCCTATGACATGACTCTCATGACACAGACCCAAGCATGCTTTGTACAATAAAAGGATGTACTTTGTACTATAAAAAACATGATATTTTATATCTGAGAAACTAATTATTATTGTTTAGCACGCTATTAAAATATATTTGTGAACAGAGTATTAATAATAAACATGGTCTAAACATTCTTAGACGCGTAGCATTCATCATGTTGTCATTTGGGAAAAACCCAACTAACTGTTTAAATCCCTGATAGCACATGTACACCTAGGAGACGTCTATTTGACATCTGCATTTACATCTGCAAGACGTATTTTTTAGGGTGTTTGCTAATCTGCAATACGTCTATTGGACGTCTCCTTTTAGATGTCAAATAGACGTCTATTAGATGTCTTTAAGATGTTTATGATTTAGAATGTATGTAAAACTGACATCTGAAAGACGTCTGTTAGACGTTTGTAGACAGCAGATGCTTTCCAGATCAAGAGACCTTTAACAGACATCTTGCAGACGTACGTGTGCTATCTGGGATCTGTTCAAGTTTATGACACAATAACACGGTAACTAATGCAAAAAAGAAACATAACTTACTCATCAGATCGATCTCCTCTTCTGGATGAAATCGTGTTCTTCTTTCGAGGGAAATCCTTTCTTTACTCAGCGTGAACAGTAACAGTAGCCGCGATGAGGACCTCCGCTCTTTGTTTTGGGCGTTTACACGCGTGCACGCACCACGTGGCTATTTACATATGAACGGCGCGAGCAGCGCAAGGGCGTGAACTCATTAGAGATAATGAGTCAGACGGGAAAGATTGAACATCGTGTTGGTTTCAAACGGATTACTTCATCACAGAATGTTTGTTTTCGATAGGACTTGCTTCATTTCAAAGTAGACACTTCAGGCTTTCTATAGATATAACTCCCATGTCTCTGTGTTGAGTAGTCGCTGAGTTACAGTTCCTTTTAGTGACGTGTTTCTAAAAACAGCTCGCGGAGACGGAGAAGACAGAGAGCACACCCTGTTTATTTTCTTATTTCTCCAAAAGCACAAAGTTGTGTTGTTATTGTGAGTGTACTCAAAAAAAGTAGACACTTAACAGTTTCGATTGATGTATAACACTTATTTGTGTGACCAAAATCAAAAGAGTATTTTTAGTGTCTTTTGCACTGATCTTAAAAAAAACGAGTTGGTCTCGCCGGCGATACAGCCGACCCCAGAGAGTTAAATACAGGTGGTGTTGACGGAGGTGTTGGAGAACTCGGGTGACATGACGACGGTGTTCCTCTATGTTGGGTGAATATATGAGTATGTTATCTATATAGATGAGGACGAACCGATTGAGCATGTCTCTGAAGATTTCGTTCATGAAATTCTGGAAGATAGAAGGTGAGTTGGATAGCCCATACGGCATAACCCGGTACTCCTAGTGCCCGGTGGGCGTCACAAAGGCCGTCTTCCATTCATCACCCCTACGGATGCGGAAGAGATTATAGGCACTCCTTAGATCAAGTTTGCTGAAGATACAGGCCCCGCGAAGCTCCTCCAGGGTGGCTGGAACTAGAGGAAGGGGATAGGCGAATTTTACGTCTGGTCATTGAGAGCACGGTAGTCAATACAGGGCCTCAGACCTCCATCATTTTTGACGACAAAGAAAAAGCTTGACGCTGCGGGTGAGGTGGACAGAGGGATGAACCCCTGATTTAAGGCTTCCTTTACGTACTCCTCCATAGCTGCTCTCTCCGGGATCGACAGTGGGTAGATGTGTCCCAAGGGTAGTTTGGACCCAGGCAGCAGGTCAACGGCACAGTCCCATGGCTGGTGTGGAGGTAGGTGAGTGGCAGCATCCTTGCTGAACACGTCCTGAAATGACTGATATTCAGGAGGAATGGTTGTAACCTGGTGTGTCTCTGGGCTTTCGATGGTGGTGGAACAGACTGAGAGGCTGGCACTGTTAGAGATTGGGACAGGTAGGTCCTTTAGGCATTCCTGCTCACACCCCATATTCCACTTGAGAATCTCCCCAGACTTCCAGTCGATGGTAGGTTGATGTTTGGAAAGCCAGGGTCGTCCCAGGATGACATCCACGACAGCCTCCTCCAGCACCAGTAGAGAGATCGGTTCTGTATGGAAGCACACGACCCGGAGAATGACCTCTGGCGTACGGTGACGCACCAGCCCCTTGCCCAGTGGCTTTCCTTGGACAATGGTGATCTGGTAGATGGTTTCGTTCTTGTGATGGGGAATTCTGAATCCAGCGAGGGTAGGGGGAGGAGATGAAATTTTCCGCAGCTCCTGAGTCCACGAGGATTTTGACTGGGAAAGACTGGTCTTGATACCTGAGAAGAGCATCTACGTGAGACATGTTAGATACATCAGGAGCAATTTGGATAGTACTCACCGCTGGGCATGGTGAACGAACAGGACAGGTGTGGATCTGGTGCACAGGATAACCACAGTAGAGACAGAGCCCTTGGGTGAGTCGACGGGATCGCTCCGGGGTGGATAGATGATAGTTATCCGTGATCATGGCCTCGGGCACTGGAGGTGAGAGGTTGGGTAAGGTGGTAGCAATGGGTTCAATATGGCAAGCGGTTAGGTGTTGAGAGACACAAGCAGTCTTCTGGAGGAAGCTTTCAAGCCCCACGGAGTCATCGTAGATAGACATCTGCTGGCATAAGGCGGGATTCAAGCCTCGGCGAAAGGTGGAGAGCAGTGCAGTCTCATTCCAGCCGCTGCTAGTGGCGAGAGTGCGGAACTGAAGTGTGTACTCGTGAATTGGCAAATCAGCTTACTGTAGTTTGAACAGCTCATCATGTACAGAGACCTCATTTAGGCTATCCGTCTCATAGTAGCCTACCAAAATTTGATTAACAGTAGAAATATTATTGTAGTCCTCAAATATTCATACTGTCATATGTTTTAAAATCACTTACAGAGGAAGTTTGTTCCCATCAGGCTAACATACAGTCAGGACTCGTGCCGCTGTAAGCTTTTGTTTTTCTTTTGTTTTCACTCGCGATCTTTACAACACACATTATTACATATTTCATGGCACACTCGTTGTATGCGTTTTTGGCGCCACCTATTGTTGTGGGTGTATTATTGACATGTCAAAGTCTAGACCCCGAATATAAGATGACTGCATTTTTCCAGATGTATTTCCAAGAAAAAAACATCGTCTTATATTCGGATCAATACAGTAAAGGTCAAACAGAGCCCAAGTTCATATTCCAGTCCAGAGTGATTAAATTGTTCAATATTTGATTATTTTTTTAATGAACATCTTAAATTTAATACCATGCAATGGAAAAAATGTTTGACTTCAACAATATGCCCTACCATAAGTTTTAATTCCTAAAACTTATGGTAGGACATATTGTTGAAGTCAAAAAAATTTTCCTTAAAATCAGGTAACTAAATGGTTAAAAAAGAAAAAGGTAATTAGACCTTTACAGGGTAGGGCTGGGCGATAATTCAATAACAATAATTGTTATCGCGATATAATTTTCCTCGATAAAACGATATGAATAGTTTGATAAAAGTTCGATATAATGTTTATGTGCTAAAAGCGGAACGAAACAGTGCGACTCATTTGAATCACGCCACACGGACCATTTATCAGCTTGACTGGTTTTAACTGTGTTTATCATGATTTAAATGTATGCTACTATGGGAGCCAATTAACCAATGCTTAATTTAAAAAAAAAAAAGCATTTGGACCAATCAGACACACAATTTTGCATTTGATTTAACAAATCAATTAGTTATTAGACAAACAAATACTCACAGACCCCTCACCCAATACACATACTCGGTGCCAGTAGGTCTGTCAATGACTTCAGGCCCCCGGTTCCATGGCAACCCATCAGATAACACTAGTTTTATTGATAAAAGGAATGCAAGCAGAGCAACGCTTACTACCCTTTTCCTATAGGAAAGACATTATGCCATAAAGATGGACTCTTCTCTAATTAATTCATAGAAAAACCTTTCTTTAAATTAACACACATATCATTCAGGTCATTGTGTATATTATTACTGTTCTTGTATATGTTTTTGTGTATTGTATACTGTTTTATGCATGCTTATGATAGATCAATTTTTAATATCACTTTAACTCATACCATGTCTGATCTCTATCAATTCGTCTTCGGATGATCTAATTGAGAGTGAATATTACATGTTGATACCTCTGCAACATATTAGTGTCCTAAGAATCTTAATAGTTTGTATATCAACTTCCAATCCAACCCCTTTGCAATTTACCATGCTCTCAGACAAAGGGTCATAACCCCAGGTGGTTAACTGACTCTTTCCATAACTGCATTCTGTTTTCTCTAATGGCTTCATTCATCCACTTTAGCTCACCTTTGTATATGGGCATTTCTTCAACTAGGGGCACTTTTAGCCTTGTGAAGTTGAATAAAAAAAACTTGTTCAAAAGTCACGTAACATAGTCTCATAAGTTTAAATAATTGGTCTAGTTTTAAGGTCTGTAAGAGGACCAGTACCATTTCTAGGCATAGGCGAACTAGGCGGTCACCTAGGGCACCACCAGCTGAAGGGGTGCCAATGGGCGCACGTACTGGTACTACATTTTAGCAGGGTTGTGATAAAGAGTGGCACCCTGAAATATGACTGCCGCCCCCACTGAATCCCCAACATCATTGGGCTAGACTACTGTCAATCTGACGATGCCTGTATGCCATTGGATCAGAGCGCTGTCAATTGATGCCTGATCGTTGCATGCTTGCATTTGGAGCGCTCATCAACGCCATTAGATCAATGGGCTCTGTCAGTGCTTTGGCAAGGTAACGCTTTTTTTTCTTTTTTTGCCATGCAATAAAGCTAAGTTCAAAATATTTGTGGCAGTTGAAAGGTGTCCAAAAGGTGTGCGTTTTTTTGCGCCAATGCACTGTTAAAGGATCAGCGTGTCATGTAATATTCCCATATAAACTTTAACAGCCAATTAAAAAATATTGGTATAGTGAAATTCGCTAATTCACGAAATCAAAACATCCTTTATTAAACTGCTTTGTCGAGTTTAATACATCCTTATGGAGGTGTCGAAATGCTGATCAATTCATTCACTTCTAACACAGCACTTAATTGGAGAAGCGTCATACACATAGAGGGCAGAGCGTCACATTATTTAAAGGGGAAGTTCACGCGTTAATGAATAGCAAAGGATTAAGTAGCTGTATTGATTACTTTTATGCCACTGATCAGGCTTTTATATGTAGTTTGGGGCAAGTTTGACTGAAATAATAATGCAATAACTGACACTTTAAATCAATGTTTCAGCAACAACAAAACAATTGAACAAAAAACAGATAAAGACAAAAAGTAGCCATTGATAGTATATAAACGTATCCAAATCCAAATGTAATCAAATTAATTTATGTGTGATTTATGTGTAAATTATGTGCAATGTCTTAGCTACTAGGGATTGTTACATAGGGCTATACAGACATCTAGTGGCAACACAATGATATTACAGATAATAAATTGTGCAAAATATTTATTTTAAAGGGATAGTTCACCCAAAAATGAAAATTCTGTCATCATTTACTTACAAGCAAGTAGTTCCAAACCTGTATGAATTTATTTGTTCTGCTGAACACAAAGGAAGATATTTTGAAGAAAGTTTGTAACCAGGCTGTTTTGGGCACCATTGACTTCCATAGTAGGAAAAAAAAGAAAAAAAAATACTATGGAAGTCAATGGTGCCCCAGAACTGCTCTGTTTCCCACATTCTTCAGAATAGCTTCCTTTGTGTTCAGCAG
Source organism: Acrossocheilus fasciatus (assembly GCA_036784905.1). Lineage (NCBI taxonomy): Eukaryota > Metazoa > Chordata > Actinopteri > Cypriniformes > Cyprinidae > Acrossocheilus > Acrossocheilus fasciatus. Next base: position 26,667,685 of record CM071944.1, read on the forward strand.
AACAAAGACATTCATACAGGTAGGGATTAGGCAATAGGGATTTCGCCTAGGGCGTCAAATTGGCTAGAAACTGCCCTGAAGAGGACAAACTTAGATTACAAGAGAAACTGTTAATATTTTACATTTTTCCGACCTGCAATGAACAAATGTCATTTCCACCACATCCCAATATACAGCTGTTATTTAAAAATAGAATAACTTATGCCACTCAAGAATTGTCTAAGATCATTTTTCTAACTAGTTTTACCAGGTTTTCCAGAATGTACAATAATTATACATTTGTCAATGAGATAAATGAACTGCCCTAAGGACCAAATGCTCTGTACACCTGTCACACTCTGAAATTTAATATTGGTTTGGGTAAGAGCTTATTAGAAAATAAATAACTTGAATTTTTATATTAAGTAGAGCATGATCTCATAAATTGTGGATACATTTGTAATGTGTGATGAGAACTTTTTCAATATTTTTAAAAAATGTGTTGTAATGAAAATAACAGGGTGGTGATGGAAATGACAGGGTGTTGTGGAAATGACGATGAATTAACGTGAATGTAGAGAAACAGCAGAGATATTTATTAGAAAAAGTCTTAAACTCATCAAACTCAATTCACAAAGTCATTAAACATATCAGTTGTACTTTGTAATCATAAATGTAATTTCCACCACAGAGGGCAGTGTGGTGGAAATGACATTTCTGTAGTTTTTTTGTGAAAAAAAATGGAAGATAGCTGCACTGATTAGCTTTGAATTAATACTTAGCATTTCATATATGCAAAATACTCTTATTTAACTTAAAATGTTTAGCTTGTTAAAAACACCCTTGAAGGTACAGCATGTTTGGAAATGACGTAGAATAAATATATTAACTGATCAAGCAATATTTACCTCGATTTTTCTTCCATTTGTTGTTGATGAATATTTAAATTCCCTCCATGTCCAACATGTGATCTGATGTCACTGAACATTTCCATAGAAACCACCTAAACAATCTTTCACACAAACTTTTTAAAGGGACATTACAGTGTTGCGGTGGAAATGACACCAATATTGTGCGACAGCTATATTTTGTATAAAAAGTAATATTGATAGTGGTCTCACTTTAAATACTATAATGTATTTGAATTCGTTTACTAGTGCTTAATTCAAGTACATTAATAGTTACCAGATAAGTCATATTTTTAAACTATATTTTCATTGTTGAAGTTTAAAAGTCTGGGTGTGCGACAAGGAGAAAACAGTGATTTTGACACCTATAAGGCAGTTGAAAAGCATGAAAAAATCATAATAGAAAGGTAGTAAAAAGTTTTAAAGGTGGTTTTATTGTTAGTTTGACAAAGAAAGAGGAATTTGTCCAAAATGATATGTATTTTTAAAAATATGATCAAAGAACATAAAAGTGCCCATAGTCTAAGAATCACCCATATACGCGTGAGTGTATGTATGTTTGTTTGTTTGTTTAGATTAGTTATGTGTGTTAGCATGTAGTTAATAAAAGTTGTGGGCCCAAATTACATGAGATTCTGGTTCTGCCTTGCAAATTAATGTCCCTTTATGATTTTTGATCCTTACTACATGCTCTAATGCATTAATACTTAGGAAAGTATTTTATTAAGTAATTAATTGTAATTATTTATATACAATTCCTTTTTAAGGTAATTCGCAAAACAAAACCTTAGTCAGAATAAATTTAAACATATAAAACTGAGGTTGTTACAATTTTTACAGATGTTACTGATTTTGATAATGAACAAAAATTTGCCATCCTAACTCAAGCTACTGTCAAATGTGTATTTCTAAGAGACAAAAAAAGTGATATTATTATTAATATTATCAGGCAACCCAACCTGTTTCTTGATTTGAAACAATATCACTCATTAGAACATGCCGAAACTAAGAAATAAATTTTTCTATTTATATATTTATTTTGCTAAGGAAAATTAATAGTCTGGTTTCTACAACTTTCACTTCGGAGCAAAAATCTGGCTTTAAACTGGAAAGAAATAAAGATTTTACATTTATCGTGATAATTATCGATATCGACTGATATGAAAAAAATATTGTGATAATTTTTTTGCCCATATCGCCCAGCCCTAGTTAATAATAATAAAACAATTAAACAAAAATCGCTAAACCACTGACCTGCTGCAAACCTATTAGAGTAGATTATGACGCTAACGCACTGAGCTGAGTTCTGCAGGTATGGATGTTGTGATAAAACCATTTAGCACATGTTTTATTCAGACACTCATGTAAATAATAAATTAGCTGTTTCTGAAGCACCACTCAACTCTGATTTCTGTTTATTTATTGATGGTGACAAACATTACACATTAAACAAGACTCAAAGAAAACAGTTTAGAATGACAAGCTGGAGAGGCCCTGTTCAGAGGAAGAGAGGAATCTGATCAAGAGACTTTAATAAGCTGCAGAGTAAATGTGGCCTTGCCTCCTCATTAAAGGCATTGACTATCTGCAAATAATTCTTAACATATGTAACACCATCATAATATATGGGAGAACTGTATATATAAATCACAGAGATGTGTAAAATTATTCATTGGATACAATGTGTTTAAGACAAAGCTATGAAATTCTCCATTTGCGCGTCGCCCTTTGCGGCAGGACTCATTAAATCACACGCTTGGTGGTGTAAAAGACGAAAAGCTCATTAATAAGGAGAGAAGCTAAACACAGTCAGTGTCACATAACCCTTACAGAGAAAAGGAAACACTATATCACTAACCAAAAATTGTTTCTGCAATGCACATATCACAAGATTGCAAAAGAAAGCCAAACTCAGTAGGAAACATATTAAAATCACTGAAATAATGCATCTGCCATTAGACTGTAAGGCTCTCACTGTCTTCCAATATCTCTCTCTATGAAGACACGGCATGTAAGGCCCAAATCCACAGTCATGGGAGCAACAGGCACAGGGCTTTAGGACAGCTTTGGAACCATTTGTTAGGGAAGCATAGGAGATTATCCAGATCAGGGCCCATTTGTTTGGGATCTCTGGGCTTCTCCCAGACTCCGATCCCTCCAGGTCTCAGGCAAAATGTCACTTAATATCTGGCAATGTGGTGATTTGAGAATTTGGACTGTCTTGGCTGTGCTCCATTCAGGAGATTGGATTGCTGGCTCGACAGACCCACATCAAACCAACCATTACATTTTTCTCAGTGTTTCATGCAAACTGTTCGTATGGCCCTCAAGCAGTCCTGATCAAACACAATTGCATATTTGGGTTGACTCTCTGCACTGAAATAAACCATCATTATCATCATAACATTTTTAAATTTGGTTGACTCTTTTATCCAAAGCAATTGACTGTTTTTTTTGTTGTTTTTTTCAGTAGACCTATACATGTTTATTAGTCTATGTTTCCTGTGAACTTTAAGACTGTTAGCATCATGTTCTTAGTTTTCATAACTCACGTTTGATTCCTTTGGTAAATGCATTCATCCAGTAATAAATTACAATAAGTCGTCATTAATTAATGCATCAGAAATATTTCTATAAAATCTTAATTAAAAATATTATCAGTTCAGTACAATTTAAGCTAAACTGACAGCACTTTTGGCATAATCTTAATTACCACAAAAATCTATTTTACCTTCCACTTTAAAAAAAAAAATCCTAAAATCTGAGCTACAGTGAGGCACATACAATGGAAGTGAAAGGACTCCTACCCTGCTCCTGGAGAGCGACCTTCCTGCAGACTTCATGCTACATTCACGTGCTATCGGAATTATTGTAAATATGAGTTTCCTAGTCGGAAATTGGCCATATAAGGCCTCTCTAAGGCCGTTCATGTCCAATAACCGCGGCTTCTTCAGCCGGTACTTTCTAGTCCCGAAAAGGGATGGGGTCCTGCGTCCTATTCTAGATCTACGCAGACTGAATTATTCCCCCTACAGAGGGAAATTCAGGATGCTGACGCTCAAGAGCATTCTTTCCCAACTCCAAGAGGAGGACTGGTTTATCACCATCGACTTAAAGGATGCCTACTTCCACATTCAGGTCGTTCAGAGGCACAGGAACATCCTCAGGTTTCCTTTCGGGGGAAAGGCTTACCAATACAAGGTTCTTCCCTTCGGGCTAGCTCAGGCCCCAAGGACGTTCACCAAGTGTATGGATGCTCCTCTGGCTCTACTGAGGCTCCAGGGGATCCGAATTCTCAACTACCTGGACAACTGCCTTGCTTCATCAGTTCCAGGGAGCAGGTGATTCGTCACTCCTTCTCCACCTTCGCATGCTTGGCTTCCGGCTGAATGCCTAGAAGAGTGTGCTCAATCCAGCCCAGCAGATCACATTTTCTGTCGAGACAGAAACTCAGGTCAGGGGAATGTATGCTGAACCGCCGGACACGTTTGGAAGCGATTCGGCACGGCAGAGGTGGACCTCTTTGCATCTCAGGAGTCGACCCAATGTCCCCTTTGGTTCTTCCTTTCTCACCCTACCTCTCTGGGGATAGATGCACTAGCACACTCCTGGCCGAACATGAAACTATATGCTTTCCCTCCAGTAAAGCTCATCCCAGTGGTCTTGCACAAGGTGAAGATGTGCGGTGTCCGCCTTCTCTAAGTAGCCCCGTTCTGGCTTTCCCAGACATGTTTCTCGGAGTTGGTCTCCCTTCTGGAAGGAGATCTGTGGGAGATTCCAATTAGGAAAGAAATGTTGTGTCAGCTCCAGGGCAGAATTTGGCACCCATGTCCAGAGATCTGGAAGTTGTGGGTATGGCCGTTCAAAGTTTGGCCATAGCCTTTGATCTCTCAGATGGAGTCTGTGAGACCATTAATAGTGCCAAGGCCCTTTCCACTAAGAGGCTCTATTACTCCAAATGGAAGGTTTTTGAATCCTGGTACTTGGCTCATGTTGTGGACCCAGTCAGCTGCCCAGTTGGTTCAGTGCTGGAGTTCCTGCAAGATAAGATTTCGGCTGGAGCGGCTGCTACCACCTCAAGAGTCTACGTTGCGGCTATTGCTGCTCAAAGGGACTCGGACGATGTCCCATTGGGTAGACATCATTTGGTCTCCTCCTTTATGCGTGGGGTTAAGCTCTTGAGGCCAGTTCATCCTCCTAGTTTCCCTTCTTGGGACCTTTCTGTTGTCCTGAAGGGGCTGCTGAAGCCTCTTTTTCAGCCTCTAGATTCAGCTCCCGAGAGGATTCTAACACTCTTTTGTCACTCTTTTGTTGGTGTTGGCCTCTGTAAAACGTGTAAGGGACTTGCAGGCTCTCTCTGTCAGCGAGTTCTTTCTCTCCCTCCTGTTCAAGTGAGGACAGTAATCTTCATCTGCTCTGCCCTGTCAGGGCTCTGAAGGTGTATGTGGACCGTTCCAGTCACTGGCGTAAGTCCCTACAGTTGCTTGTGTGTTTTGGTTGAGGCCGCAGAGGGCTAGCCGCTTCAAAGCACACGATTTCCCACTGGGTTAGGGAAGCTATTTCAAGGGCCTAAGAGGTGCGCGGTTTGCCTTCTCCTCTAGACGTCAGGGCTCATTCCACCCAAGCTCTGTTTAGAGTGGTTCCTACCTGCTTGCGGGGGTTTCTTCTTCGACAGGAAAATCTGAGGGGTAGGATGGTGCGAACGTGGGTCTATGTCAATCACGTATGAAGTAGAGGCAGTATTTTGCACCATCAGCCAATGAATTGGCGAGATTCTATATTGGCTTCAGACAATCATCACACCTGGGGTGTTCCCATTGCGTCAGCTACGCAGCATCTCGTTCCCTATTCAGAGAACATGGGTTACGTAAGTAACCAGAAACGTTTTTGGTGTAGGGAATAAAATATTATTTTAAACAGGTTTACAGCTCAGAAGTTTCACATTTATGCTTTTAAATCCTTTAAAATGTGCCCTATTTATAAGTCTCTAAACCTTTTTAAGTTGTACAAATGAATATTAAAATATCACACTAATTAACTAGGAACAACTATGAACCTAATACATCAACTAATGTGAAAGGGATAGACAATTCTGTTATCATTTACTCACCCTCATTTCATTCCAAACCGGGAAGAGAAGAAGCAGAAGGAGAAGAAGAAGAAGAAGAATGAGAAGCAGAAAAAGGAGACAAAGATGAAGAAGCAGAAGCAGAAAAAGAAGGCGCAGAAGGATGAGAAGAAGACAAAGAAGAAGAAGAAGAAGAAGAAAATTAAGCAGAAGGAGAAGATGAAGAAAAAAGCATAAGGAGAAGGAGAAGAAGAAGAAGCAGAAAAAGAAGACAGAATAAGTAGGTGAAGAAGAAGCAGGAGGAGGAGAAGAAAACAAAGCAGAACAAGTAGACAAAGAAGATGAAGAAGGAGAAGAAGAAGCAGCAAAAGGAGGAGGAGGAGGAGGAAAAGAACAAGAAGATATTATTATTATTATTTTTATAATATTATATAATAATTATATTATTATGATTATTATTATTATTATTAAATTAATATTTGTTTTGCACTTTTGTGTTGCACAGAATACAGTTAGTCAAACAGGTTAGGAACAAGATGCGAGAATGTTATGACAAATTGAGCATTTTGGGGTTAACTATCCATTTTAAAAAAATTAACCCTAAAATTAAAGTGATATTGGTTATCTGAAGCCGTTTGGATTTGAATGCCACACACACACACACACAAAGGCTACTACAGTTCTTCCAAACACTCAGAATGTGTTTCTCTCAGCATGTAGACACAATTAAACTATGCAGCACCATAACGCACACAAACAACGAGAGACAGGATATTCCTCTCTACATGTGTATGAGTGTTAATCTTTAATTGTGTGCCATTGTGGGCATCCTTTAAACAAATACTCTCTGCGATGGAGAACAACATAATTGTACTATTATCTGTCTGAGGGGAAATTGCTATCAGCCCAGCACGTCCTACCTTCTCTTTGCCTTGTCTAATGGGAGCACAGAGTGATCTTGCTTCCTCCAAGACAGTGCCTTTGATAGAGTGATAGCAGCAGAGCACTTTCTCCAAACACAGTCTGTTTTCATTAAACTCCTAATCTAAAATCAATCAAGCAAAACAGATTTACTGGCCAAGAGGCCTTTCCTCTTTTTTGCATCATCCATCGAACCCCCCAACCTCATTCAATCACATTCTCTCAGAAATGGGAAATAGTAAAAAGAAAAGAAAAATAAAAAAAATTGACAATGTACAATAAATTGTAATTTCCGTTATCTCACTGTATTTAAGCTACAGTACTCGTAACATTAAGTGCAGATCACCTGAGTATGCTACTTAACGTGTGTCTCCAAGTCACCTATACGCATAACCTTTCAATGCCCTCGCTCTTTTCTCCCTCGGAGTGGGTGAGTGATACCTGCCAAAAGGTATTCATTAGTCTGCTCCCATCCTGCTGACGGGCTGCTGGAGTACAGCCAGACCTGCACACAATCAAGGCATCTCTTTAAGAAGCATATTTGAGTAAAATCATTTAAAAATAAATCTGACATCCTCTGTTCTGTCCATGTCCTCTGATATGGAAAGCACTTCATTTCAGTGGCATTTATGAAATATTTACCTAAAAGCAGGGGTTTGGTGCATTTAGTTGGATAATGTGAATTGACTTTCAGCTATTTGTAGAAGGTTTAGAGGACAAACAGAATTGTTTTCAACATTAAAGGGGTCATATAATGCGATTTCTTGTTTTCCTTTTCTTTAGTGTGTTAAGCTGTCATGTCAGAAGCATCCCGATCAAGAGTCATAAATATCAAACATGTTTGATATTTAAGATTTGAGATCGGTGACACTCCATCTTCATCGTGAGCGGATAAATAATCGTAATGACACCACACAATAGAGGATTTTTGGACAAAAAAAAAAAACGCTTGCGATAAGCCGCGAATCGGGCCACACCCCCCGATCGGTCGGGGGTGCAAATCAGCTTAAAATCCTCTAGTGTGTGGCCAGCCTTATGTAGCTATTTGTGCATGTATAAGATCCACAGAGTTGCAAAGCTCAAAGTCGGAGAAGGCTGATCCAGACCGGGCAAAAACGCCGCATTCAAACACGTCTACGTCACGATGTGGAAATATTTGCTTAATGCTGCCTAAATGTGCACGCAAAGAAAGAAGGCGCGGTTTCAGTAACCGCAGTAGTGTTGATGCAGCCATGTCAGGGAGATGCTGTGTGTTTCTATGCGAAAGCAAAAGCACTTTATTTGGCCTTCCGGAAGTAGATGCAATTAGGAATCATTTTTAAGATTTGTTTACAACAGCACAACCCAAATGTCGAATTTGTGCAACGCATTTTATGGATGACAGTTTTGTGAACCTAGGAGAGTATACAAGGCTGGCTGTGCACAAAGGCTATTTCTAAAAAAAAAAAAAAAAAAAAGGGTCAATTCTGACTTTGCTATGACAATCTGGCTCTTCTGAATCAGCGACTGTAAGTATGTTTTGTTATTGGTTTAAGTATTTGCTATTGACTGTTCAAATGTGGTGTTTTGCACAGCGTAGAGTAACGCGTCATGTATGTGTGTGTGTGTGTGTGTGTGTGTGTGTGTGTGAGGGAAACAGGGTCACATCACAGCAGAGTGAACAGCCTGTCAGAAATCATAGCACGTCAGCTGTCTTAGCCGTGTCTTGTGTACTGCATCATCACTGTGTCTGTCACGTGACTCTGTTGACATTTCAGGCTTGAACTGATGGTAAAACTAACGACATTATTAACTGTCTTGATATTTACTTTGAAAGCTGAAGCTCAAGATTATGGTAAGGGGCTTTACATTTCCGATGCATGTTTATGGTGTTTCGGCCAATCACAATGCACTGGGTCAGCTGGCCAATCAGAGCAGACTGCACTTGTCGGAAGGACGGGCTTTGTAGAAAACGACTGGTTTGAGAGAGGCAGGGCACAGAGGACCTAAATAATGTACAGTATTTGAAAAATAATGTGTTTTTTGAATAATATGTTTTTATTCTGATACGCCAAATAAACAAAATAATGAACTTTAAAATAGCATCATATGACCCATTTAACAGCAGCCTCTAACTATAGCACAAGAGTCATATGGGCTATTTTTATAATTTTAATCATTTTTGGTCACACTTTAAGTATCAGTTCTTGCTAATAACAAACCATTAACAAACCAAACTATGACATTTGCCTCAAAAAACTACTAATTTGCTGCTTAGTAATAGTTAGTGAGGTAGTTGTCAAATTTAGGTATTGAGTTGGATTAGTGATGTAGAAGATGGTCATGCAGAATATGTGCTTTATAAGTACTAATGAATAGCCAATATGTTATTAAAAGGTTAGTTCACCCAAAAATGAAAATTAGCCTGTGTTTTACTCACTCTTGAGCCATTCTAGGTGTATATGACTTTCTTCTTTCAGACGAGTTATATTAAAAATTGTCCTGGCCAGGGATGTCACGGTACCAAAATTTTTGTATTCGGTACCGATACCAGTGAAAATCCACGGTTCTCGGTACCAGTTTCGGTACCAAAGCAAAAAAACAGACATTTTTTTATTTTATTTTTTTATTAATAAAGTCAAACAAAAATAAAATTTATACTTATTTAAAATTGTGTTTCAAGTTTTTCCGCAAGTAATAATAGTATGAAAAACAGTAAACAAATTTCACCCCAATTTAATTTGTCTTTTAATTAGTGAAATTTAAACATTTTATTTTTTGACAAATAAAGGGGATTTACTATTAAAATTAAAACATGGAAGAAATATTGTGTGATTATTTCTTAAAAAATAAAGTTTTATTAAGTTTTCAACAGTAGTAGTAGTAGCCTATCACATACATTCTACTAAATAATAGTAGCCTAATGGTACAATGTATTTAGTTAAACCTACCTTTTATTTTGACGGGTTGCCGTGAATACCTTTAAATTGACGCTGGTTTTACTCAATGAAACAGTAAAATGCTCATGAAGGGACTCTCAGAGCAGTTCTAGAGATGGTGTTTATGTTTTGATGTCCTCACTGAGACAGCAGATGCTGAAATCACCAGCAAGTGTCACATGTGCTTCAGTCTATAGTAAACAAAACTGCGCATCTCTGCCATTCATTCATGTGATGTTTTATTAACAAATTTCGGGAGGAGCACGCGCAGATAATTAATGCAGCCACTTCATCATCAGCAATCACACCATCTATCCAATCAGCTCGAGAGAGAACCCCTATAAATAACCAAAGCAGTCTTACCTCCACCAGTTCTAGTTTTTCAGCATTCGGTTCGCTCCATTGCCATTGCCATTATATCGCAGACCCAATTTTTCCTCATCCAAACAACGTGATCCATACTCTAGATTTCGGATCCTCTGCAACAAATCCGCCGGCCCCAGGATCACTCCTCCTCCGCCAGTCATCGCCGCCGAGCCCCAGGCTCCATCGCGGCCGCCGCTCTGCTCGACCAGCCACGAGATTTTCCCGACACCGAGGCTTGACCTCGCCTACACTGCCTAACTTCCATCTTCCCCGGCATCCTCGTATCATTCGGCTGCGCCAATAATTCCTCCGATTGGAAAGTGGTGAGTATTTAATCCAGAGGCAAACGCTGATGAATTCCGACACTTTGTTCTCGCAGAGAATAAACAAACGGATGTGTACGATCTATTCGTCACCCCGCAAATCAGCCAACCTCACTCCTAAATCCACTCCAGCCACCAAGGCGGCCAATAGATCGAGCAAAGCCCCGAACTCGTCTCGCTTGACACCTCAATTGTCCCGCTCAAGACCCGGCTCTCCGCGAGCGTCGGGTCGCAGAAGCAGGACTTCAACGAGCCTGGGCTGCGCCCAAGTTCTTACCGCAGCAAAGCCTCACTCACTTCCCGCTTCGGCTCAGCCTTCACCGCGGCTCTTCCGGCCGCAGTGCCGTATGCGGCCAGGCCCCTAACTTCTGTTTCTAGACGCAAGCGCGAGGCCGCCTCCGCTAGCGGCGCAGGCCACCAGTCTTGACAAACAATTTTCAGGTAAAATCGCTAAAGGCAGATCATTGTTGTTAAATGACGTCGTAACATCATCGGATGTTGATGTCATAAGTACAAACAAAAAAAGGCATACCATAAATAAACAATTATTGAACAATGCAACCTGCAACTTAATTCCTATATGAAGTGCGTACTGCTAGGCACCTCCCTCAAAGTGTCTATGTTACCAGCCGATGTGCCGCTTGGCTGGCTAGCTGTTCCAATACGTTTTCCTTTTGTGTAGTTAAGAGGAAAACGCAGGCCTTTTACCATTTTTTAAAGGTTTCCAAATAAAACTTTAAAATGGCTACATTTGTTGCTTTGAAAACAAGTTGCTAGGGTAGTCTGAAAAAATCGTTAAATCCAGCAACAAATTGCTAAGTTGGCAACGCTGCAGACTACCCGGACATTTCAGCATGTCCCGCCAAAGTCACAAACCACTCCCCCTTTTTCCATAGCTGACAGCTGCAGAAGCAAGCATGTGGCTGCCTTCGCTCGCAGGCCCGTCTCAGACTTTCCTTCTACTTCCCCTAACCCTTTCCTTTTCAGCAGCCTCCAGATCCTGTAGCAGGTATTAACGCAAGGCCGCCTCTGCTAGCAGTGCAGGCCACACAGGTTTTACAGCCTTTCTCTCCGAATGCCACAAACCTCCCGTGTCATGCAGCTGAAGCAAGCGCAAAGCTGTCTCCGCTTGCAACACAGGCCCTCATATGTCTTTTGTCTCTTTCTCCTGTTACTCCTAAACCCCTTTTTCCTTTTCAGTGACCTCCAGTTTCCATAGCAGACACTAGCGTGAGGCTGCCTTCGCTAGCGGTGAAGGCCCATTCATATCAAAGAAGCTCACCGAACCCTCATCAGCAGACCCCTTCAACGCCAGTCCATCCCTGTTCACTCAAACCTCGGACCCGCCATAGCCATCATCTCTAACACCACGAAATCCACCCACTGTGGCTCACTCCACTTCAACCATCCCAGCAACACCCCGGTCCCGCAGGAGACTTATCTGATTTTCTCCACTGCCGCAGCAGTACTCGATTCCGCAGAAGCCTCCTTCTCTTTTCAGATGCCGTAGCAGTGACTGCTCCCTCAGAAGCCTCCTCTTTCCAGATGCCCTAGCAGTGATGGCTCCTGCAGTAGTGACCATTTCCACAGAAGCCTCCTCCTCTTTTCAGGTACCGTAGCAGTAACTGCTCCTGCAGGAGCTTGCATCCGTATTTCCTGTTTCCGCAGAAGCCTCCTCCTCTTTCCAGATGCCTTAGCAGTGATGGCTCCCGCAGTAGTGACCATTTCCACAGAAGCCTCCTCCTCTCTTCAGGTACCGTAGCTGCTCCCGCAGGATCTTGCATCTGCATTTCCCTACTGCCATAGCAGAGCACGCTTCCGCAGAAGCCTCCTTCTCTTTTCAGATGCTGTAGCAGTGATTTGCTCCCGTAGGAGCCTTTTCTATATTCCTCCACTGCCGCAGCAGTGACTGCTCCCACAGAAGCTGCCTCCTCTTTTCAGGTTCCGTAGCAGTAACCGCTCCCGCAGGAGCTTGCATCCGTATTTCCTGCTTCCGCAGAAACCTCCTTCTCTTTTCAGATGCCGCAGCAGCGACCGCTTCCTCAGATGCCGTAGCAGTGATGGCTCCCGCAGTAGTGACCATTTCCACAGAAGCTTTCTCCTCTTTTCAGGTACTGTAGCAGTAGCTGCTCCCGCAGGAGCTTGCATCTGCATTTCCCTACTGCCGTAGCAGAGCACGCTTCTGCAGAAGCCTCCTTCTCTTCCAGATGCCGTAGCAGCGACCGCTTCCTCAGATGCCGTAGCAGTGATGGCTCCCGCAGTAGTGACCATTTCCACAGAAGCCGCCTCCTCTTTTCAGGTACCGCAGCAGTAGCTGCTCCCGCAGGAGCTTGCATCTGCATTTCCCTACTGCCGTAGCAGATCACGCTTCCGCAGAAGCCTCCTTCTCTTTTCAGATGCCGTAGCAGTGATTTGCTCCCGTAGGAGCCTTTTCTATATTCCTCCACTGCCGCAGCAGTGTCTGCTCCCACAGAAGCCTTCTCTTTTCAGATACCGTAGTAGTGACCGCTTCCTCAGAAGCCTCCTCCTCTTTTCAGGTACCGTAGCAGGAGCTTGTATCCGTATTTCCTGTTTCCGCAGAAACCTCCTTCTCTTTTAAGATGCCTCAGCAGTGACGGCTCCCGCAGTAGTGATCACTTCCACAAAAGCCTCCTCCTCTTTTCAGGTTCCGTAGCAGTAACTGCTCCCGCAGCAACTTTCATCCGTATTTCCCTACTGCCGTAGCAGAGCACGCTTCCTCAGAAGCCGCCCTCTCTTTTCAGAGGCCGTAGCAGTGCCCTGCTCATTTCATACTGCCGCTGCAGTGCCCGTCTCAACGGAAGCTATATTCTCTTTTCAGATTCTACAGAAGTTCTCACTCCCGCAGGAGCCTGTATCTCTACTGCCCACTCATCTCTATTTCCCACTGCAGCAGCAGTGCCCGCTTCCGCAGAAGCCACTTTCTTTTGTTTTTTCAGATGCCGTAGCAGTGCCCGTCTCAATAGAAGCCACATTTTCTTTTCAGATTCCAGAATTCTCACTTCCGCAGGACCCTCTATCCCTACGTCCCACTGATCTCTACTTCTCACTGCCACAGCAGTGCCTGCTTCCGCAGAAGCCACATTCTCTTCTCAGATGTTGCAGCAGTGACCGCTTCCGTAGAAGCCACTTTCTCTTTTTCAGATGCCGCAGCAGTGTCCGCTCCCGCAGTAGCTAAACTCTCTTCTCTAAGGCCACAGCAGTGCCGTTACTCCAAGCGACGTCCAGCACCCCACCAACATTAAGCTCTGCCGATTTTGGGGGGGTATCAACACGCCTCTTTGGCTGCGTTCCCGTGCTTATTGCATCTTTGGAGGGAACGCTCTGGGTCCGGGCTAAATGCAGAGCTCGGACCCCTCACCCCGTACAGGGGGAGTACCTTGGGCTCGGGGTAAGTACCGAGCTCAGAGCCCTCTCCCTGGACAGCACGAAAATGCGCATAACCTTTACTCAGTTTATTATATGTAAGTGTGAACTCATGAATCACACACACAGAGACTCGCACATACAGGATTCATATTTGAATCGACTTTTGCGGCTTAATACTTGCAGATACTGGTCCATATGGCGATTTGATTTGAGTAATGACCAACTTTTGATTAATTCATCTAAACTTTGACAAATTCCGTGACATTCCGTGTTAAACTGTAAATTCCGTTTTTGGATTCCAAGATTCTGCATCACGGAAATTATAGGGCCGTATGCGTCAAGAACCGGGTCCAACGGGTACCCGGTACCACCAGTATTTAAAAAAACATGGTACCGTGACGTTTTCATTTCTTTAGTAGCTACAGACTTGGTACCGAAGTACCGGGTCTTTTGACAACACTTGTCCTGGCTCTTCTAAGCTCTATCATTGCAGTGGGCGTGTTTCTGGTCAACAGTCCAAAACATGTTAAATAAAGTGTGCACATCAGTATAACCTGCCTCACACGGCTCCAGGGGGTGAATAAAGGCCTCCTTTAGTGAATCCATCTGTTTTTTTAAGAGAAATATCCATATTTCAAATGTAATAAACACTTTTGTCTCACTTCCGCTGACTGTCATATGCGGAAGCCGTTAATAGTAACCAAGGGTGGGCTGGGCTGGTTTTGCAAACAGTCAATTGACCTTATGCACGGTTACTTCCTGGTTGTAGATAAGCCAGCTCAGTCATTTCCGGTCAAGTGTACTGTACCATAAGAGGAGCGTCCTACTCGGTTTCTCTACATAATCCATTCAGGAGAAAAGTTTTGTTTGTCTAAGATGAACGTCCACGTATTCCGTTTCAGGAATGGCAAAATGCAAATGTTAAACTTATGCGAGGGAATCCGTTAATGCAACGAGTATTGCTATGATTGACAGCGGCAACTGGAATGAATCACCTGACGAGCCGATGTCAAAATAAAGCTGTGCATTAAGTGATTCAGACTAAATTCAGACTAACAAAGTTACAGGTCTGTGTTGGATAAAACTTAAAGGATGTCGCCTAGTATGAAGGTAAATTTGGTGCAAAACAACTGAGGGTCCGTGACAGTGGAATTTGTAGTTGTAGACAAGAGTCACACATGTGTATCAGTAAATTTGAGGCCACAGACAAAAGTTGCAAACTTGTAGATTTATTTCTCTCTCCCACAAACAGTCCTTCATTGCAGATACACAAATCCTATTCTACGAATCACAAATCAAGAAACTCGTACTCTCACATGTTTTGCTACTATTGCTGCAGTGAATATGGTGCAAAACACATTCACACACCTGCATCAAAAATGTGAAGTCGCGGACGAATTTTGTACATCCACAAATCAGTATTTGAATTCTTGCAATGAGATTTGCACATTTGTAGAATGTTTTCTTACATAATATATATATATATATATATATATATATATATATATATATATATATATATATATATATATATATATATAATTTATTATTATTTTTTTTCTTAGATGCTTTTTCTAGCACAAACACAAGTACATAAGGATAACGGCTTGAATCTGCTGCTACGAGTCTCAGATGCTGTTTTTCACTTGCAAATGACAAGTTTCGCGTACACGCTTTTGCACCACATATCTGTGTGACAAATGGAGCAAAAGTGATTTGTGCATCTGTAGAGGCAGTGGCGGCCACTCTGCAGAGAT
Organism: Acrossocheilus fasciatus; assembly: GCA_036784905.1. Classification (NCBI taxonomy): domain Eukaryota; kingdom Metazoa; phylum Chordata; class Actinopteri; order Cypriniformes; family Cyprinidae; genus Acrossocheilus; species Acrossocheilus fasciatus. The sequence goes on from CM071944.1 coordinate 26,683,312, forward strand.
CAGAGAAGTTTGGCCAATCAGATGCTGTATCCGGTTTTTGTTATTCTTTATAGTTCTTCGGTTTTTTATGTTCAAGTTTGTGGATCTTATCGTCTGCAACGTCGAGGGTGTATTTTGGAGCCATCGCGACAGTGATTACATCAGCTGGTAGAGTTAACTTGTAGTCAGTTATCCGGAGTAAATTAATCAGGGAAGCATAATAATTCTACACTGCCTTTTTATCGCAGGTTATGTCAGACGTTACATAACAGCGAGCTCACGTGAAAATAGTAAAGAAATGAGTTAAGACACACCGCTGTTATGTACATCTTTTGTATTTTATTTTCAGGTTTTAGTCTATTCTATATCACTTGCAACAGAGGTGTATTGGAGTCTTTTCCTGTGATTGAATCATAGAGGTGGTAACAACAGGTGAGTAAGCTGCCATCAACTACTATATTAGCTGAATTAGCCACTGGCTGCTGCTCACTAACCCACAGAACGGGTTGTATAGGAACGGACTAGCAATATATGGGAAGTTTGGCTAAAAAATATTATGAATATTGTTTCTTTTATTATAATCTGTAAGTTCTGTTATTGTATGGTAGTTTTTTTTTTTTTTTTCTTTTGACCATAAACTAAAATAACACTAACTGGATTGTGACTCCGTTACAGGAGAATTGCTCCAAGCAAAAACAGGGATGCTGACTATGAAGGGCAGAATCATCATATGGCCAGCTGTCAATTTTATTGAAATTAGGTAACCCAAAATACATTTGATTTTACATTCATGCATTTGCCAGATGCTTTAATCCAAAGCAAATTATGCTGCATTATGTACACATTTTTATTGAGTTAAGTTACCCAAACTGTATTTTCAATTACTGCTTTTTTATTATTATTATTATTTTCTAGTTTGTGGTCCGGATCATGTCATCTGCAATACATTCCAGTTGGAGGCTTTTTTTGTGATTGCTATCGTAACGGGGATAACTGGTAAGTTAAAGTTTTTTTTTTTTTTAAATCATTATCCATTCCCTTGATAATCAACCCCATTATTTCAGCAATATAACACTAAGCTCACAATGTCAAATGCAGAAACGTTAATTCATGCGTTCTTGACCTCGAGGTTAGACTATTGTAATGTTTGGTTACACTTTATATTAGGTGGCCTTAACTACTATGTACTTACATCAAAAAATAAGTACAATGTACTTATTGTGTTCATATTGTATTGCAAAACACTTTTGCTGCTATTGAGGTGGGACAGGGGTAAGGTTAGGGACAGGTTTGGTGGTAGGGGTAGGTTTAAGGTGTAAGGGATGGGTCAACAGTGTAATTATAAATGTAATTACAGAAATGAATTACAGATGTAAGTACATATAGGTATTTTTGTAAATGTACATACGTATGTACGCAATAAGTGCATTGTATCAAATGATTAATTTAAATGTAAGTACATAGTAGTTAAGGCCACCTAATATAAAGTGGGACCTAATGTTTTATTGGGTGGTTTTTCTGCACGTTTAATAAACAAACTCCAGCTGGTTCAAAATGCAGTAGCTAGAGTTCTTACTAGAACCAGGCAGTATGACCATATCAGCCCGGTTCTGTCAACACTGCACTGGCTCCCTATCAAACTTCGTATACATTTTAAGATCTTGCTAATTACTTATAAGGCCCTGAAAGGTTTAGCTCCTCAGCATTTGAGCGAGCTCTTATCACATTATAGTACTACGAGTCCACTGCATTCTCAAAACTCTGGCCATTTGATTATACCTAGAATATCAAAATCATCCTTTTCCTATTTAGCGCTCAAACTCTGGAACAATCTAACACTGTTCGGGAGGCAGACACACTCTGTCAGTTTAAATCTAGTTTAAAGACCCATCTCTTTAACCTGGCATACACATAACACACTAATACGCTTCTATTATTCAAATCCGTTAAAGGATTGTTAGGCTGCATTAATTAGGTAAACCGGAACCGGGAACACTTCCCATAACACCCGATGTACTTGTTACATCGTAAGAAGAATGGCATCTATGCTAATATTAGTCTGTTTCTTTCTTATTCCGAGGTCACCGTAGCCACCAAGATCCAGTCCGTATCCAGATCAGATGGTGGATCAGCACCTAGAGATGACCTACAGCCCTGAACGTCAGCGGAGACCAGGACACGTAGATGAGCCCCAGAGACTGATCCCCAGTGAAGACCATGTCTCCTAGACAGCCATCGGGACAAGACCACGGGAACCAGATGAGTCCTCTGCAGCATGGAACAACCTGCTGGTTCGTCTGGCCAGAGGAGAATGACACTCTATCTCGACACACTATTTCCCTGTTTAATACTGTAAAGCTGCTTTGACACAATCTGCATTGTAAAAAGCACTATATAAAATAATGGTCACTTGACTTGACTTTGATCTACTGTTTGATCTACAGGAATGCATTATAAGGAATGGATTATAAATTTAATGATTTGTGATGGATTATCAACTAATTATGCACCTTCCTTGTAGGTGCGTTCAGAGAGTATATAGTGTTTTTGTTAATCTCAAAGTGCATACAGCACAAAATATGGCAGTTAGGGAAAATTCTGTAAACACTTGTTTGAAATGTTTTTTTTTTTTTTCTTGTGCTTGCGGGTTAATTCCCGAGAATCAACCCTGGTGGCATACCATTCAGAGTCAGAGATCAGATGGAATTCTGGAAAGAGGGTGCAAAGACAAAGCATCAGCCTGAATCCCCTCATGGTGTTTCTCATAAGAGAGCTTGTCAACTTTGCCAAAATTACTGAAATTTAACACAACAATACAAACAAATTTTTACTGTATTTTTATTTCTGTGAAGTCTGTTTTGCCATGATGCAGATACAAAGTCCCCAGGGAACTGTGGTGATACCCTTTTTCAGCTAGCGCATGCTAGAGATGAAAATTTGTCATTTGTATTTTTAAAAAGAACATGTTCAACAATTAAAAAGAATATTATAAAGACAAATGCTAATGAGTTATTGTGATCTTTATGGGGTTGGGGTTGTAAAATAATATGGTATATAGCAGGGTTCCTCAAATCTGGACCTCGAGATCCACTTTCCTGCAGAGTTTAGCTGTAACCCTAATCAAACACACCTGAGCATGCTAATCATGCTAAGGCTTGTTTGAGATGCGCCTCGCCTCGCCTGAAATGTAGGCGAGAGTAGGTGGCTGCAGTGAGGGGAGGAGTGAAATAAGCGCAGTCAAGACGGACAGTTCTGAGCACTCGAAGTGGAACGAGATCAAAGGCAGATATCGCGTTATTCTCACTCATATACTGTGCTGCTGATAAACATGATATATTTTCAGTTCTGTTGCTTTTATATGAATATAAATATGATGAACAAGACACTCAAAGTGCTTGCTATTTAATTCCATACGAAAGGCATATTTATCCATTTTTATTTTAATTCAAACATGTATTTTAGATTTTTATAGAAATATGACAACAATCACATATCTCACAGAGATCACACTGTCATAGTGTTTGGGAATATTCATGCGTAATGTAAATACATAATCACGTGAAATCAGATTTAAAATAAAAACATTTTAGCAGAGAATGCAGCATCATGGTTGTCTGAACCAATGAGCGTTAAGCTGTGTCGTCAGTCAGTCGTTTCCCACCGTGCTTTTGATCAGCGCGACTGCTCAATCCGACACAGCCGTCGCGAGAGTTTTATTTCTTACTGCCCAACACTGATTAGGACTAGAAGGCTACAGGTGAGTTTTATCAGGGTTGGAGATAAACTCATTTAATATTTAAACTATAAACAAATATACTGTATAGTATAATGGTGAGTGATTTCAGAAAAAGTAAGAAAAAGACACCTTTATTGGTTGTCCCTCTCCAAGATGCTCACAGCTCCCGAAAGTTTTTTTTTCTTTCCTCCCCGCTGTTAGGCGCCCAGACTAGCTCTTCTGATTGGCCAAACTTCTCTGATCTCTGCAGAGTGGCCGCCGCTGCCTCTACTGATGCACAAATCACTTTTGCTCCATTTGTCACACAGATATGTGGTGCAAAAGCCAGTACGCGAAACTTGTCATTTGCAAGTGAAAAACAGCATCTGAGACTCGTAGCAGCAGATTCAAGCCGTTATCCTTATGTACTTGTGTTTGTGCTAGAAAAAGCATCTAAGAAAAAATATATATATGTAAGAAAACATTCTAAGTGTGCAAATCTCATTGCAAGAATTCAAATACTGATTTGCGGATGTATACAATTCGTTCGCGACTTCACATTTTTGATGCAGGTGTGTGAATGTGTTTTGCACCATATTCACTGCAGCAATAGTAGCAAAACATGTGAGAGTTCGTAGAATAGGATTTGTGTATCTGCAATGAAGGATTCGAGAAGGTGTAACTGTTGTGTTGTGTTTGTGGGAGAGAGAAAAAAAAAATCTACAAGTTTGCAACTTTTGTCTGTGGCCTCAAATTTACTGATACACATGTGTGACTCTTCTCTACAACTACAAATTCCGTTGTCATAGACGCTTAGTTGTTTTGCACCAAATTTACCTTCATACATTACTTATGGTGTTGCAGTTATTTTGTTTCTCAGTTTCTGATAAGAGGTAGGAGATGTTTCTGTGAGAGTCTCTACCAAGGCTATATATAGCACATATAAAATGAGCTTCACCGGAAGATTACGAGCTGGCTTATCTTTATCCGGAAGATCTAAATAGCGCTCTGTGCATATGGTCAATTGACCATTCGCAAAGACCCACCCTCCTTAGTTATTGTTGCCATGACCGACAAACAATGCCGCTCTCACAATACACATCATGTTCTCACGCAGAGCAGAGGAAATGGACAAGACACCGACAGAGAAAACAGAGCAGGTTATTTCTGATATGAAACAAGGTCTCAGGACTCTCAGCTTTCAAATTTTGTCATTTTTAAAGAAATTCAAACAATAAATACCATTTTGTGGCTCTTCAATGTGTTGTCACTCACTGTATTGCTTCAGTTCAAACACGTGAACCGATCATCTTTTCATATTTACATAAAGCACAAAATGAACATAAATAAACTTCAGAAAGTATTTTATTTCAACTGCGGAACACAGCATTTTTCAAGTGTAAGTCCACCGAAGTTAATCTACTCCTCTGTCTGATTTAAGGGATACAGCTGCAGCTATATATATTTACATATTTTCCGAGCCAACAATATAACATGAAACCTATGAAAATGGTTTAAAAAAAGCACATGGCGCCATAGTTTCATCACTTTACAGTGTTGCAATGACCGTCTTTTTGCAGTAACGGACCTGTCATAGTTTAATGAGTGGGAAGATTGCATGAAGCATCGCGGTTAACCTGCATTTAAAACAGATGAGCGCACATATGCATATACAGCTCCCGATCAGGGCCAAATTCACGGGATTTTGTCCACAGAATGATAAGAGCGCACGGCAGCCAACAACAGCATAGCTCTGTACATATTTATATTTAAGTTATATTGAAAAGTTTCAATTCAGTCAATCTTTTTTACCCCGTTTTAATATGGATTTCTATGGAGACAGGCTGGAGATGTCGGGGCAAGATGGCGGATAGCGGCGGCGGCACATAATATCCGCATACTGATTGGTCAGAATGTTTGCCAGTTCAGCTTTTTGCAAACAGTCAATTGTTAATATAACTCTGATTGGATTTGTCTGAAAGAAGAACCTTGGTTCAGGGTGAGTAAAACACAAGCTAATTTTCATTTTTGGGTGAACTAACCTTTTAATAGGCAAGCAACTGGTTAATAGTGAGAATCGGTCCCTATACTAAAGTGTTAGCCACTTTTATTTATTTAGTTGTTTGTTTTTTTGTAACTTTTTGTAGCTTGCCAGTATGCCTATTCCCACTCATTCATATGTGTCATTTGAATGTTCAATATCTTCTTTTTTGTTTCACAAAAGCAAGGAAAAAAAAATCATAAAGGTTTGAGACAACATGAATGAGAGTAAATGACAGAATTTAAATTTTTGGGTTAGCTATCCCTTTTCAGTACACCAGGGTTGTGCAAAATCCAGAACTGAATTGGGTACCTTTCAGCTTATAAATCTGAATTTGAATTGAATTGGCCACATCTGATAGGAAGTTAAACTTTAATGACACAAGCAAGAATTGTATTTAATGCTCTTGTAAAACATACTCCAAAAATGTACTTTTTGTAAATTAAAAACAGTGTATCTATGTCTATTAATCAGATTATCATCAAAGCAACGCATAACTGCATGATTAATGCGAACTGTCAGTCAACTTCAGTAAAACCACAAGTGTACGAGCATGTTTCTTTCACCCTCCTCAAACAGTGTTTTTCATAAGGTTAAGTGACAGCAATCGACCATGTCTCAGTCATCGCATCTATGAGTGCTGGCACCGTCCTTCTCTCATCGCCTGCACTCGCCCCTCTCGTGACAGCCATCTGCTGTGCTCTTTGAAGTCCTGCCCTGACCTGTGAGCCGCCAGACTTTAGATTTTTCTGCTCTTGACATCACTCAACTGTAACATGATGATCGAAGGAATTTTCCTATCCTCTTTTCTAAGATGAAATCATTCACAACAGGGTAAATATATAAATAAATAAACATATCCCACCTGTACTGCAGCATCCTCCCCGGCCTCTTGCTTCGTGAATATATTTTGCAGACACATTCCAATCAGTTTATCATGTTTTGTGTGGTTGCCTTGGAAACAGGGAGCTCTGTCAACCCCGTTTTCTTATTGACAGGACTGCAAGCTGGGTAATCACCCTATATGACTACAGCTTACCACATCGAGAGACGAGCAAAAGACACATTAGATTTGCGAGGCTTCAGTTTACACAGAATGAATTCTAATAGTCTTCCATTAAGATATTGAGAAGTAATTACTACTCCATGCTGTCTTCATATAAAATTTAAAGCTCTTTGCTTCAAAGATGACGCTACAACACTTAGCAAATGCTAATTCATATACAGGCCAAACGTGTTGAAAATAATTTGATAGATTTGAATTTATTGATTCCATTATTTACTGGCAAACAGTGCTGTGATTGTCAGCATGTGACACTGAGGTTCCATCAGTTACTGCTGAATGAGACATCGATTTCACCCCATCCAGCATTTATATCAGCCTGGATGGGTCACTAGACAAAAAAGACTTGATCACTTTACATAATTCTGTCTCACTGCACTATTCATTAATGAATGAATGAGGCATTTATATAGCACTTTATTGTGTATTGCCGTACACCCAAAGCGCTTTACAATCATGTGGGGGGGATCTCTCCTCAAGCAATCACCAGTGTGCAGCATCCACCTGGGTTGTGCGACGGCAGTCACAATGCAATGGTGCCAGTGCGCTCACCACATACCAGCTACAGGTAGAGAGGAGAGAGAGTCATAGAGCCAATCAAGTGGATGAGGATTATTATATAAGGATTAGAAGAGCATGCAGTTCCATTGTCATTATCAGAAAGAAAGAAAAAAATATATATATTTATTTTTTTGCCACAACAACTAAGGCTATTTTATTTTTATTTTTCACCTGGAAATATGCCACAACAGGGATGAAAAGTCAGTAGCAATCTTCAGTTCATGCTGACTTCAACCACAAACTAATGCAGGCATAGTATGAGTGAGACAGTTTTGCAGTAATAGCTGAAAACAGGCCAATCTGACAGGCAGTGCATGTTATGAACACGATTTATGAGTGATTTTCACTTAATACTAAGAACGGTGACTGCTCTTAATGGGGAATTTAAATGCCAGCTCTATTTTTCCCCCTACTCTTAAGGGCATGTGATCAAGTGTGTTCCTGGTTTCAAATGTGGAGGCTTTTGAAAATACTGACCTACACTAAATTCATTCTGACTAATGTTTATTATGGAAGTAACATTTTGAAAATAGAATCATGAATATTCATGAGTACACAGAAAAAACTTGAAGAAGAAAAAGCACATTAATACAGATTGTAGGCAAACAAGGTGAAGAGCGAATTAAGGTCCTGAAAAGAAAAAGAAAAAAAAAGCATTGAGAGTGGGCGAGCGCTCTTTTAATTCAGCCTGAATTCATCCAAGAAAGAGAGTGTTTGGTGGGGACATTTTATACACACAAAGTCCCCTCACAAAGACACATCAGGAGAAGGACCGAAAGAAAGGAGAAATGAGAGTGCAATCATAACCTCTCAATCCACCAATCAATCCCTCCAGAGCCTCCAGTATTTAACCCCTGACTCAGACAGAGGTATTATTCTGGTGATGAGACTGATATTTCAGAAATGAGGAGCCAGAGCACATAAAGAGAGATGAGGGGGAGAGCAGAGCTGCAGGGAAGCCTGAGTCAGGGGAAGATCAGACTGCTCTGTGCTGCTGTCCAAAGGCAACGCATTCAGAGCAGCATACTAATGAGAAACACAAAACATTTATGAGGGTTGATTATCCCATGATGCACATGAACATTTAAAAAGGCATGTAGGAATAAAGTCATGTGCATGGTGATGCATTAATTTCTAACAAAATCTTACCTGACCCCAAACCTTTACACGGTGAAGTAGACTACTAAATAGACAGAAAAAAACTAAATATGAACTATTTAATTGGAGTATTTTTGTCTCTGCTTTGTAGCGCATAGTATCCTATGATTAAAATACTGAGCCCACTTTATAATTTTTAAGCAACAGTCCATATCAGATCCCTCCAGGTCTCAGGATTTTGAATTGAATTGCTCCATTCAGGCTCAGCACACCCACACCTATCAACAATGACATTTTCCTCAGTGACTCATGTATTCTGATAAAACACATAACAGCATATTTCAGTGGACTCTTTACACTTAAAAATGATCATCTTTAAAGTTTACTCAGGTTTTGCTTATTCATCCCAGTAGTACCAATGATGGTTTTGGAATTTACAGTATACTGACAGGCTGGATGCATTAGGTTTTATTTACAAACTGTTGTTGCTTAACACAGAAACTTATGTATGTTTGTATGTATGCATGTATTCATTCATTCATTCAGTTGCATTACACTACTTGTTGTGTAACATCAACATAGCAGGACCTTTGAGGCTGCAACCCACTCCATGCAGAACATAAATTTTCTTCATCTCATGCAAATGTTATTATAATTAAGTTAACAGCACTTAAGTATGTACAATTCTGTGCAAAAAATATTGCTGCTTTAACACTAGATTGATTGGACAGAATTATTGTTAGAAATTGCACATGCTCTCACACACACAATGCTGCATATGAATATTAAAGATATACAGAAGAAAGAATGGGAATGTGGGAGGACAAGCAATCAAAAGAAGGAGAGTGTTCCAGTGTAAAAGAAGGACAGGCTTAAGGAAATATTTGAATGCAGTAGTAAAAGACAGAAATATTTATCTTGGTGGATTTTGGTTCCACTATGTAGCCTGTGTTTAAAAAAACACACACACAATACACACATATGATCATTTAAAGGTATTGCAGTCATCCATCAATATCAATATCCACATTACAGTCAATATCAATCTCTTCTCTCCAGAAGATGATAGGATCAGCGGATAGTTTTAGCATTACAAAGTCATACTTCCAGACAATCAAGCATTTGACAGCCATGGACAGTGTAATTCCCAGAATGATAAACACACTCACACACACACACACACACACACACACACACACACACACACACACACAAACAAAACAATGGTTGGACTAAAACATTTTAAAAAAGAAACAAGGATTGAGGATTGCTCATATCTGAATAAAACCGTTCGTCACCACAGATCCAGCAAGAGAAAGAAAGCTTCGGTTATTAGCCCACATGTAAAGTGGATTACCTTCGTGGTGGCTTTTCTAAGGCCTTAGTCAGAACAGAAATATTGAAATGAGTCATCAGCAGAGAAGAAGAGAATGTGTGTGGGATTTGTTGAGAGTTGACACTTGGGTGTCATGTTATTTCACAAGAGGGAGGGAATGCGTCCTTGGTGGAAATTTGAATTCAGGTGCTCCTTTATGGAAGAGCAGCCCCTCCCCTGGGCTGAGTGAAAGCTGCATTCTGTATTCTTTCAGCAGAGAAGACAATCTCCCATCTCATCCGGTTTTGCCTTTAAACCTATGTGAAGGTTAGGGCCAATCCTCAGCTGACTGATTGTAATTGCATTATGTCCAACTGTTGATTACGCCTTATGAGGATATTTAAGAACGTGAGGACACAGGAATGAGCTTTGAGAGGCCACAGGAAAAGGTGTAATAATCACACATCTAGGCAGGCTGGGTGTCCTCTGCAGTTACACTTACCTAGCTGAGGCCTTGCGAATGCAAAACCTATAATTGCAATGTCAGTCACAAAGGGAACATCCTGAATTGCAGGAAGAGATTCATATACAGAAACACACTCTCGGTATAGGTCCAATCTATTCTAAAACCTTCTCAGTGGTACTATGTCCAGAGTTAGGAGTCACAGTGCCCTCTGCTGGCTTTTTTATCCCTCTCAGCCTCTCATAGCCTCTTACACAAATAGAAAAGCTCAGTGTTCAGAGTGCTATATGCCTACAGATCTGTGGTTGTCCATTTACCGTAAACAGAAGCAACTCCAAAACTGTTGATTACTTCTTGACTGATTACGCTAGTTATACTACTTAACTGCACAGCATGTACAACACATGCAGTAGATTTAGGATGTGACTTCATCTTTCACCCAGGAAAACAAACAACATGTGATGTGATAGACAAACAACAAAAGCTTTTGGTCAAACAAAGAGAGTAGATTGAGTAGAAAATGTTATGGTCAATGCTTGCTGAGAGTGTCTCTAATAATTCAACTGCTGATACTAAGGGGAAGCAGAGATAAAGTGTCAGAGAAAAGATACTAAAGCAGAAATTATAGAGCTGTAGTTTTATCGTGACTAGCCATTTGGACTCTGCTCTTGAATTTGAAGCAGTTTTTCACTATGCCGTCACACTTCCCGAAGCACAAACTCCAGTCCCACAACTCTCTACTTCTTGGGTCCTGGGTAACCCCAATTTGATTGAACTAGTCCCAGATTGAACCAGTAACCTAACATCCCCGTTGGCTTTTAATGTTTCTTTGGTGTTCCTGTAGCTCAACTGCTGCTAGCAATACCAAGGTCATGGATTCAATTTCCAGGAAACACATATTGCATAAATGTATACATTGACATTTATGTATTTGGTGATATACAGTACATTCCATATACCTGCTGTGTGATTGGAGTTTGCTACAATGAATTGTTGCTCTCACACATAGACTCAATTTGGTGTAGAAACTGTTTTCAGAAAATGCTAGTAAATTTCACAATTAGCTATATAGAAATTGCAAGTAACACACTGAATTACACATACAATTTTAAAGCAGAAAGGCTGAAATATTTGTTTGTTGAAATGTACTCCAGTTACCTTTGTTTTATTTATTATCTTTTGCTTTATAACTTCAAAAAATAAAAATAAAAATAAAAATCTTTGTAGCTGCCAAGCTAGTAATTGTTTCAATAATTTCCTCTGTAATGTCTTGGAAATATCATTGCCCACATATTCCAAAAGGTGCATCTGAATTTCCTGGAATGAATTTTGAAATTTTGGATGTTTTGGAAATGAGAACAGACAACAGAGATTTCATTCTCTTCATACAGAATCCTGATTCAGACACACAATACCCCGCTGGGCCAGTTCCATTACTTTTCTTTGTAGGAGAAAAATCACTGTTTTCTTCTCCATCTCCATAACTGACATCAAATGGCTCCAGGGCCTCTGGAATCCAGCATAACAAATGACAGCTCATCAAGATTGAGTGAGGAAGCAAATGTACATAAGAAGACGTCAAAAGCAATCAATATTTTGTATGATATATGCATATTGCACCTTTAGAAAGCTCTCATGGATTACTATTACCATTTAATTTCCTATTCAATAATATGTTGCTAAAGCAATTTAGCATTTACAGTAAACACATTTCTGCTTTGGCAAGATTTAACTTTTTTGAAGTAAGCAGCACAATCTGATTAGGGCAAAGTCACAGTGAATCATGTTAGCCCTTTAGCCGTACCTGCTTGCAGAGGCCAATTGAAGAGCAGAGGTTCACCAAACATAGGAATAAGAACGATCGTAGACCTCCAAATCATGACCATTCAAGCGACATAGACTGTCCATTGACCCAATTTCCAGAGGTTGGCTCAATAATGACTCTGTCACCCCACCTGGGTATCGGCAGGTGGAGGAAGGATTACGCCTGAGCTCTCCTGCTGAGTCTGGAAATGTATTCCTTTTGAGTCTTCCCGGTTCATTCCTACCATTCACCCTATAACCCCAGTGAGGCTTTTAGCCTCCTAAACCAAACTAAAATGAAATGCGGTCAAGGCAGATTCACCTCCAAAGGAAGAGGAGTATGTAGCTTTCATTATTTTCCTCCAAGCTTTCTGCCTGGCATTGTGTAGTGGAGCACAACCTCAAAACGTTGAATTTCATCTTTTTTTGCTATCACCAAGTGCTGTTAACACAGAATATGTAGTTCAGAGGAGCTCAACTGTGATGTGCAAAATAATAAGCTCTTATCTAGGGCTATGAGAATTTCAATTGCTATGTTAGAGCTTTTGAATACAGCACAAGCTGCCATGTAATGGTACATTATGAACAATCTGATCCAAGACATGGTCATTATGGATTTATAACGGGAGTATTTATTCATCTGATTAACTTTCAAGCCATAGCTTGAGAAGATCAAAGCCATTCTGGCACTCTACAGGACACTCACAAAGCTGTCATCACAGCTTTCCAAGCCAAATTTAAACTCCTCCAGTTCACAATCTCTCCTCTTCCTAAATGCTTTATGTTTACCCTATATCTCCTCTCCAGAATCTATCAGAATATGCTTCCTCATCATGTTACAGAGATCTTGGTATCTGACTCTAGCTGAAATGAGAACAGTGAGCTTGACTGACATTTAGAGAAGACTCACTAAATGTGAAAAAAATCCATTTTGGATCATTTTGAGTAAAAAAGAAAACTTTTTATTGTTTTCTGTTTGAGTAGGAGGAGTTGGAGCAGAAAAGCAAAACAATCAAAGATGATGTGATTGAATTCTGCTGCTGTGTGCTTGTATGCCCCAGCATGCTCGCTCATGCCTATTTTGAAGATATATAAGGTTATGTGGTGTGTGTGTGTGTGTGTGTGTGTGTGTAGTGTATGGACAACCACTGGTAGCATGAATGAGATTCGCTAGTCCAGTAAAGAAAAAGCATTAAAAAAAGAAAAGAAAAAGCATAAAGCAGCACGACTGTGTACAATAAATGCAGCCTTGGTGAGCATATGAGGCTTTTAAAAAGTTACCCAAACGTCTGAACGGTAATGCCATTGTGAAGTGCCCCTATTATGTTATTTGAAAATGTTATTATGTTATTTTCTTATAATATGCATTTAATTTTACCTTATTTCTCAACAACTCTCTAACAGTTTGTTCAAAGAATCTTCTTTCCAAAACCCTCCTTTGCGTGAGGCTAACCTGCTCTGATTGGTCCGATAACCCAGTCTGTTTTGTTTTTTATTGGTCTACTGCGTACAGCACATGTCGGAAATGGAACGCCCATCACCAGTACTGGAATACGGCTTATCAATAATACATTCTATTATAATAATGATAGTGCTCCACTATATTCTAAAAATAAAGAATAAGTTGAAAAAAGTTGTTTTGCACTTATGTTAGTGAACCAGGCCCAGCTTGGTAGTAAAGACCCAAATAATAATGGTAGCCTATATGCATTAGCCGAACACAGACATGGAGTACTGATGAAGTACTGCAGTTTGTAAACCAATGTATTGCTTCAACTTTTATCATGACTGCAAGTAATAAGAACGAGAGACATTCTATATTAATCAACATATTTCTAGACAATAGCAGGCCCACAGTTGATTAGCAGAACTACATATATTGCACGCTCGATAGAACATTACAGCAACAATTATTAACCATACTTACAGGTTGTGATTCAGAGGAGCAAGCTGGTCCAAACAAACTGGGCACTGACCCATCTTTCAAAGATAACTGGTTTACAAATCCTGCGTTGAACTTGCAGAGATTGGAAAAGCAGTCGTCAGTGAAATAACAGAAGCACAGCAAATGTTTAGGATTATACTGCTGTGGTATCTAAAGATGAATTTTAACCACTGATTCTTCACAACCTCATCCTTTCAAAGTGAAAATTAACCCAAATTTACTTCCACAGCACAGTTATTGACTTGTCAAAGTTATTGACTCAAATGAGTCGACTCTCTCTTTTGAGAGACAATAACTTTATTTATGATGCATTTTGAGCTTTACAACTTCCCAGACTGTTTACATTTACATACAGCTATGTGACACTCTGCATGAAAGATTACCGAAAGATTTTTTTTTTTTTTTTTCCTGCTTTGATACATGCATATAAGATAAACAAGTCAGAGACAGAGGGCCAAAATGTTCTGTGATGACTAAGACTTGCCATGTTTTAACGGCTATTATATAACGGCTGTTATATAATGGCCATAAATGCATTTGAAAGACATAGAGAAAAATACACATGGATAAACACGTAAGTATTTGAAAACCCATGGTGCCAGACCACTACACTCAACCTCCATCTTCCATTTTTCTTTGGAGAGGTTTTTTTTTATTATTATTCACTGCCATATCCGTCCATCAGATGTCCTTCTTGCAGAAAAGCTGTGTCACTTTTCTAGGTGAGTCTGCCATTTAGCATTCCAGATGGTGTGGGAGCTAGAAAGGAAACAAGACACTGCCTATATCTCTGCTGGGAGAGGAGGGCTGAACAAACAGCGAGCCTAAGACAAAAATGACAGGCTGTATGTTTTGTTCCGAGGATTGCCCAGCCTTGAATGAGATTTTCAAAGGGCCCAATTACCTGTGACTGTAGATGCTACAACTATTAATGATTACATCATCCATTCCATTATGATTGAATCATTTCTATTGTGAAGTACATTTTTAGACTTTTAGGAGTGTGTATTACTTTAAAGGGGTGGTTGATTGCAATTTCACTTTTTTAACGTTAGTGAGTGTGTGATGTTGCTGTTTGAGCATAAACAATATCTGCAAAGTTGCAGCACTGAAAGTTCAATGCAAACAGAGATATCGTCTTTTAAAATTCTGGAAGTTTAATGCCTACAAAAACGGCTGGTAAGGGACTACAACGGACTACTTCCCGGGTCTGTTACGTCACGGACCCAGATAAACCCCGCCCTCGGGAACATGTAAGGAAGGGGGCGAGGCCATGCTGTGCTGCTTTAGAGAAGAGGAAGAGAAAACTAATGGTGCGCGTAAAAATCTATTAATATATGAATCGCGATTCTGTCTTCTAACGATTCTAATGGATACACAAGTTTCAAAATCAATGTTCTAAAACAGCCGTTCTTAATACTGTTCCTCGCGTCGCCCTGCTCTGCATCTCTCTCTCTCTCTCTCTCTCTCTCTCTCTCTCTCTCATTCAGATCGTCAGATCAGCTCCAACAAACTGTTCCAATTATACATTTTCACATAGCAATGAAAACCATTATACATGGACGTGTGTGCGGTTGTCGTACTGTATTAAAGCTTTAATCAGAATAAAACTGTATATTAAAAGCTAACATAAGCAGTAGTATAATAACAGCGTATCTAAAAGTATAAGACAACAAACAAACAAACAAACATACCATTAAGAGCTGTGCTTGCACAGGTTCTACGCGATCCTCTTCACTAATATCCTCTGCGTCTCAATCGGGCTCAAATTGATAAGCAATATAGACGACGCCATTGTTTACAATACAACTGGAGCACATGCCGCTGAGCTGAGGGGCGGGACATTTAGACGCACACTCAGCAGTTTAGTGAATCGCAACACACTGAGCCAGCTAACCAATCAGAGCCCATCACGTATTTCTGAGGGAGGGGCTTCATAAAAACAGAAGGTCCCACTTTATATTAGGTGGCCTGAACTACTATGTACTTACATTTACATTAATCATTTGGTACAATGCACTTATTGTGTACATACATGTTTTTACATTGTACATATATGTTTTATAAATACATATATGTAATTAATTTCCGTAATTACATTTATAATTACACTGTTGGCCCATCCCTTAAACCTACCCATACCACCAAACCTGTCCCTAACCTTACCCATATCCCACCTCAATAGCAGCAGGAGTGTTTTGCAATACAATATGAACACAATAAGTACATTGTACTTATGTTTTGATGTAAGTACATAGTAGTTAAGGCCACCTAATATAAAGTGTGACCAAACAGGAAATAATCGAGGCGTTTGTCAGAGAAGGGACAGAGAGGTGTGGAATAAAGGTAAATTATATGAAAAATAATGCGTTTAAAAAAAAAACAAAGCATGAACACATGTTAGACTGCACCCCATAAACACAATCAAGCCTAGAAAAAAAAACAGTAAACCACCCCTTTAAGAAACAGGGAGTTTACACAGCAACAACTACAGTCTACAGGTTTCTTGTGTGACAAAAATATGTCCGAGCAGAATTTACAGATGACTGACCACATTTTAGCAACTGAAGCTTAAACAAACTTCTTTTTTTATACAGCTTGTTTGGTTGGAGATATAAAAATATGACTTGATTCCACATGGCTGGAGGTCTGCAGTAATGGATCTTTCTTTAGAATCCTCTTGGGATCCTAATGTAAGTTTTTGAAGTTGGTGGATACTGCTAATGGGCAACATGGTAAACAACCACAAACAAGTCGCATGTCAATTACGGCATATTAATTGTGATAGAGCAAATGTGTTTATGGGACTCCAGACACATACCATCAGTTAACTGGATGCGGGAATTTGCTTCCTTTGTCTAAGCACATCATTTTTCTTCCTACATATGTAGAGAGTGAAAGATAAACAGAAGCAGTATCAGGGGAGTAAAGTAATTTTCCTGGAAATTATAGAAGTGGAATGAAACTTCCTACGCCCACCATATTCACCATTTCAGCAGCCATCAACATGGTGCTCATCTCATACCTTTCAAAGCTGGTTAGAAAAGAAATTTAAAAAAAAATGAAATAAGTGAAATGACTACATGAGATGTAGCAGCACTACTTCATGCTCCCCCCACAAACACACACACACACACAAACACACACCCTCCTCTCACTCCACTCTCCTGAGCATTACAAACCTATCTGCGGGATGACAACCTCACTGCCACAACAAGCCCCTCTCCTCTCAGCTTTAGTTAAGGGATGTCTGGCATGATAACCAATGCCTTCACTCCGTATGTGCTGTAAAACCACTCAAGCTCTGGCTCAATTCCCAACACAATAAGACCTGTGTGCTCCTCTCTGCTCCCCTTGGTTGAACTTCACGGGGCTGAATTTTTAAGTTTCTTTGCAGGGCATCTGCAGGTTATTCAGCTAGATTGTAACATGGTGGATGGTGTCGTGTGCCCACCCCTTTCTCTCCCAAATGGTGCACATATCAAACAGAAAGCTGATTAAAAGAACACATTGCCTCCGCATTCTTCCGTAGGCTACAGTGGATGAATTTAAAAGCGCTGTTGTTCAAAGGCATGTTGTCAAAGATCAACAAATGAGTGGGGGAGAACTTTGCAGAGCCTTGGTTTTCATTTATCATGATCTAAGAACTATTTGCTTTGTTGCCACTGATGGGCAAGTTTCAAAACTAATTACATCATGCTTTATTTGAGTTTTCTCTCAATCCCACTGTGTTTTGCTTGTCAGTATTGTGTTAACACCAATCATTCCCCCTACTCTTGCTGCCCACTAGGGCTGAATCGATACCAAAAGTTCGGCTTCAGTATGATATCAAGCACCAGAACCTTGGTTTAAAAAAAGAAAAAAAATGTATCAATATTGTAGGCAACAAATTAACTGCCTAGATGACCGATGTTGTGAAACAAAATTAGTTTATTAACTGCACTGCATGAAGTTTGCAGGTACAAGTAAGTTGTTTGCAGTTTGGAATCGGTAGTATTTTTTGTTTATTTATTTATTTATTTTTTCAGCACTGGACTGGTACTGTGCCCATAAATAATAGATTTCATTTTGTGGCAAAATTCAGATTCAACCCTTTTGATCATCTCTTAACTACTTATTGTTGGTTCTCAAGACTTTAATTTCATGTAAACCTGTGTCTCATGTGTCGACAAGTAGTAAGTGCAACAGTATTTCCTACTGTACATGCACAACATGGCTAGAAGTATTTAACTGAACAGAAAAGTAAAACAAAAACTGAGAACATGGTTTAATGATTCCTGATTAAGTATGATACCTTGAATTCCCATGATGTTTTCATTGATGCAAGCCTGGTGGAGAGGTCCTTGCTTGCTCTCACTGAGTTAAGAGTAATATACTGTAAAGCTATTCTGAATTGTAATAATTAATAATGCTCAATTAATAAATTGAGTCAGACAATAATGATGTGAACTACTAAACCTAAGGATGGGAAAAATAGAGAGGTACAAATTGAAAATGTACAAATTGGAAAACTTGTTTTACTATGTACCACTCTCACCACTGTTGAGCTGCTGAGATTGAGCTCACTGGCAGTCGTACTCCATTGCAGTTCCAGATCTTTGGACTTGACCTTCCAATTAAAATATAGATTCATCATTGGGGTTGCACAAAGGGGGCAGTTCTCTTCTAGTCTTCTTCAGCTATTAGTCATCTTAAATGTATTAGCAAATCCATAGAGGACATTCCCTTCAATAATAATTATTGAGTAATCACAACAACTTTCAAGGTCATGCAGAAGAAAGAGAGAAACTCAATGTCAGAATGACTGGCACTCAAAAGAGTGGGTAGATGTAAGAGGTCTGTCTGTCACTAAATAAGATCCACTTCCTGTTGCAAACACTGAATGCTGCCAGGCAGTCTTCCCTTTTAGTATATTGTACACCTGCATTTTATTTATATATGTTTTAATCTGTTGAATGACCCTCATATAGGCCTAGTAAGACTTAGGCTATCCTTGCACTATATAAGTTTTATTTACAAGAAAAATAGAACAACAAAAGAGTCGGCATGAAATGGAAATTCACCTATTGATCTATTTTCTAAATGCATCTTATAGATTAACCTATGCAAACGTTTATGTATTTGTCTGTGTAGATTTATTAATGTATTTATTTTTATTTTGAGCTTGTAATAGAATAACAATGTAATCTTCCAGTGAAAAAACTTCTCTCTGGTGACATATTTCAGATTTTTCCAATCATTTAGCCCTTTTAAACCATTTCCTTTTTTACAATCAGCTGCAAGCTCACATTCAGATCTACCTCCAATCAACAACTGAAAGATAAATGAAACAACATACTTATTCTGACCTGTATTTAGTGATATATATATATATAAAATAAAAAGTGATCATACAAAAATGTATTACATTTTAAACAATTAAAAACTTCTTGCTGACAAACGGGTAAAGCGTAATGGTTTGAAGGCTAATGGCAAAAATTGGTAAAGATTTATAATTATGAATAAATAGTTTTGGGGGGACGCACTGTGGATTTGTTTAATGCCATCTATTGATTCTTAATCAAAATATGTCTGACCATTTTTTTTTTGTACATGAACTATTGTTACACCGAATTACATTTTAGCAGGTGTTTTCTGTAAATTATGGTAAAATGTATGATAGAAAACAATTTAAGTAAATAGGCCAAAAATCCATTGTATGGGAGAAAAATAAAGTTCCATTAAACTTTTGTTGTTTTGATGCCTGAAAATTTTTCGTCTTGTAAGTCACAATGCAGAAGAAAAGATCTGTCGCTGCTTGTGTTCCATCACACTTTAAATAATGAAACAATTAATGCATATTTAGCTATTATTAACTAGTAACTGGCATGTCATTTACTGCAAAAATGTTGGTTCTCTTTCTGTCTGAATGAATTACCATGCTAGGTTTTACTTAGAGGGGCTCATCCAAATGCAACTTATTCAGTTTCGAAACACAATAAGCATTTTTTTAGTTCTCCTTTAATCTCATCCACTCATTTCAAAACCTTATCAGTTTGCATAAGACTGCAGCAGATAAGAAAGGAAAAACGAATATCTCCAGCACAATGTCAGATGTAGGATGTTATGAAGTCAGGTCCTCGTTGTTGCTGTGCTGATGGAGGAGATGATTAAAGAGGAGCTAGCACTGCAGAGGCGTTTCTAGACTATTAATAAGGCTGACATATGACAACTGCAAGTCAAAGGGAACGTCATTATGGCTTGGATTCTCTTTAGTAGGTTTCTTAAAAATAGCATATTGATTCAAAAGGCCAATTTTGTTAAGCATCAGTTGTGAAAACTGGAGCCCACTGTATGTACAATCAATTAAGGACTGAATGAATTATTACAAAACAACCGCAATGCTTCAGGTGACCTTTACCGATGACTTACATAAGGTGCATATTCTTTCACTGATTAGTCTGGCAAGCATGCTCAATCCATTAGCATTGAGTTTTAGTAATCTTGGAGTGCAGCATGTCAGTCTAGAGCACAAATCCATACTCGTCATCACTAAACACCTGGCTAAATTGTGGCCGATTATTGAAAAATCAATAGAACTGTACTGAGGCTCAATGAACAAGCTGCCAATCACAAGTGCA
Organism: Acrossocheilus fasciatus; assembly: GCA_036784905.1. NCBI lineage: Eukaryota > Metazoa > Chordata > Actinopteri > Cypriniformes > Cyprinidae > Acrossocheilus > Acrossocheilus fasciatus. The sequence goes on from CM071944.1 coordinate 26,703,915, forward strand.
CATTTTATAGACAGAATAATGCACAGGCTTACCCAAGTGATGGATATTACTTCTAAATAAATATCATTTATATAATGGCTGACCCATTTAAACCGCAGTGGCACATGTAATAGGTGGCATGAATATGTCTTTGAGAACAAAAAAACAAAAAGCCCTCTAACATGCTCTTGTCAATCTACAGCAGTTTTAGAGCATTATGCCTATATGTTCCACCCACACTTCTTCCTATATATATATATATATATATTATTATTATTATTTATTTTTATTTTTTTTATTTTTTTGCCTTACAGGTAAACGTTCATCTCCCTGTGCTGAAAAATCAATACAACCGCAGTGAAGCTCAGTGGACCCGCTGCCAATCATGAGTCCACGTTTACAGACAGAACAATCCCACAGGCCCAAACAACTGATAGACATCACTTCCACTCTGATAGTCATTCATTTAGATAGTTAAGAGCATCAGTTGCACAGTTCTGCATGAGTCGAATGTATTGTAGGAGAATGGTTTGCAAATAACACCATTACTTTAGTATATAAAGTGTTGTACATAATATAGAGATTTAATTTAAAAAAAAATACTGTGTAGGATGATGAAAAAAAAAAGTTAGAAGCTGAGGAAAAACAGAGATGTTTCATAAGAATGGATAACTGGGAAAGAAAAATAGGTTAATGAACTCTGAGATCAGTTTGTTCTCTTCTGATCAGCCAGTGAGGTTGGCTAAGGACAGTAATTTTAAGTAACTTCAGAGGAATGGAAATGCTCAAAATGATTTAAGAATTCTGAACATTACATCAAATTTTGATTATTTGATTTGGGGGAACAGATGTGAGCCAAAAAAGCCATTAAACCAAATGAAAAATAAACCCTTGAGGTTTTTTAGAGCTTTTTTAGGAAGGTTTCTGTGACCCCATCAGAAACCAGAAATGTGACATTGTGTATCTTTTTTTCCAAATGGAAAATGTAAGAAGATTCAATTGAAGTTACATTTCAATGTCAACATCCAGGAATTTGTGCAAGTCACAATCTCAGATATTGTACCAAATGACCAACCTATCTACATGACAACATTCTGCGATAACACTTTCAATGTCTTATACTACTTAATCTACATGTATACCACTTAGAATGACACAAACATACACGTCTCAGCATGCTTCCATCTGTATATCTATGTCAAGTTCTCTTACACACACACACACACACACACACACACACACACACACACACACACACACACACACACACACACGATCATCACTTCAGGCCACCTCAGGTGCTGCCATGGCACTACACTAGAGAACTGACAGCCAGGTGAAGGCAATGACTTCTCCTTGAAGTAATGTTTGTAGTAAATTATTTACAATGGTGTGAACACGCATCATGTTCTTTTCATGAAGGAAAAGCAGATCCTTTGTATTCTACTAGCAAATAAATAGAATAAATCTTAGCACCTTTCATAATCGCAATATATGCAAATAAAGATCAATAGGACCATTTTAAAAAATAGCATCTAAAACTACATAAGGGTTAAGTATTAATTCATGTAATCATTTGCATTAAGATGAAATTAAAAATAGATTTCCACAAGTTGATAGGATTCTTTAGGGTCTTAATGAAAAATCTATAACATACTTTGGTTAACATTTCTCAATGGTAGTGTAAAAAACACCTTTTTTACCATGTCAAAATCAGCTGTGTTTTTAGCAAGCCATTATAGTCCATGTTGCTTTAAATGCTAATGAGCTCTGCTGACCCCGCCCCTCACTTCCTTGGAGTGAGGAGCAGTACTGTTTACCAGAGTCTGCGGACAGCTCATAGCTCACTCAGGGCGGGTCTAAGGTAAGATGGCCTTGTCAATCAACTAACCAACCATCATGGGAGCAGTCTGTGCAGAACTACATCATTCTGACAGGAATCTCAGAAGAGCCTGATTTGAGAAAGGGGATTTTAAAACAGGGATTTAAAAAAAAAAACACTGGGTGGATTTTTATCATTATAGGATGGATGTGTACACACACTTTCAACACACATTTATGTTCAAACAACTTGTAAAGTGAATTTTGCATCCGATGACTCCTTAAAAGATTAAAATAGTGGTGTCATTAATTCAGCCCATATCACCAAATTCAGACTCCAGCATGGCAACTGAAGATGGCAACCATAATAATAATAAAGTACATGTAAAAATGCATTGCTTGTTTGATTGTTTCCATAATTACATTACTAGCCACCAATGTCTCATGGCATACTTCAAGTAATAAAATGCCACATTAGAGTACACTGTTTACTTTTGGCACGGATACCCACAAAGAAATTCAAGGCTTAAAAGCAACAAATATTTTGACTCACAGTATAAAATGACAAGGTAAATTACAAAATTAAATTAAAGGGGGGAAAAAAACAATTATAAACACAAAGCTGTTTTAATTGTAGCAATTTATAAATGTTGCAAAGGAATGACTGACAGTTCATGTTTTTCTAATTCCCCTCAATAAACATCTCAGTGCGTAACTCCGTTTTCTGTTGGCAGAGTTCTCTTATGAGGCAGACGATACTATTACTGTGAGCTAAATGGGTCAGCAGTCTCCACTGACCCAGAAAGCTTGGTAATATGACATCAGTTTCCTCTATTACTGTTGTATCATCCACTGTCCAAACAATCATTGGCCATTAATTTGTCTTCCTCTCTCTGTGTTTGACACGTCCAGGCATGTAACTCTACCTGTGGACAGATTACAAAAGAGAATCTACTGTCATCTCTCATGAGTTACAATTATGACGCCTACCATAGATTCTGAGATACTGCTGCAACTTTGCCCTGCGCTGTATGGTGTATACATGCAAACACACACACACCACCACCACCACCAATAGCTTCCTATCATATGGTACAACAGAAGGAGGGGGGTTCAAAGTGTGCCTTTGTTTTGTAATATGGACTTGTTTGTAGTTATGTTCCTGTTTCCTATTCCTCTCCTTTATTTCTGATTATTTGCACCTGTATTTTGTTCGTCTTATTACCCTGCATATATAGGCCTATGTTGTGTCTGAAATTACACACTGTTTAATAGCTACTACATTTGGTTTGAAAATTAAGCCGTGGTCACTCTAGACTTTGAGCATGCAAATTTTCTTCGTACGCTGCAATGGTCTTGATTTGACATCATGCTCTGCATTGTCTTTTTAAAAACTTGAATTCACCACATAACAAATAATAATAATAATACATCTAAAATGTAAAATCATTCAATCTACTCCACTTTCCTGCAGCGCTGTACTTTTAAATTGATGTTCTTTTAATTCAGCTACGAGGTCATGCTATGATGTATCGATTGGCTGTTGGTCACACAGTTTCACATGATGCAAATTCGCATGTCAGAGTTTTCCAAGTTTGAACTTTGGAACGCAGCAAAATGTGAAACTTTTAGCACAAGCTCCCATTTCTGGTCTGACGCATTTGTATGCGTATGAATAGAAGTCAATGGAACAAAAAATGCAGTTTGACCACCCCTTTACTTGTTTAAAAAAATAAATAAATAAATAAAAATAAAAAAGTATGTTCTGTAGTATGAATATGGGTAGTATAAATGAAATTCTGACCTACTACATCTGCAATGTTCCGCACAGTATCAGTTGAGTTGGCTGGCTTCATGCAATAGAAAAGTGTCCACTGAATGCACACTACAGAATATTGGTGGAAGTTTGTTTTTACTTTTAACCAGATATATTTGGCCTGTTGTTTTTCTAGTATGAATTTGGTAATACCAATCTTTTGCCAGGCTATCACATATGGAAGGTAGCATATGCAGATCTAATGTTTCTTGTGTTGTTGAGGAGTTCTTGTTTGTTCTTGAATGATGTTGGTACTGTATATCCAATTCTGTTCCTTGTCTTTGGTCGCATATACATTTTTTTATTTTACAGTTATTATAACTACCTGCATTTGGATCCTGCTATCCCTGGAATTATTTGCCATACATGACAATAATTCAGTTAGCAGAATAAGACAATAAAGATGCAAAACCAAAGAAAGGAAAATGTTAAGAAACAACCTATGAACTCACACAGACTCAAAAGCTGAAGAGAACAGTATGACAGAGCAAGCAAAACTATGATTTCACATGTACAGAATCCATAGTCAATAACTGGAATTTAAGAAGGACTGACTGTCAGACTGAAAATTATCTAAAATAGTTTCAGTTAAAAACAAAGAAATCTGAGAAAAGCAACTTGAGATTAAAATAAAGGAATCTTAACAGACTTGAAGGAGCTACTCATCAAGGGTAGCATGTGATTTTCTGAAACATACCAATACAGCCTGAAATATGACAGTCATTCATCCCAATCCAAATTATATTCTTTTTCAACGCATACAGCTACTATTTTTCCTGCAAATACTAAACCAACAAATGGTAGTGGAAAGCAGCACTCTGCTGTCAAACACCAACAGTGTGGTACTAAATGAATATATCAGGACATAAGGTTCCATTTTCTATCTATGTACCAGTTAATAAAACACCTGCTGTCTAGTCTTCCACTTTTTCTTTATCTCATCTGCTCAATGTAAACCACCTCCATACAGGTTGTTGTACTGGCAGAAGTGCCCCACAGTAACGTTCATAACAGATTCAGTCATAAATCAACTCTATAGGCCAGCTGGTCATAATGACAGGCCTTGGCTTCGGCAAGAGGGAGGGCTAGGAAAGCACATTGGCTAAGTAATGTTTTGATACTTTGCGGAACAGATGTTTTACTATTTTTCCCTCCAAAACTGAACATTATTCCCACTTGTGCTAGTACAAAAACATTTCATGCTATAAATGTTCACTTGACGGTCTTGATGGTGAAGAGCTGCCTAGAGAAGCCATTGAGAGCTCTTTCGGCTCTATCAAATATTCTAAGTGAAAGTAAATGACAGAAAATGGCTGATAATCACACTGTTTGGTGGATCTCTTCATTCACATACCGCACACGCACAACATAATAGTGCAAGCATGTCAAGATTATAAGACGTTTAAATAAGACCCATGAACTACAAACTAACTGGTGCTGGAATAACAACAAAACACTGTTGACAACCATTAAAGGTTCAAAAATAGGGCAGAAAACCTAATGGATGCAGCTTTAGGCTTACCAGACAGTAAATAGTAGTAAACAGGGCATAAATGTAGAAGGCAATGTCACGCTATAACAATAACCTTCACCAAGGCTGTGAAACAAAGCAGCTAAACAATAATTGCTCGGCCATTGCACAGAACTTCTCTTAATTGTCAGGTCATTATGAAGGAATGAATCTCTCCGGTCATGGCAACATAACATCGGGACGGTCTGAACAATGTTCTGCACAGTGACAAGACAGTGTGTGTCATTAAAATTCAAACATGGGCATGTCTATTTATACTAATCATTTCCTAAACTGAGTTGGAAAATCCCTAATGTGATCATTAGAGGGGGTCATTTGCATTAAACTAAATGTAGCAGCCTACTGCAAGCCGTTGACATAAAAAAAGCAGTGGCCCTGTAATAAAGTCAAGTCAAAACCTGCAGTCCAGGACACATAAAGAAGTGATCATGCCACATTATCTCATAAATTACATCTTGCAGCATTCATCAGCCGCTCTGGGCCACCAGACCACCACACATATCTCATGGGTTGCTAATTAAAGTGACCTGTATTGTGCATGAGGTAATTACACAGTTCACCAATTCATTACTCTCTTTGGGTGAATGACCACCTAATGTGAGGCTGTGAGGTTTAGACACCGACAGCAGGGGAAATAGAGAATTTGGAATAATGTGTCTAGACCACGAGCTCAGTGCATCACTCTAATAGAGGCACAGAAAAGAGGTGGGGAGAGAGGAAGAACATTTGTCCAACCAAGTCAAAGGTTTAAATTGTTCCATTTTAACACTGTTATCCTCTGAGATCATCAGGGCAGATTCCCCTCACGGCTCTTAAAGGGATAGTTCACCCAAAAATTCAGTCATCTTTTACTCACCATCATATCAAAAGATGATTTTTGGAGGACAAAAAAAAAAAAAAAAGTGTACCTTTACACTCTTAAATGTTATAACGACTAAGCACATGATAACGGACATAATTTTGGTTACACTTTATTTTGATAGTCCATTTTAGTCATTCTACTAACTATAAAGTTTTAACTACATGTCATCTTATTCTCATTAATTTGCAACTACGTGTCTACTAACTCTTAGAGTAGACTGTTGGGGTAGGTTTAGGGTTAGTAGAATAAGTTGACATATACTTGCAAAGTTTCTCATAGTCAGTATGGTGTATGTTGTGGACCCATCAAAATAAAGTGTTAAAAGATATTAAGCAGATAGTCTATTAATACTATAATGACTGCTAGTTGACATATAGTTGCAAAGTTACTTACTGTTAGTAGAATGTCTAAAGTGGACTATTCGAAATAGAGTGTTACCAGAATTTTCTCTCTTCCTTCACTTAAATCACTGTACCATGTTTGCACCATCCAGAGGAACAAAATGTACAATTTGATCCCACACAGTTCATAAAATGCTTTAGATCACATTATTATATCCATTGAAGCCTTCCATCTCTTTTCTGTTATGTGTAAATTTAAAGTCTGAAGAATTGCTTTTGTATTAATCTATTGTTGCGTTATGGTCATATTATATAAGTATACATGTGCAGCATGGGGTTGTCATTGCCTTTGAAATCGGTCTTTCTATATATCTGTGAATTTGCATTATACATGGTGTGTTACCAAACCATTGTCCTTTACATGATGACGAAAGAAACAAACACTGAAAACTCCAACTGAGATATATGTAGTGCACATGCATAATAGAACGGCTAATATGCACTGTACACAAACTATTAATTCCATGTACTTTTGATAGAAACATATTACACAAGCCCCCCTCCAATTGCACAGATGAAAACATGTACATATTTCCCAGCAGGACAGATTGCCATTGGACATCTTACCCTCACTGCATCCTTACAGATGGCTAAACTAAAACCCATCCAGCTCAAGAGCATAATGGCATGTGCTTTTAAACCTCTTTTACCTTGTTTACCTTCTGTATTCCCCATTTCAAGCTCCACACTGCAGTGGATGTGAGACTGATCAGACAGTCTAGAGAATACCTGTGAACATATGGTGGTAGAAAAATGTTGCACTTGGTATAAAAATGTTCCGTTCACTTGGGCTTGGTAAATATATTTGAAAGATGAGCCTGCGCATGAATTATACAGCCTCAATGCAAGTCTTCATCGATGAGAGAACCACCTGTCTCCAAATGCCTGTGTCTTTTCACAACAGGGGAAACAATGACAAATGGTTTAGGGCATAGCTTTTAAAGCTGAGGAATCTATTATCATTTTGAGCTCAGGCAGGTGTGTGAGAGATTCGGATTCAGCTATAAAATGCAAAATAGCACCTTACTGTTGTCCTCCTCCAATTATATAACAATAATATTTTCAACTAAATCATATCACATGGATGCACCTGTCAGATGAAACGAAAACTAAAATTATACACCAAGCTAACTGGTTTAAAACTGCATATGCTTCAGAAGTCCCTAAAACCTTTAAAACAGTATATAAATGGTAAGTCTAAGCACCCCCCCCCCCCCCCCCCCCATTATACTCCAACAAGCCTGATGAGAATACACTGTGCCTTTGAGCTCACCCAGGCCGGACATGGGGTTTATGAGAAGCAGGGCTCTTAATCATGAGAGGTAATTCTTTAAGTCGAGGCTGCTTTTTAAAGACATTCCAATTAATTACACCTCACACTGCTTCCCTCAGCAAATAGGTCACCGATGCACGTTCAAGTACACACTTGCAACTTCAAACTCCCAAATTTGAAGAGCCTCTACAATTCATTGCACTTTGTATCTCCTACAGGCAAAACAAAATCATTAATAACAAGCAATAGTGAGGAAAAAGTGCAAGCAAGTGAGAAAAATATGTAAATAATGTAAAACAGTACAGTGAAGCAGCATACATATATAAAAAAATATTTCTATTGGCCATTCTAATACTGCTGACGAACTATGCAAAAGCCCTACCTCTGTATAATTTGTTTAAACTAAATGAACCTACTTTGAGAAGGGAGGGGTGGATGTAATATGCTGACATGTATGGTAATAAGCTGTCAACAATAATTGATTTCATTTTGAAAAGTAGTCTTCTGCATAGGGAGCATGTTCATTGGTGAGAGAGGATGGAGGCGTGGCAGTGTTGTGGCCCAGAAACACAGTGTCACGGCAGCGCTATCGATTAGACCAGTGAGGCGTGGTTGTCCAACAATTCCTATTCCTATTGGCACACAAGACCTGTGACATAACCTTAAAAAGACAGATGACAAAAGTAATAATTAACATGTTTTTCTTTGCCCTAAAACTTGTGAACTCTTTGTAGTGTTGCGTGGTTAAACACAGTTAAAATGTAATCAAACATATAAATTTAATATTTATGGAATTCTCCACAAGAAGAAACTGCAAAAAAAAAAAAAAAAAAAAAAAAAATTAAATATTGCTTCAGCGGCCTCATGTTACCTGACAAACTTCAATCCTTTAGACAAGATGTCTTCAACTTTGGGTGTGTCTCAATCAGCTCCCTAGCTCTTTGATATTATTTTATGCTGTTCAAAGACATTGTTCTGTTCAACATTTCAGTCAAATATCAATTGTGTTAACTAAATATGCACTACCTGTCTTCGCTACCTGTGTTTATATGCTGACATAGAAGAAAAAAAACAGTGTCTTTTCAAATTTTTTAAAAACAAAGGAAAGAAAAGGACGTGACGTGTGGCCAAGTATGGTGTCCCATACTCCGCATTTGTGCTCTGCATTTTTCCCATCCAAGTGCAGACACACAGCAGTGAGTAGTGAACAAACACACACATAACCGTAAAAACGCATCTGGAGCAGTGTATTCACACTGCCTTTTCAAATGTTTGGTAACACTTTATTTTAAGGTGTCCTTGTTACATGTTACATGTGCTTACTATTATAACAATTAATTATGCATAATTACATGAAAGTAACCCTAAACCAAATCCCAATCCTAACCCTAACCATATAGTAAGTGCATGTAGTTAATTAATATTACTCAGTACTTAAATATATAATTACACTGTAACAAGGACACCTTAAAATTAAGTGTAACCAAATGTTTTATTGCATTTCATGATGTTTATTAAATTGGTACTTCAGAAATGTGATGTAATTACTGGTAAGGGAGCATCAGTGCTTCCTGGTTTTTGCAGTGCACTGTGGGATTTTTCAGGAAGTGAACATTCTAGTGCACTGGATGGATTTTGCAGTTTGAGACAGGTCTTAAAATGGCAGATTCACTGAACTAGGGATTCGATTGAGACGAGGGTTGAATACATGCATGAATCTCTCAATTTTTCGAACCATTATACAAATAAATGACTTCTTGGTCGATTTTTGCTAATCCCTGATTTAGACTATAATATATTTTATAAATAACAAATCCAATTCATCAGATTTCATTAGATTTGATTAATTTTTATATTGAATTCATTTTATTTTTACTCTACATAGGTACTACTGGCATTCAACTAAAACAGACACAAAAATGACAAAATATAAAATCCTTTATTTAAAACATTGCATGTAAAAATACAGACTTCCAATGCTGGAACAGTGCAACTTCAGCATTTCTCCTGTCTTAGGACATTTTGCAGTACATTATTTTGTATCCTCCGGATTCATCCTCACAAAGAATCTTTAGGCAACAGAAACATAATGGGGGAAAAAAGACAAACAGCCAAAGAATACATAGCCATCTGCAAAACCCAGGTGCTGCTCCAAAACGTGGCCACCACCTTTGCTCACCCTCCACTTTGTTAGTGACAAAAATGTCTTCTCTGAAAAACAAGAAGTAGAAATGACACACTTTTAAAAGGCAAACCTCACACAGAATACACAAACCTCTCAAAACCATAGTTGTTCTCTTACCATGAATTTTCAGTCTCAGGTTGGCTGGCCTGCACATGTTAGTCTCAGGTTGGCTGGCCTGCTTTCTTGATGCTTCATTGCAGTTGCCTTTAAAACACAAATGTGACCCTGGACCACAAAACCAGTCTTAAGTCACTGGGGTATATTTGTAGCAATAGCTAAAAGTACATTGTATGGGTCAAAATTATCCATTTTTCTTTTATGCCAAAAATCATTAGGATATTAAGTAAAGATCATGTTCCATGAAGATATTTTGTAAATTTCTTGCTGTAAATATATCAAAACTTCATTTTTAATTAGTAATATGCATTGCTAAGAACTTCATTTGGACAAATTTAAAGGCGATTTTCTCAATATTTTGATTTTTTTTGCACCCTCAAATTCCAAATATTCATATAGTTGTATCTCTGCCAAATATGTTCCTATTATATATATTATCCTAACAAACCATACATTAATGGAAAGCTTATTTATTCAGCTTTCTGAAGATGTATAAATCTCAATTTTGAAAAATTGACACTTAAGACTGGTTTTGCGGTCCATGGTCACAAATACAAAAAAAATGCAGTAAATCCACTGATCTATAATAGAGAACTGGATTGTTCATGACGTCATGAAAGTGAAGCCGCCTCGCCGCCATATTGGTATTCCCCAGTATTCCCATACATTCTATTGAATTAATAGGAAATCGTACGAATTTAATGAGAAACCATCACCTAACAAGTCAGCGCTTTTAAATCTTAAGTATCCCTGTGCATTCTTACAATGCAAACTCCATAGGCATGTGATTAAAAAATGTTGGGAATTTCCCCTGCTTATTAAAAACTTATGTTCATATACATTACAGTAGCGAACATCAGATGAACATGATAAACATCAGACATAAGCTTTTCATTTCAGTACAACATAGAGCAATATAACAGAGGCTATTATTCATTGCATATTCAAATCGATTTCTGATACTAATATGTTTAATGATTCTCAATAATAACGTACTTAAAGAAATAGACTATATTTTTAATAATAATAATAATTCCTTACATTTATATAGCGCTTTTCTAGGCACTCAAAGTGCTTTACATTGTGGGGGGGGGGGGGGGTCTCCTCATCCACCACCGGTGTGCAGCATCCACCTGGATGATGCGACGGCAGCCATAGTGCGCCAGAACGCCCACCACACACCAGCTTATTGGTGGAGAGGAGACAGAGCGATGAAGCCAATCAGCAGATATGGGGATTGTTAGGAGGCCATGATGGTCAGAGGCCAATGGGCAAATTTGGCCAGGATGCCGAGGTCACACCTCTACTCTTTTCAAAAGACATCCTGGGATTTTTAATGACCACAGAGAGTCAGGACCTCGTTTTAACGTCTCATCCGAAGGACGGTGTTTTTTACAGTATAGTGTCCCCATCACTATACTGGGGCGCTAGGACCCACACAGACCAAAGGGTGAGCACCCCCTGCTGGTCTCACTAACACCTCTTCCAGCAGCAACCTAGTCTTCCCAGGAGGTCTCCCATCCAGATACTGACCAGGCTCAACCCTGCTTAGCTTCAGTGAGTAACCAGTCTTGGGCTACAGGGTGACATGGCTTTTGTGTTGGCTCAGTTAGCATTACCTGTGTGGGCAGTGCGCAGCAGACACACCCACCTAAACTATTTGAATATATTGCTTATCCTACCCAAAAAGACCATAAACACTGCAGATGACATCTGAAGTAAAAATTAATTTACATACACATTACAAACTAATCCCGTTTGACTGATTCGCTTCAAATCGGGTCATTTTAGGTCATCAGTTTGCATGTGAATCAATGGTGCTCTCTGCTGGTGGGGAATAGTAAGATGGCGGATCGAACACTTCCGGTGGCTTCACTGCCTGTCGGCAGTTCAGAACGCAACGAGCGATCCAGTCATTATATATAGATCAGTGAGTAAATCTTAAATTCCATTAAAAACAAACTAATTCTAAAACTAGAAAAGGCAGCTAGCCATAAAACTTGTTTAACTTAGCTAACATAGGATTTTATTTTCTTAGGCCACTGGCCAACTACTAACACCTGAACTAAATTTCACATTAGTTAACCTAATGTTAATATAAGATAAGCGTTGCTTGTTAAAAATCATTTTAATTCGGTAATTCAATTCAATAAATTGACAAAAGTTGTTTGAAATGACAGCGCAGCTTACCGTAAGTTTGTTACCACCATGTTGATGGGTAAATACTAGGTTAAACTGATGTGCAAAAATCTGACACAAACACACAGACAAACGTACATATATTTTTACCTTGTTTACTGGTCTTATTCTCTCGTAAGGTGCATCGACACACAGGGCAGATGTTCTCCGGAGCTCTTCCACTCTCGCGGGTTCATCCCCGGGCAAAACCCACGGTGTCGCCACACTGCCCCGCTGCTTCCGTGTCTTCCTCGGACCCATTATATATACTATCTACAGTGGATGCGGACAGTAAAGTGATGCCCAGGTATATTTCTGACGTACAGATGTACTCCAAGCGCTCGCGCTGTTTCTGACATGAAGTACAAACGGATTTTCCAATCATTACAGGCGATGTAACACATCCAGTCTGTCCCAAGCTGTTGCAGTGTTATAGACATGGTGTAGGGCCAACCGTGTCAATCCAAATGTAAGAAATGAGGAAAATAAAACAACCTCAATAGAATGGCGCCAAAGAGGCCGTTATAGCAAATACAGTAGTATACAGCAATGTTAAAAAATACAGTAAGTCTCTGTATGTGGGGTCTGACGTCACAGAAAATTCCCATGATGCAAAGGGTATTACAGTTTTTACTGTAAAGGGAATTTGCAGTATTATACTGGGTGATATACAGTAAATAACTGTAGAAATTACAGAAATGTCTAACAGTGTAACTGTGCAAGTAATTTAGTAACTTCAAAGCTAAAGTCACCAAACCTATAGTGGGAACTTGGCTGTGAGCTCTGAATAAAACTGGCCTCAAGCATCCCAACACACTAGCATGAAACAGCTAATGCTGGGTTTCTTAAAACTGCCGACAAAATGCCTGGAATCGGAGGTAAATCTGTGCTCATTCACATGAGTGATAATCACAATGTGAGTTACTGAAGATGCAAACTAAGAGAAGCGCCGGTGTGTTGCCAATGCCTGAGAAATATTTAGCAGGCCACAATTTTGGAGGAATTCCAGTCTCATGCCAGAACAGTGCTCATACTTGAGGTTATGTAATTTACTACATCACTTCTCACACATGCGTTTAGTATAAAAAATAAAAAAATAAATTAAATTAAAAAAAGAAAAAGTTGTCTGAGATACTGTCTAGTGAAATACATCATGTGTGACCCCCAGCCATCGATTCATCAAGTGTTGTGCAAACCACAGCAACTTCGGAACAGCGATCCGATGACTTTGAAAATCATGTTGTGTGTTGGCATCACAAACTGAAAACTACAGTACTAAAACAGTACTTTTTCTTTTTTTTTTTTATGTGAGACCAGTTCTGCAGCCTTTCTTATGATGATGATGATACACAGGCAGAGAAAGCTAGTGCAATCCAATCAGTGTAGAATGACTACTGAGAGCTGACCATTGTGTCTTCAGCTTTAAGAGGATGTTCTTCAACATTAAAGATAGTCATCAAAATCAATATTCCACCATCTGCTATTCTCAGTCTTTTAAAAATCTGCATTAAAGTTGCTCTGCAAAACAAACAATCAGATGCACATGCAAAAAAAAAAAAAAAAATTGCCATGTGCATGAACAACGTATTCCCTGAATGTGTGTATAAAAAAAAAAAAATTATATACACATTTTCAATAAGAGCTTTTGCAGGTTGACTGATTAGTTTTTTGTTTTACATTTCATAGATATGATTTGCAATTACATGACTAACAAGTTTCCATTTAATATCTCCATAGCTGTGCCAAATTGAGATCGATATTTATGGATTTGGATTAACTGCCTCGTCTTTTTCATTATCTAAATGGACAGATCAAAATTTATCACAAAGCAGACAATATTTTTATGGTGAATGTTTCAGTCAATAAACAGTTCATTGAAATCACACTCCGTAAAAGCTTAGCAGACAGCCATCTTAATAAGACAATGAAAGTTAATAACCCTTCGGACATTATTTTTTCCCCTTTGCTTGTCACTTTCAGCTAGACAGAAATATGAAAATTTATAATTCTTGAGAGGAGGAACTTGTCGCTCTCAAAGTTTACAAGCACATGTGCCACTACTGCAATGTTTCTGCATAATCGATCCAGGATAAAGCATAAGGTGCATCATGAAATATGAGCAAAGTGGAAATAACGCTCGTGTGATGAATTCTAGAGTCAAGGTGAACAGCACAATTAAGATTCATCCTTAATTAGCCACAATCAATCGCTGTTATAAAAATCATCACGGTGACATTTAAAACACACAAAAAGAAGCGACCCTGGAAGCTGTTGTCCTTGACAACAATGTGAAATGAATCGCCATCCCTGTGTCCTCACACCCAGCATCATTGCTCAGCTTAAAGACACCTGTCCTCTCTAGTCAGAGTGCTCTTCAGTCACTCTCCATACAGCCCTGTTGAAAGAATGACGGGAGGTGAGAGAGTGTGAGGGTGGGACGCCAGCGAAGCTTAATCTCATTCCTTGCCCCAGGGTCATACACGTTATCACTGGGTGACAACTTAATGGGCCCTCATTATAAAAACAGCAGTGTAGCAATTAAAGGAAATCTGATGGATTAACTCAACCCATCGAGCTCGTTGCCGCTGCAGGTTAGGAATTTGTGACACGTTGATTGTTCACACCTCACAAACCTCAAAACTTTGTACTTCTCTCCTCACGCTAATCCTGCCTCTCTCTGCTGTTACTTAGAGCAAGCTTTCAAACTGGCATTTAAATCTAACATGTTTTTCATTTGCCGTATGTTATAATGTCACTATTTATTTTTGTTTTCTAAAGAGTGGTAAGAAATCATGAGATTAAATGTGTTTTATTTTATTCTATTGACAGCAACAGTTTAAAGGAGAAAAACAATCTGCATATAGCTTTGTGCAATAAATAAATGAAATGTTTATTGTAATTAATGTTTGGATGGAATTAAATCATTTTTAATGTAAAAATGCGTTAATTAATAAATGAATGTTTTTTTTATATTTTTAAAAAGTTTTTTTTTAATTTATCTGAAAAAAAAATGTTTGATCAAAAATACAGTAAAAAACAGTAAAATATAATCGAAATTTAAAATGTTTTCTATTTTAATATATTTTAAATGCAGTTTATTCCTGTTATATTCCTGCAAAATTAATTTATTTATTTCCGTCAAAAAAACCATTGTAATATGCTGATTATCAAGAAACATTTTGTATTATTATCATTGGTGAAAACATTTGCACTGCTTAATATTTTTGGGAAAACTGTTATAGTTTTTACAAGAGTTCTTGATGAACAAAGTTTAAAAGAACAGCATTTATTTAAAATCTTATACACACATATATACACACACACACACACACACATGCATACAGTATATACCGTACATATATACATACAGGTGCATCTCAATAAATTAGAATGTCGTGGAAAAGTTCATTTATTACAGTAATTCAACTCAAATTGTGAAACTTGTGTATTAAATAAATTCAATGCACACAGACTTAAGTAGTGCAAGTCTTTGGTTCTTTTAATTGCGATGATTTTGGCTCACATTTAACAAAAACCCACCAATTCACTATCTCAACAAATTAGAATATGGTGACATGCCAATCAGCTAATCAACACAAAACACCTGCAAAGGTTTCCTGAGCCTTCAAAATGGTCTCTCAGTTTGGTTCACTAGGCTACACAATCAGGGGGAAGACTGCTGATCGGACAGTTGTCCAGAAGACAATCATTGACACCAAACATTCATTGCTAAAGAAGCTGGCTGTTCACAGAGTGCTGTATCCAAGCATGTTAACAGAAAGTTGAGTGGAAGGAAAAAGTGTGGAAGAAAAAGATGCACAACCAACCGAGAGAACCGCAACCTTATGAGGATTGTCAAGCAAAATCCATTGTGAACTTCACAAGGAATGGACTGAGGCTGGAGTCAAGGCATCAAGAGCCACCACACACAGATGTGTCAAGGAATTTGGCTACAGTTGTCATATTCCTCTTGTTAAGCCACTCCTGAACCACAGACAACATCAGAGGCGTCTTACCTGGGCTAAGGAGAAGAAGAACTGGACTGTTGCCCAGTAGTCCAAAGTCTTCTTTTCAGATGAGAGCAAGTTTTGTATTTCATTTGGAAACCAAGGTCCTGGAATCTGGAGGAAGGGTGGATAAGCTCATAGCCCAAGTTGCTTGAAGTCCAGTGTTAAGTTTCCACAGTCTGTCATGATTTGGGGTGCAATGTCATCTGCTGGTGATGGTCCATTGTGTTTTTTGAAAACCAAAGTCACTGCACCCGTTTACCAAGAAATTTTGGAGCACTTCATGTTTCCTTCTGCTGACCAGCTTTTTGAAGATGCTGATTTCATTTTCCAGCAGGATTTGGCACCTGCCCACAGTGCCAAAAGCACCAAAAGTTGGTTAAATGACCATGATGTTGGTGTGCTTGACTGGCCAGCAAACTCACCAGACCTGAACCCCATAGAGAATCTATGGGGTATTGTCAAGAGGAAAATGAGAAACAAGAGACCAAAAAATGCAGATGAGCTGAAGGCCACTGTCAAAGAAACCTGGGCTTCCATACCACCTCAGCAGTGCCACAAACCGATCACCTCTATGCCACGCCGAATTGAGGCAGTAATTAAAGCAAAAAGAGCCCCTACCAAGTATTGAGTACATATACAGTAAATGAACATACTTTCCAGAAGGCCAACAATTCACTAAAAATGTTTTTTTATTATTATTATTATTGAAGTATTCTTATGAAGTATAATTCTTATGATACTTAGGAAGTATTCTAATTTGTTGAGATGTGAATTGGTGGGGTTTTGTTAAATGTGAGCCAAAATCATCACAATTAAAAGAGCCAAAGACTAAAAACTACTTCAGTCTGTGTGCACTGAATTTATTTAATACATGAGTTTCACATTCTAATTTATTGAGTTGCACCTGTATGTATATATATATATATATATATATATACGTACTCTGCTGCAGACTCTTCGAACTCACTGGGCAATAGCGCCACCGACGCAACCAATAGTAGCGCGATCTCATTAATGCAGGATTTACTTTAAGAACCTAGGAACTGATATTTATATAACATTTATCTCGTTACATATGTATATGTATATATATACATACATATACATATACATATACATATACATATACATATATATATATGGACTAAGGAAAGGAAAGAAAAGAGCCCAAGAATCTACAAAATAACCGGAGAAATTATACAAGCTGGAGGAAAAAAAGTTACAGATGAGATACACACAATCTGTACCAAAAATGGCAGGAATGGAGAGTACCAGAGGAATTGGGCAAAGTCAGTCATCGTCACAATACCAAAGAAAGGAGACTTGGCAGAATGCAGAAACTACAGGACAATTGCTCTGTTAAGTCACATGGGTAAGGTATTGATGATGGTGTTACTGGAGAGATTGAAAGCACAGATGGAACCACATCTGTCAGAGGAGCAGGCTGGATTCAGGAAAGACAGATGCACGACACATCAAATCCTGATTCTAAGGCTTATGGCAAAGAAGGCGAAATGTAAAGGACGACACATCATCAGCTGTTTCATCGATTTCCAAAAGGCATTCAACTCCATCAAACAGGATGTCACTTGGGCAACACTCAAGTCATATGAGTCGGAGCAAGGTTGATCAACATAGTGCAGAACATCTGTGAAATCTCACAGTCGGCGGTGCGAGTTGGCGTAGAAATGGGCAATTGGTTTAAAACAATGGTTGGAACACGACAAAGGGATCCAATATCATCAACTAAATTCATCTCATACCTCGAGAGAGTAATGGACTCAGTAAGAGACAATGGCACTGGAATATCAGTCCATGGGTACAAGATCAACAACCTCAAATTTGCAGATGACATTGATCTACTGGAGGAGGATAGAGTTAAAAATAGAGTTATAAATCTGGAGCAGATCAATGAAGCAGGGGAGGCTGCAGGATTACAGATTAACATTGAAAAGACAATGACAGTGGTGTTTGGACAAGAGGACATAGAAGAGGAACTGGAGATCAGGGGCAGAAGTATTGAAATTGTCACGGAGTTCGTGTACCTGGGTAGTCTACTGACCCGGGAGATCAAGCAGAGAATAGAGAGGGCAACTGGAGTAATGGCAGGGTTCAAGACAATATGGAACAGCAAGCACATCAGCACAGAGACCAAAATCAGCATAATCAGGATGATGAGTGTGTAGCTGTATGCTTGTGAGACATGGACATTGAGGAAGAAAGACAAAGATTTACTGTTGGCGTTTGAAATGAAATACTACAGGAGAATCTTGCACATTCACTGGCATCAGAAAATCACAAACGTGGAGGTGCGAGAACGAGTTGGAAACATGAGGAACATTGTACAACTCATCATGGAGAGGAAGCTCAGCCTGTTTGGACATATCTGCAGGATGGAGGACAAGCGACTGGTGAAGGGTGTGGTGTTTGGGATCATGGAGGGACGGACACTGAGAGGAAGACCGAGTAGGGAGTGGTTGGATGACATCAAAGAATGGTGTCAGATGGACATACACTCTCTCAGCAGGATAGCATTGGACCGTGCACAGTGGAAATGGAGAGTCAGACGGGCATTGGACACCAACGGGCGTGAGCCAATGGAATGATGGATATATATAGGTCAAAGACGAAAAGGGTGTTTCAAGCATCAAAAAAATAAAAGTACAATACGGCTTTAAGTTTAGTTTTTTACCCATACATTTGAATGTGTCCTGTTTAAGTAATTTTTTTTCTGAACAAAAACGAATTATTAGCATGCAGTTTACCATGTTTGACATGAGACACGCACTAAAATGTCATTCAGTGTAACAATATTTATATAACAAAAAATCTTGTTAGGCATATTTAAAACATGAATCATTTGATGACATTTTAAAAGACTTTATTTAAGCATCAGAGTGGAGCCCTCAAATATCAATTAACTTTAATTTTTAAATAACATCAAATTGAGGCAGTAATTAAAGCAAAAGGAGCCCCTACCAAGTATTGAGTACATATACAGTAAATGAACATACTTTCCAGAAGGCCAACAATTCACTAAAAATGTTTTTTATTGGTCTTATGAAGTATTCTAATTTGTTGAGATAGTGAATTGGTGGGTTTTTGTTAAATGTGAGCCAAAATCATCACAATTAAAAGAACCAAAGACTTAAACTATTTCAATCTGTGTGCATTGATTTATTTAATACACAAGTTTCACAATTTGAGTTGAATTACTGAAATAAATGAACTTTTCCACGACATTCTAATTTAATTGAGATGCACCTGTGTTACACTGAATGACCATGGTTTGTTACCCTCAATGACGATTTGCCAAAAAGAGAGATAACATTGTCATTGTTCCCATAACTGAAATATTTTTAGTATTAATCTGTGTCATTAAAATAGTTTTAATCATAATCCTGAGTGAATTGACTACAGAAACAGATGTTGAAATATAATAAGCATTTTCCTGATGCTCCCCTGCCATGCTTGCTTAGCTTGTGACTTTGTTTCTGACTTGCTCTGCCTCAAAAATGTATTAATACTCTCTGTTTGCAAACATAAATTACATTTATTCTTTATAAAAGAATAGCAGATTCCACAGCACAACTAACACTAACTGTACAGAGAAACAATATTGTTGGAATCTCTTTTATATTGTTGGATTTTTTTTTTTTCCAGCTGATGAATGATAAAAGCATTGACTACCAATTAGAATTCATTCAGCTTTAAAGAGCAGTGCTATTGTTCAACGGTGTGGAGGCTAACATAGTTACTATTATAGTTATTTTATACACTCTAAAAAAAATGGTGCTATATAGCACTAAAAGTGGTTCTTGGCTCGTAATCATAGGGGAACCACTTTTGGTGCTGTATGGCACCATATCTTTAAAGGTGCTATACAGCACCTTTGTCAAATGGTGCTATGTAGAACCATAAGAGGTGCCATATTGCAATGTATTTTTTCAACAAAAATGGTGCTGAACAGCACCAACAGTGGTTCTTTGGCTCGTAAAGAACCTTAAAAGGGGCTTAACAGGTTCTGTATATGGTAGCGGTGCTATATAGTTCCTCAGTCACGCCAAAGAACCGGTGAAGAACCGCTGAAGGACCAGTCTAGGACCAGTGTAGTTATTGTTCTTGGTGTGAACGGGCTTTAAGAGTGCCAGCTAATCTACTGGATCCACACTTAGTTTATTAGCTTTTTGGCTTTTTACAGTGCTTAGCGACTCCCTCTGTTCATGGGTGTCTATAATTAATCAATAATCAAATTAAACAATACCAAAATGCATTCAAATATGAATAATTATTAAGTTTAATACATATTTGTCAATGCTAAGCATTCCTCATTTATCTGTAATATAAATAAGATGCTAAAATTGTTATTTATACAGTGATACTATCATTCAGTGTAATGGATGACACTGTGGTGTAACAGGGAATTTGCATTACCCTGAATGACGAAACTTCTACATCAGCTAATATTGCAGGCAATCAAATGGCCACCTATTTCAAACAGTGAACTTGACCAATAAAGTTAATCACAATTATTCATAACATCTACTCGTATTTGAAAAAATCTAACATTAAAAGTACTTTTTGGCATTTCACTGAATGACGTGTGTTTTTGTAACCTACGTTACCACACCATGAAAAGGTGAAATTATATTTAAGAGCAATAAACTCACTTTTCTGCACATGGTGCCATTTAATGCCATTTAATGCCATTTAATGTCACAAACTGCCGAATGACTATCAGTTTTTTTATGATTTCAGAATAACTTCTTATTCCTGTTACACTGAATGATCTCAGATAAGCTGAATTTTCAGGACAAAAGTCCCCTGTCCATTTAAATACTTTAAAAAAAAAAAACAATAAGACATAGTCCTTTTAATATAACACAGCCAATACTTACTTGAAAATGCCAAGACAACAAATCTATTTTTTAACTTGGTATTTTATATGTTCATTTAAAAATGTAGTGGTAAAATCAAAGTCCAGACCATTATGCTGAATGGCAATTTTACACTTTAGAACATTATTTCCCCCATACTTTGACATTTTATTGTCATAAAAGTTAGAAATATGAAAGTAGACAATTTACTTGCATTTAAGATGTTTTTTTTTTATGCATTTAAAATTACTTTTGTAAATGTAATTTGATGCGGACACCAAAATGGTGACATCTCGTCTTTGACCCATATATACATACATACATACATACATACACATACATACACACACACACACACACACATGTTTGTATTTCTATACTTGTGAGGACTCTCATAGGCGTAATGGTTTTTATACTGTACTTACTGTATGTGCTATTGTCCTACACCAACCCTACACCTAAACCTACCCCTTACAGGACACTTTTTGCATTTTTACATTTTGAGATAAACTTCATTCAGTATTTTTAATAATTTATTTGCCTTGTGAGGACCGGCCAAATGTCCTCACAAAGTCAAAAATGTCAGGTTTTACTATCCTTGTGGAGACATCTGGTCCTCACAAGTATAGCTAAACACGCCCACACACACACACACACGTGCATAATAATATTTTTGCAACTAAGTATAAGTTTTTACTGTCGCTTTTGATCAATTTCATGCATTCTTGCTGAATAGAAGTAGCCTATTAATTTCCTAAATAATAATAATAATAACCTCTGACTCCACACTTTTGAACTGTACAGTAGTGTACGCTGTCAGCTTAGTTGAGTTAATAAATTTTTAATACATCATCATAAGTATATTGTTCCTTGGTGTCAAAAAGTTTGAAAACTTAGACAAATAAATAACTGAAAATACACGCACACACACACACACACACACACACACACACACACAGTAATCTCAAGCAGTAAATGCCAGTGTATTTTTTTCTCTCCTAAAATTTTACACTGCCAATAAACGCTGCCAATTTTTATGATCACTTGTCAAATTTTTCAAATCTTTTATCTGCTTGCTTGTAATTGGGGATGTCTAAATGGATTTGTGGATGGAAATTGGTGCATTAGACAAAGCAGCTGTTCAGAACATAAACTATTTTACAGCCAACACACAAACAAAAGAGCATAATTGAAGCGTGTCTGTGGCATTTGCAGATGCAATCGGACAGGTGATGAATGATTTTACTATTTGCATTACAATCAAGGTTTTACCGTTTCCTCTGCTTAGATTAGGTATGAGCCATAACATTGTGATGCATGCTGACCTGGTGACCTTAATTGGCTGAGGAGAATAAAGTGGGCAGATTTGTCCCGCCTGTATTGATTAGATGGTGGTGTTGTGAACAGCACCAGGACTCCACTCACTGGTGCATGTACGGAGGTGACCTTGTCACTCTGTAATTTAAAAAATGAATGCAAAATAATAAGTGCTCTCCAAGATGGCCGGTCAGTGATTCAATTCTTTAGAGAGCGACTCAAATTCATTTGTTCCTCTGACAGTGAAAGGGAGAGCAGCCCCATTATTCATTTAGCCAATTAGGCCATGTTGAAAGCAATATCCCCACATTAAAAGAACCCGTCCCCTGCTGTGCTCATAGCAGACAAAAAGTAATCCTTTCAAACTCCTGGATGCACCAGAGAAATACGAAAGGTTATGTCCGAAGGTTGACCTACTAGAAGCTGCTGCACGAGGCCTCTAATTGCAATTAGAGCAGCCCATTAATGGCTAATACCATGAATCTTAACTGTCTTATTGTGATTATATGGAAAGGGTGCACTGTTCCTTTTCTGCCAAACTGTTTTTCTCCTGTGTTTTTATAGAAGACATTGTTTAAATACCTTTAAATACTGCAGAATATCTGTCTTCCTGACATATCCAGTATTGTCACTCATGAATTCAGGCACTCTCATCCGTCGTAGAGTGGCAGCACTTTGAGAGCAGTGCTCTTGGCAAAGGTGAGCTTAGGGTTGTTTTCTATAAGGTTCTTTTGAGTTTCCTCTCCTGGCTGTCTATCTGGCATGACAATAGAACACAGAAGACCTTTTACATCAGCCAAAATTGAATATATAAACAAGTATACTGTGTGGGATACCGTATCCAATGATGCACTCAATTTGACCTTCCATTTCCATTGTGACCAAAGAAATGTATGCAACATCAAAGGGCTGCACAATTAATCGAAAAAAAAAAAAAAAAAAAGAAATTTTAATATGACTTGGAATGATTATTAAGTTGCAAAGACTGTGATTTATATAAATAAATGCATGAACTGTGAAGCATGGTGCTATGTTCTTTTACATGCATGTAGCACATGATCTAGCTTAGTTTACAGTAAATGCTGCTCCAGATGAACTCATCTCTCCATCTACATCTTGAGTGGCTTATAACGTGCAACTGGGAATGCAACATTAATTTTCCATCTTCCCATACTTGTTTATGAGAAGTGCTTTTAAACCAGCTGTTGTTAACAAAGGAGGTCTCTTAAGGTCTCCATGTGGTTGTCCGCCAAAGTAAAAGCTCTGTGGTTTAACATTTGAAAGTGATGAAATAGTATATTATTTAATGCTATATTTAATGATTTTTGGCCAAATTGTGCAGCCCTAAAAAAGGAAAGGAAAGGACATATTATATCACTGAATGAGGGGGGGAAATATATGGCATTAAATATCAATGTAAAGTCTCTTATGGCAATCTTCAGCATAATAACTCATATAAAAAAATAATTAAAAAGTTGAGATGACCATGTTCTGATCGAGTTTTATCACACATGGCAAGTGTTTTTTTTTTGTTTGTTTTTGTTTTTGTTTTTTTTCACTTGAACCAGAATCTACAATTACAAGAAATGTCTTACAACTTACGATTTTCACCCAATGGATGATAAAACTGGTGGGGGGAAAAAATGTACAGTGTGACTGATGAGGAATGGAAACAAATGAGGACATAAATTTGTATAATGACTAGGGATGTGCCCGAACAGCGAATCCATATTCGAAAAGGCACAGAAAACGAATATTGCATTCTACGGAGCCACAAAAGGGACATGGCTAGCCGCTTTGCAGATCCTGATCTTGTGTCGTAAGTAGTAAGTAAGTTTATAAATCACACAGAATGGAGTGTATTGAAAATCTGAAATAGCACAAAGTTTCCTGTAAGGGGTAGGTTTAGGTGTAGGGCAATAGGACATACAGTTTGTACAGTATAAAAACCATTACGCCTATGGGATGTCCCCACTTTTCACAAAAGTGTGTGTGTGTGTGTGTAAACAGTTACATTATTTGAGGTGTCATGTGCATTTGACTTGTTTATGGAGGACTCTTACTGCTCTAAGACTTTAAAATATCAGTTATTGATATCTACCATTGAGAGCCTTGGGTACAAATGCCAGCTTATTGTGCTAGTGTTTGGTAGCCTAGGTCATGTACACAGGCTGGCGATCCGTGGACTTTGCATTGGGGGCCTATCTAAAACAAGGGCTAAACAGTTGGCAAAGTACTGTTCAATCTCAGCAATTACAGGAAGCATGTTTATTTGGAAAAGGCGATGTTTCTTGTACCCTTAGAACTGTATAACCCATAACAATGTGCTGATATGTTTTAATCTGTTGGATTATTTAAAAAATGTGATTCCTAATGAATTGTGACTTGTAATGTGGAATCAAATAAAGTATATAAATGTGTGTGTGTGTGTGTGTGTGTGTGTGTGTGTGTGTGTGTGTGTGTGTGTGTGTGTGTGTGTGTGTATGAGAGAGAGAGAGAGAGAGAGAGAGAGAGAGAGAGAGAGAGAGGAGAGAATCAGAAAAGAATCCATTGAGAATGGATGAGTTTTCTGTTCACAGATCCCCAGTTTGAGATAACTCCACATGAGGCAGGCATGAGTGTTTGCGGATGCTTCCAGTTTTGGCAGTCAGTTTAAAAACTGCAAAAAGACTAAGGACCAGTCTGACATTGACATACTGTTTCTGCAGAGCACTCTATTACAGGGCTGTTTTTGCCTGAGAGTCCATCTAACTGGTGCATGTGTGTCAGGAACAGACAAACATTATGCAATTATTATTTATAACATGAATAAATGTTATCGTAATGAATATGAAAGAAATGACATTCAAACAACCTGATTCTATCATTAAGCTTAGCTAAAGGAATGCAGCACATAGCTTGGTGTCATCGCTGTACCGTTTTAGAAATGAATAAATATATGGATGTGATGCACATTTAATGGATTTGGCCTTTCCTGTTTTTGCTGCTTTCACAGCCCTGCATTTTCAAGTTGAATTCATGATTGTGACATTACGCACTAACACATGTTTAGCAGGGGCGGTTCTGGGGGCGGGGGGGTATGCAAACTTGATATAGGCTTATGTATTAATTATATAAATTAATACATAAGCCTATATCAGTTATACAGTTGTATTGTGGCTGCTGTGTGTCATATGAAAAGCATGAGCATAAAAAAAAATGATACCCCTGACATACGAAATTATTTGTCAAATAAATTAAACATGATGAAATATTCATTTTAGTTGAAATGGTTATAGATTACTTCTAGAGATTTCAATGATACATGACATGGTGAAAAATGACAATGAATAATACTTAAAATAGGTTAGGATGAATTTTAAAACTGTGCCCACTAGAAACACAAGTGGCCCCTGTCTGTGAAAACCCATAGATATGAAGCTGGATATGTGTGATGCTAACGTTCAAAAGCATCAGTTCTCAAATCTCCCAGCATATTAATATTGTTTTGAAGTCATAACATGATATTCTTCAAGTAATTGTGCGAAAATTATGCTTTATTAATCGATTTTTTTTTTATTTGTGTGAAAAGGAATAGAAGGCATCGAAGTTTTACTGCCTCTAGTGTTCATTTCTTTTGGAAACTGCAGTGATATGTACGTACTTATTGATATGTATTTTGCATCTCGCTAAAAAGTGCCCCCAGGTACGTTTATGCCATGACCAGGTTGTTTAAATTCCATCATAACATTAAAAGGAAGCTCTATGACATCCCTCCATTTTATTTATTTTTTGTTTGTTTTTCTGTTTTACATTCTACACATCGTGACAGAATAATTGTTAAGAACACATCTGTCATGTAATTTAAACTGTTTTGTTAAATATATATATATATATATATATATATATATATATATATATATATATATATATATATATATATAC
Source organism: Acrossocheilus fasciatus (assembly GCA_036784905.1). Taxonomy (NCBI): domain Eukaryota; kingdom Metazoa; phylum Chordata; class Actinopteri; order Cypriniformes; family Cyprinidae; genus Acrossocheilus; species Acrossocheilus fasciatus. The sequence goes on from CM071944.1 coordinate 26,730,206, forward strand.
AGTATGAACATATTTAACAGGTTTTTTATTTACAGTTTAAGCTAGCTGATAAACAATGACTTGATAGTAGAATCAGACTACAAATAAAATATGCAGAGGAAGCTTTGTATATTTAATAAATACAGTTTAAAAAAATAATTCTCTTCATTTTACAACTTTTCATTTGTAATTAGATCTGAAGGTATGTGGGAGCAAAACTGCTGACAGTACACATAAGAGCAGGCAAATCTGAGGCACATTATTAGAAAATATTATTATCTTTGACAGGTCCACTTTCTCTCCAAAAATACATGGACAGCTGTATTTGAAAAATCGGCTTTACACAGCAAGACATTGCATTTATCCCTCAACCTGATGTTACTCTGAACCCCCAGCATGATTGGCGGAGCAATTTCAAAGAGGTCAAATGGTTTCACAAGCTACTACCCATGTCTCCAAATGAAGAAACTGTTAAATACGGACCACTAATTAGACAGATTTAAAATTAATTAGTAAACAGGAGGCAGAGCATGACAGGGAGTGCAGTGGGATGAGCAAATGTGTGTGAGGAAAGAGGAAGCAGAGCAAGATGGTAGAACCACATCACAAGGTGCAGGCCGAGATACTGACAGGAGAAGAGGGCGGTAAGGAGGAGAGAACAGAGACATGACAGAGGACTTAATTACAAGCCTATTTAAGCAGGGCACTGCGCCTAAACAAATAGAGCTGCAGTCCCAAGAGAGAAAGGGAGAGAGAAGAGAAAATGCGCAAAATACAGAAAGCTAAGATTACCTTTGATTACACATGAACCTACACTTCAGTAGCTTCCACAAGTAGAGTAAATCTATTATTTATTAATGATAGAGCTAATCGCCAATTGTACTCGCATCACGGTACGCTCACAGAAAGTTCATATTTAGTTGGGAGGTCATAATAATGGTTCCTTATTGTTCCTTGCTCTATTAAATATTTAATTTACAGTGATTGTTTTTTTGTTTTGTTTTTGTTTATTGTGGCAGTTTTTACCCCTGGTGCCAAATCCAACCAAAATATTTTGAAGTCACTTGGTGCAATATGGTGATGCATCTCTATTCTACCAAAAAAACAGCAATGATGCATCATGTGTGTTTGCTTTTTATGTTGTTAATTCAATTTATGAAGTTGCTGTAAGTAAATATTATATATTGTATTGTAATTGAAGAACACTACTATTGTGTACATGTCACTTAGCTAGTTCATTTTGTTAATTTCAATAAATTTGCTGTCAGCATTGTGACAACCATGTTTTCTCACTGACATGCCTCCACCTCGGAACTCTGAGCTCAAAGAAAATCCAGTTCCCCACTCCAAATTACAACTTTATGATGATGTCCATATGCATCCAACTCATAAATATGATCTTTACAAAATAACTTGTATGCTCCATCACTGCTGATCCCATCAAAAGCTCCAGAAACAATAAGTGTATTGAGACGCATACTTAGGATTGCATACTTAGCTGCGTTGTAAATATGGTCACTGAAAGAACACTTTCCTTGAAAGGGACTTCGGCCATGTTTACATGCATGCCATGTTTAATTCATACAGTAGTACAAAGTCTCACAGCTAAGCTTGGGTTCCTTTGCGATTCTGATGCATTGACTGTCCTCCCTGACACCCTACTTTAGTTATTCTTGATGCAACATTGCAGGCAATGTTTTTTTTTTTTTGTATTGTTTTTTGTGTGTGTGTTTTTTTTTTTTTAAACGGAGATCATGTATTCAAAATTAAAGACTGGCATGTCTTCAAATGGCAAAAATCATGATGCATCATGCTTGATTCCATTATTATTTTCCTCCCATTGATGCTTGGATTCCTGCATAATTATTTGACTATAACAGCACACTTTTATTGTATTGGCACTTATTGTACATCAGTAAAGTTCGGAATTGCAGATTCTAAAAGACGCATTTGACACAAGCCAAGGTAAAATTGAACTAAGATATTTCCAATAAACCCCACCGAACAGGCTGAAAACATGCAAGAACACTTAAAATGATAATGGTGCATATTCTTCATCATATCCACTGAACAATGACTGTTTTATTAACCGAACATCCTGTGCACAGATTTTCAGAAAGACCCAGGTGCACAATAACACTGAGAGCAGAACCAGATCAAGTGAAAGAATATATCTCCAGGCAAACTAATTGCAACACCATCACACCTTTCTATATTACACGGGACCTTTGGCACTGTCCCCTCGGTACAGACCAATAAGAAGCACGCTGAGCCCAAGGGCCAGACAGGCTTTGGCAGGACGATGAATTGCTGACACCTTCCTGCCCCTCTGAGCTGCCCCTCTGCCATTATATTAGAGGAGACACATCATTTCATCACCCCACCAGCGGCCCCTTTACCTCACGCTTTCAACTCCTAAACATTTAACCGGAACCAGCCTCATCTACATCTGGCCTCTGATCCCCAGCACCAACCTGCCGCTGAAGAAGAATCACAGCATCTACTGGAGAGCTCATTGAACACACTGAGATTCTAGAATCGTTCCTTTGCTTCATCTTTGATCTTTGACCCTTCTTTAGCAGGTGTGCACACAGAAATCTGAAATGGAGGCCTGTTAAGTACACTGGCTAACATTCTCATTTAACCCATAATCAGCACTGATAGCCCAAGCAGTGGAGGACAGGAGAGGAAAGAGATGTCTTTTGGAAAAGTGAGATCCAGAGAGTGCCAAAACTCACATTGATCTCCCCTTCAGGGCACATTACTGACAGCTCGCCAGAGGCTGATCTGCAGAGCCAGGACTGTTTAGACTCAATGGCCACAAAAGCACCCAAAGAGCTCCGTCAGCTGCCTCCTATCTTTTCCTCAGAGATACAGAACGCTGAGAGCTGCCACGGCATCACCACACTCAAATTCTTGCAGCAGTCACTGCATTGTGTTTGATATTCAGCTTCGTCTTTAGATCTCTCCTCCTCTTTTCCTCCAAAGACAAAGACACATCCTCAAACATATAGTGTACACTTAAGGGAACCCTGTAGAATAAAGCACTCCTACAGAACACAATTTATCCATTGATGTCTGTTGACAAGAGATGAGGGAATGTATATGAGGAAACGTTACTCTTAATGTAATGCACTGAAAGGACTGTCACCAGAATCAGTCTTAAGATCTAAACTTCATGTCAGAGCAGTTTATCACAGGTTTTTTTTTGTTTTGTTTGTTTGTTTATTTGTTTGTTTGTTTTCTGTCAGTTTAAAAGTATTTGCATTGAATTGTTGCATTTGACCCTAGAGGCAGTTGCTTTGATAAAATGAATAAACTAATAATGTCTGAACATGTGCACACAAAACAAATACCATCAAAATGTTTGAAAGAAAAGAGTAGGCTTAAAGGATATTCTGCATGTTGTATAATTATTTCTGACATAATTATTCATAACTGCCCACAAAATTTACAAGTGTTTAAAGATTCACGCTTCAATGCAAAAACTTTGGTCATTTCACCTTGTGCTAACAGTTTTAATAAAACTACACCACATCTGGTCTTAACTGCAATGTCCTAGCCAAAATAAATAAATAAATAAATATTTCAATGCTCCTGTAGCTCAAATCGGACCTGAAAATTCCATATGGGTCATTTTGTGTCAAATCAACCAAATGTCAAAAACCTCCCCAGCTCAAATTTTTAATTTTGCTAATATTTTTTTTCTGAAGAAAGACAGACATGTATAGTTATGAAAGCCAAAATATTAAATGTCATGGATGAATATTTACGGAGTAATCCACTATTTTGTAGAATGGCAAAATGGCAATTTCACCTGAGATTCAGAGTCAAATTACAAGGGGGTAAAAATGACTTTAGAAAGATGGCAGAACCATAATCTTATTTGTAGATAGAAATTGGTAGGTCTGTTAGTAAAATCTGTTGATTTTAGCAATCTTTTTTGCATTATGTGCCAATGGTGACCATTCAAAAATGGGGAAAGAGCACTTTTCAAGTTTTTTTCTCAAAAGTTTGCATGCATGTAATTCAAGAAGTATTAAAGATATATTAATGCCCTTTTAGATATTGGGTCTTAAACTTTCCTTTTGGCATCTTCATTTTTAAGGCCCTATATGGTTCGGTTACAGAGGTATTGGAATGTCAATATGTCAATATTAACCGTTGGGAATTTTAACATGATTTATTGTCAAACTGGTAATCGTTACATCCCTAGAACATACCTGTCTAAGTGCCATATTATTTTTCCAAAGTTTGCATGCCTATAACTCAAGAAGTATTAAAGATATTGCAATATGACTTTAGATTCTAGTTCTTAATAAAGTTTTCTTTTGGAATTTTCATTGTCATGGTCCTACTCTGTTAGACATTTCAAAGGGTTTTTACAGTAACTTACTGGCAACACTGTTGCCAGTAAGTTCAAGCTCAAGTTCAAGTTGAGCTTTATTGTCATTCCGCTACATGCGGGGGCATACAGTGGAACGAAATGTCGTGCCTCACAGGACCACAGTGCTACATAAATACAGGCATACAACAATGGAGTAAGACAATATAAACCTATACACAACTATCCTACTGATAGATTTTGACTATAAATATACTATCTATAAAAAGTACCTATACAAACTAAAAGATACAAACTATACAAACTATACGAATGCTTCAGATAAATACTGTACATGTGCAAGGAGAAACATTGGGTTCAAGCAGCTGGCTGGGGAACAATACAGGATGATTTGTAGTGCATGAGCATGTAAACACATATATTACTGAGTTCTTTTTGTGGGATTTGTGTACACACAGCAGTGTGTGTGAAAAGTGACTAGTGCGCATAGAGGAGGAGAGTGTGCTACTACAGGTGGTTTGTACAGGCCCACTCACCTGTGTGTAGCACACTTCGAATTGCACGTTACATGTTGCAGGAGGTAGGGGTTTGTATGGGGGTTCAGAGAGGGGCGGGGTGATTTGAGTTCAGGGCTCTCACAGCCTGGGGGAAAAAGCTGTTGAGCAGTCTGGCAGAGCGGGCTCTGATGCTCCGGTACCGTCTTCTTGATGGTAGGTGCTGGAAGAGACTGTGGGAGGGATGTGTTGAGTCCTTCACGATGCTGTTGGCTTTGCTGAAGCATCGTGTGAGGAAAATGTCCAGGATGGAGAGGAGAGGGGCACCGATGATCCTTGCAGCTGTGTTCACTGTCCGCTGGAGGGTCTTGCGGTCTGCTGCAGTGCAGTTCCCGTACCAGACAGTGATGCAGCTGGTCAGCACACTCTCAATGGTGCCCCTGTAGAAAGTGGTGAGGATGGGTGGAGGGAGACTTGCTCTTTTCAACCGGCGGAGAAAGTGTAGGCGCTGTTGTGCCTTCTTGGAGAGTGACATGGTGTTGGTGGACCAGGTGAGATCCTCTGTGATGTGCACCCCCAGGAATTTAGTGCTGCTGACTCTCTCCACAGGCGAGCTGTCGATGGTCAGTGGGGGGTGATCAACAGAGTTTCTCCTGAAGTCCATTACAACCTCCTTTGTCTTACTCACATTGAGGGACAGGTTGTTAGTGCCACACCATTTCACCAGCTGTGCCACTTCCTCTCTGTAGTGCGTTTCATCGTTGTTGCTGATGAGACCTACCACTGTTGTGTCATCAGCGAACTTGATGATATGGTTGGAGCTGGACTTGGCAGTGCAGTCGTGGGTCAGCAGTGTGAAGAGCAGCGGGCTGAGCACACAGCCTTGTGGGGCACCTGTGTTCAGTGTGGTAGTGCTCGAGGTGTTGTGGCCGACACGGACTGACTGAGGTCTTCCGGTTAGAAAGTCCAGGATCCAATTGCAGAGGGAATTGTTAAGGCCCAGCAGGTTGAGTTTATTTATGAGCTGTTGTGGGATTATTGTGTTGAATGCTGAGCTGAAGTCAATGAACAGCATTCTAACGTAGGAGTCTTTATTTTCTAGGTGGGTAAGAGCCAGGTGGAGAGTGGAGGAAATTGCATCGTCCGTAGAGCGGTTCGGACGGTATGCAAACTGGAGCGGGTCGAGTGTGTTGGGGAGGCTGGTTTTGATGTTGTGCATGACTAACCTCTCAAAGCACTTCATTATGATTGGAGTCAGTGCTATGGGACGGTAGTCGTTTAGACAGGACACAGGTGATTTCTTTGGTACCGGTATGATTGTTGTGGATTTGAGACATGTGGGGACGACTGCCTGGCTCAGCGAGGTGTTGAAGATATCTGTTAGGACATCTGTCAGCTGTGCAGCACAGTCTTTCAGTACACGGCCAGGTATGTTGTCGGGACCCGCAGCCTTGCGTGGGTTGATCCTAGATAGGGTCTTCCTTACATCGGCTGGAGACAGACAGAGCGCCTGGTCGTTGGGTGGTGTGGGCAGTTTTTGTGCAGGTGTGTCATTCTGCATTTCAAACCGTGAGTAAAAGTGGTTGAGTGCATCTGGGAGGGATGTGTCGTCATCACAGGCCTGTGGCGGGGGCTTGTAGTCTGTGATGGTCTGAATAGCTTGCCACAGGCTCCGTGTGTCACTGCTGTCTGTGAAGTGATTGTTGATTTTTTGAGCATATGACCGTTTTGCATTTTTGATGCTGCGGGACAGATTGGCTCTTGCTGTTTTGAGGGATGCTTTATCTCCTGATCTGAATGCTTCATCTCTGGACTTTAGCAGCCCACGAACCTCTGCTGTCATCCATGGCTTCTGGTTGGCACGTGTGGTGATGGTCTTGGTGACTGTCACATCCTCAGTGCACTTTTGGATGTAAGCAGTCACTGTTTCAGTGTACTCCTGCAGGTCTGTGGGGTTGTTGTAGGTGGCCGCCTCTTTAAACATGTTCCAGTCTGTGTCCTGGAAGCAGTCCTGAAGTGCTGAGGTGGCATTGTCTGGCCATACCTTGATCTGTTTGTGAACCGGTTTGGTGAGTTTCAGAAGTGGTCTATATGCTGGGATTAGCTTAACAGAGATGTGGTCAGAGTACCCGAGGTGGGGGCGGGGTTCAGCTTTGTATGCGCTCTTAACTGTTGTGTAAACAAAGTCCAGTGTGTTATTTCCCCTTGTTGCAAAGTTCACATGTTGGTAGAACTTTGGCAAAACTGACTTTAAGTTTGCGTGGTTGAAGTCACCGGCTATGATGAAAAAGCCGTCGGGGTTATTTGTTTGTTGTTCGCTGATGGCACTGTACAGCTCGCGAAGCGCGTCCTTTGCGTTTGCACACGGGGGAATGTATACCGCGACAATCACAATGGCCGTGAACTCCCGCGGCAGATAGAACGGTCGACATTTCACAAACATAAACTCCACCAGCGATGAACAGTGTTTTGATACTAACGCAGCATTGTTACACCATTCTTTGTTGACGTACACACACAAGCCACCGCCGCAAGTCTTACCAGACAGTGATGAATCTCTGTCCGCGCGGTAGCAAGTTAGTCCGTGCAGCTGAATGGCGGAGCCCGGGATGTTGTCGTTCAGCCATGTTTCAGTGAAAACAAACACACAACAGTCCCTTGTCTCATGCTGTGTAGATCGACTGAGTTGAATTAAGTCCAGTTTGTTTTCCAGAGAGCGAACGTTTGAGAGCATGAGTGTTGGAAGAGCCGGTCTTGTGGGGTTTTCCCTCAGCCTAGCTCGTATACCTCCGCGCTTACCGCGCTTCCGTCCTCTCTCACACCGCTTGCGACGCCGCCTTGTGCGGGTAGTGTTAGTAGGCGAGGCCGCGGTCTCGAGGTCCGGCTTCAACAGTAAACAAAGGCCTCGAAGCTTCTCAGCAGCCGCCGGCGAGAGTTTGTGTTTGTATGTGTTGTTGATATCCAAAAGGCTTTGGCGATCGTAGATGTATCCCGGAGTGATCTCCCGATGAATTAGCGGTAAATTGACATTGTTTGGAGACGAACAGACGACATTAAAAGACATAAAAGCACCGTTTTGGGGACCCGGAGAAGCCGCAGCGTCTGAGCGCGCCGCCATCTTGGATCTATATGCTGTAAGTTACTGTAATTAAGATTTACAGTAGCAAACTGTATTTGATTTATGTAATTCATTCATTTTAATATAGATTTCATTAGATTTTATAATTTTTATATAGAATTAATTTTATTTTTACTCTACATAGGTACTACTGGCATTCAATTAAAACAGACACAATAATTACAAAATATCAAATTCTTTATTTAAAAGATTGCATGTATAACACTTAAAAATACAGACTTCCAATGCTGGAACAGTGCATCTTCACCATTTCTCCTGTTGTAGGATGTTTTGCAGTGCATTATATTGTGTCCTCTGGATTCATCCTCACAAAGAATCTTTAGGCAACAGCAACATAATGGGGGGAAAAAAGACAAGCAGCAAAAGAATACATAGCCATCTGCAAAACCTAGGTGCTGCTCCAAAACGTGGCCACCATCTTTGGTCACCCTCCACTTTGACAGAAATGTCTTCTCTGAAAAATAAGAAGTAGAAATAGCACACTTTTAAATGGCAAACATATAGAATACACAAACCTCTCAAAACCATAGTTGTTCTCATACCATGAATTATCAGACTCAGGGTGGCTGGCGTGTTCATGTCTTTCTTGATGCTTCATTGCAGTTGCCTTTAAAACACAAATACAAAAAATTCAGTAAATCTTAAATTCCATTAAAAATTATAACAAACTAATTCTAAAACCAGAAAGGCAGCTAGCCATAAAACTAGTTTAACCTAGCTAACATACGATTTTATTTTCTCATTAGGCTACTGGCCAACTACTAACACCTGAAGTAAATTTCACATTAGTTAACCTAATGTTAATATAAGATAAGTGTTGCTAGTTAAAAACAATTTTAATTCGGTAACCTAATTCAACAAGCTGACAAAAGTTGTTTGAAACGACAGCGCAGTTTACCACAGTAAAGTTCTGTAACCGCCATGTTGACGAGTAAATGTTACTATGGGTTAAACTGGGGTGCAAAAATCTGACACAAACACACAGATAAACGTACATATATTTTTACCTTGCTTGCTGGTCTTATTCTCTCGTAAGGTGCATCTACACACAGTGTAGATGTTCTCCGGAGCTCTTCCACTCTCGCGGGTTCATCCCCGGGAAAAACCTGAGGCGTTGCCTCGCTGGATCCATGTCTACCTCGGACGCGAGTGGCACGGCGCAACTCGACAACAGACAACAATATAGAACCCATTATACAGTGGGTACGGAAAGTATTCAGACCCCTTTAAATTTTTCACTCTTTGTTATATTGCAGTCATTTGCTAAAATCATTTAAGTTCATTTTTTTTCCTCATTAATGTACACACAGCACCCCATATTGACAGAAAAACACAGAATTGTTGACATTTTTGCAGATTTATTAAAAAAGAAAAACTGAAATATCACATGGTCCTAAGTATTCAGACCCTTTGCTCAGTATTTAGTAAAAGCACCCTTTTGATCTAATACAGCCATGAGTCTTTTTGGGAAAGATGCAACAAGTTTTTCACACCTGGATTTGGGGATCCTCTGCCATTCCTCCTTGCAGATCCTCTCCAGTTCTGTCAGGTTGAATGGTAAACGTTGGTGGACAGCCATTTTTAGGTCTCTCCAGAGATGCTCAATTGGGTTTAAGTCAGGGCTCTGGCTGGGCCATTCAGGAACAGTCACGGAGTTGTTGTGAAGCCACTCCTTCGTTATTTTAGCTGTGTGCTTAGGGTCATTGTCTTGTTGGAAGGTAAACCTTCGGCCCAGTCTGAGGTCCTGAGCACTCTGGAGAAGGTTTTCGTCCAGGATATCCCTGTACTTGGCCGCATCCATCTTTCCCTTGATTGCAACCAGTCGTCCTGTCCCTGCAGCTGAAAAACACCCCCACAGCATGATGCTGCCACCACCATGCTTCACTGTTGGGACTGTATTGGACAGGTGATGAGCAGTGCCTGGTTTTCTCCACACATACTGCTTAGAATTAAGGCCAAAAAGTTCTATATTGGTCTCATCAGACCAGAGAATCTTATTTCTCACCATCTTGGAGTCCTCCATGCGGGCTTTCATGTGTCTGTTCATGTGTTTCATGTGCACTGAGGAGAGGCTTCCATCGGGCCACTCTGCCATAACGCCCCGACTGGTGGAGGGCTGCAGTGATGGTTGACTTTCTACAACTTTTTCCAATCTCCTGAATGCATTTCTGGAGCTCGGCCACAGTGATCTTTGGGTTCTTCTTTACCTCACTGTAAAAAAGAAAAAGAAAAAAAAAAAAAGTTGAGCCAACTTAAAATTTTAAGGCAACAAGCTTCGGCAGATTTTTTAAGTTTTCTCAACTTGTCGTTTTAAGTTTATACAACAAAAATTTGAGAATCTCTCACAAAAATAAGTTGAGCAAACTCAAAAATCTGCTGAAGCTGGTAAAACAATGTTTTTTAAGTTCGCAACTTTCTTTCTTTTTTTTTTACAGTGCTCTTTCACCAAGGCTCTTCTCCCCCGATAGCTCAGTTTGGCCGGACGGCCAGCTCTAGGAAGGGCTGTGGCCGTCCCAAACGTCTTCCTTTTAAGGATTATGGAGGCCACTGTGCTCTTAGGAACCTTAAGTGCAGCAGAATCTTTTTTTGTAACCTTGGCCAGATCTGTCACTGTAAAAACTAAAGGTTCCTGGAGGCACCTTCTGGGGTTCTTCACTTTGCCACTGTGGCGGAACCCTCTGTAGAGCCTCTAGGCACCCTTTAAAAAGGGGTGGTTCTCTGAGGAACTTTTAACGGTTCCTGGAGGAACCCTTTTATTAAGAATGGTCAGGAACCACCTTGGTGCTTCGAGGCACCATTTCTCAATTTCAGTTCTTTAATATTTGTTCCCCTCTCCCTCCCTATAGTTTATTGTTCCTGCTATTGACATTTAATTATTTTAATAAACAAAGAGAAAAACTAAAATGAATAACAACAATATCCATAGAAGTTTCAAATAAATAATGAATACTGCACATCACAATCCAATTCACGGGAACACCAGTGTTAATATTGTTATAAATAAAACTTACACCTTGACAAAACCATAAACAAATAAATGTGACTCAAATATCTTAGAACTTTAAAACAATCATACCTCAAAAATAGTACAATTCAAATGAGCAAATTTAATGTACATCGCAGTCAATGATAACATTCTTTCTTGTTCTAAATGGAGGTCACAGATTGGGAAAATTCACACAGGAAATTAAGAAATTGATAAGCCTCAAGACAGCTGTAGGTATCTTGATAATCTCCTCTTGAATAGCCAACAAATAGCAGCAAAAAAATAGTACACTTTGCTGTACATTTAACAGCTTTTCTGTATAATGTTGAATAGAACAAAGGTGTCACACAACAGAAGGAGGCAGACAGGTGAGTATATGAAATAGTCCTTTAATGACCTGAGGCACGGAATGGAGCAGGAAATGATCAGAGGATCCAAGGCAATGGCAGTCTTAGGTAAGGAGTCTGTAGTGTACGCATAGACGAGACCAGACAAGGGTTTGCAGGAGAGGTGGCTCTTTGTAGTGACTGTGTGGATGAGGTGCAGGTGTTTTGAATCAGAACTCTGTGGAAAGTGATCGAGTGGGTGGAGCGTGTTGATCTGGTGACGATGGGTGGCAATTAGTCTGTGATGGTTGTGACTCTGTGACAGTACCCCCCCCTCCATGGTCGGCTCCTGACGACCGGATGGTGCGCTGACGACGGGGTCTACCTCGACCCCTTGTAGCTGGGTGATCTGGATGTTCAGCGTGGTATTGTGTGAGGAGCGCGGGATCAAGGATGTCATGACGAGCGACCCAGGAACGCTCTTCAGGACCGTAGTCCTCCCAATCTATGAGGTATTCTAGTCTGGGACCCCGCCGCCGCGAGTCGAGGATGGCCCGGACCCGATAGACGGTCTCCTCATCTGCGATCTCGGGAGGAGGAGGTACCTCATCGACACCAGATTCTGTGGGGGAAGACAACAAAGGTTCAGAGTGAGGTTTGAGGAGAGACACATGGAAAGATGGTGAGATGCGATATTGAGGTGGAAGGTTTAGCCTGTAGGTGACTTCGTTGAGCTGCCTCTGCACCGTGAATGGACCTATGTACCTAGGACTCAGCTTACGGCAAGGCAGGCGGAGACGAATGTCCCGTGTTGAGAGCCATACCTTCTGACCTGGTTGGTAGCGAGGGGTTGGTGTTCTTCGGGTGTCAGCTTGCCTCTTGTGTCTCCGCACTGCCTGTTGGAGATGCACATGAGCCGAGTCCCATACTCTCTCGCTCTGCTGGAACCAGTGGTTGACAGCTGGCACTTCCGAAGGCTCACCCGACCAGGGGAATAATGGAGGTTGGTACCCTAGGATACACTGGAACAGGGTGAGCCCTGTGGTGGACTGTCTTAAGGAGTTCTGGGCATACTCCGCCCACGGAAGGAACTGGCTCCAGCTGTCTTGGTTCTGGTGGCAGTAGGATCTCAGGTACCTCCCGATCTCCTGAACCTTTCGCTCGGTCTGACCGTTAGTTTGAGGGTGGTAACCAGAGGAAAGGCTTACCGACACTCCCAGCAGTCTGAAGAAGGCCCGCCATACTTGAGAGACAAATTGGGGTCCACGATCCGATACGATGTCTTCTGGAAGGCCGAAGTGACGGAATACATTCTGGAAAAGGGCCTCCACTGCTTCGAAGGCCGTAGGTAACCTCTTGAGGGGTATGAGTTTGCATGCCTTTGAAAACCGATCTATGACGACAAACACACAGGTATGGTTGTCCGAGCGTGGGAGGTCAGTCATGAAGTCAATGCCTAGATGGGACCATGGACGGTTGGGAATGGGCAGAGGAACCAGTTTTCCTTCCAGAAGTCTCCGGGGAGTGTTTGTGATGGCACAGACCGAGCAGCCCTTGACGTATTGAGAGGTATCCTGAACCATGGTGGGCCACCAGTAGCGTTGTCGTAAGAGCGAGAGGGTACGAAGGCTACCTGGGTGTCCAGAGCCCGGAGATGTATGCACTGAGTCCATGAGGGGTAGACGATAGGTTGGTGGCACATAGAGAAGCCCCTCTGGACATCCCGGCGGAGCAGGTTCGGAACGGTTAGCTTGGGTAAGTAACTCATTGATGGACCATAGAATCGGACTGACAATCATGGCTGGAGGGAGGATAGGTTCGGGAGAATTGTTATCAGGCTCAGGTTGATGAAGGCGTGACAGGGCATCGGCCCTGCAATTCTTGTCTCCAGGTCGATATGAGACCGTGAAATCAAATCTGGTGAAGAATAGCGCCCACCGGGCTTGGCGTGGATTCAGCCTTTTCGCATCTCGCAGATATTCAAGATTTCGGTGATCGGTGATGACCTCAAAACGGTGGTTGGCCCCCTCCAGCCAGTGTCTCCATTCCTCTAGGGCTAGCTTGATAGCTAGGAGCTCACGATTCCCAATATCGTAATTCTGCTCCGCCGGGGACAGTTTCTTAGAGTAGAAGGCACATGGATGGAGTCGTTTAGGATCACCCTGCCGCTGCGAAAGGACCGCTCCGACCCCGGTGGAAGAGGCGTCCACCTCAACGATGAACGGGAGATCTGGGTTGGGATGAACCAAAATCGGAGCGGTCTGGAAGGCTTCTTGGAGTTGATGGAAGGCTTCGAGTGCAGATGGACTCCAGGACAGAGACTTGGGCCGGCCCCTGAGTGAGGAAGTGAGAGGTGAACTGAGCTGGCTGTAGTTGTGGATAAACCTTCGGTAGAAATTGGCAAATCCTAGGAATCGTTGTAGTTCCTTGACGGTAGTTGGTTGAGGCCAGTTCCGGATCACTTCCACCTTCCTCTGATCCATCTGGATACCATGTTGGTCAATGACATAGCCCAGAAAGTGCACGGAGGTGGTGTGGAACTCGCACTTCTCCAGCTTGAGATAGAGATGGTGATGGCGGAGCTTCTCGAGGACCTGCTTAACGTGGAGGCGATGTTCGGCCAGGTTCCGGGAGTAGAGGAGTATATCGTCGATGTAGACGATGACGAATCGCTGAAGGAATTCCCGGAACACCTCATTCATATAGCCTTGGAAGACAGAGGGAGGGTTAGATAGGCCATACGGCATTACCCGATATTCATAGTGTCCAGATGGTGTAACGAAGGCGGTCTTCCACTCATCTCCCTGGCGTATACGAATGAGGTTGTAAGCGCTTCGCAGGTCCAGCTTGGAGAAGATGCGAGCTCCCCGTAGCTGTTCCAGAGCTGCCGGGACCAGAGGAAGTGGGTACCGATACTTCACCGTTTGAGAATTGAGATGACGGTAGTCGATGCACGGCCGCAAGCCTCCGTCCTTCTTGGCTACGAAGAAGAAACTCGAAGCGGCAGGGGAGGTAGATGGTCGAATGAAGTGCTGTTGGAGTGCCTCCTGAATGTACTCCTCCATGGCCTTCTGCTCCGGGATGGACAATGGGTAAACTCTGCCTTTGGGCAGAGTAGCCCCAGGTAGCAGGTCAATTGCACAGTCCCATGGCCGATGAGGAGGAAGTTGGGTTGCCAACCGTTTGCTGAACACCTCCTGGAACGCCCGGTACTCCAGCGGTATCTCACCCTGGTGCTGCACTTCAGGGCTTTCGACGGTGGTAGAGTTGATCGAGAGAGTGGGAGGTTTCAGTTTGGAGGGTCGAGAACGAGACTGGGGAGATCTTTGGACAGATGACAGGCATTTGTGGAAACAAGACTCACTCCATTGCAGTATTTCACCAGTGTTCCAGTTGATGCTAGGATTGTGTTGTGACATCCACGGGCGTCCCAGGATGATATCCGCGGTGGACTCCTCCAGCACCATGAACACGATCTCCTCAGTGTGTAGGCATCCTACGCGGAGCTTTAGTGTGGAAGAGATGTGTCTGATGTGACCACGGCCCAGCGGCTTTCCTTGGATGGTGTGAATTCTCAAGTCCTGGGAGCAGCGTTCTTTGTGGATATTTAGTTTCTGGAGAATTTGGGGGGAGATGAAGTTCCCCGTGGAACCTGAGTCGATGAGGGCTTGCGCTGAAACACAAATGTGTGGAGTTAAGAGTTGTACAGTTGTCCGAACTAAAGGAGCTATTTTAGGTGGAAGTTGAACAGAACTCACCGCTGGGCGAGGTGGTCGAACTGGGCAGGTTGTGATGACATGACCCTCTCCTCCACAGTACAGGCAGAGGCGATGAAGAATTCTCCTTTGACGCTCCACTTGTGTCAGATGGTAGGAGTCTATCTGCATAGGTTCAGGTGCTGGACAGGCGACTGATGGTACGGCGGGTTGAGGATGCAAAGCGGGTTCTGAGAGGGTGCATGCTGTGAGACGTTGAGACACTCTGATGGTCTTTTGAATGAAGTTCTCTAGTCCCATAGCATCATCATAGATCACCATTAGCTGTCTTACATCGGCGTTTAGGCCCTGCCGGAATGCGGTGAGTAATGCAGTCTCATTCCAGCCACTAGCGGCCGCCAGGGTGCGAAACTGGAGAGCGTAGACACTGACGGAGCTACTGCCTTGGCGTAGATTAAACAGCTGATCGTGCACAGATAGCTCTGAGGCGGTTTGGCCAAAAACCTCCTTAAAGTGAGCGATGAAGGCTGAGAGTGATGTGGTTATGGAAGCGTTAGCTTGCCATAGGGATTGAGCCCACTGTAGAGCGCGACCAGACAGTAGAGATATGATAAACGCCACGCGGGCGCGATCGTTGGTGAACTGGTGAGACTGCATTTCAAAATAGAGTGATGCTTGCAAGAGGAACCCGCTGCAATCCTCACCCTCACCGGAAAAAGTCGTGGGTCGAGCCATGGGACTGGCAGAGGCAGCAGGTGAGGTCGCGGGTGCAGTGAGCAGGAGGGATTGACGGGCTGCGTGAACGAGGTCGGCAGGAATCTCTGATCGTGCAGCAGACGTGGAGGGCTGGAGAGACAGACGAACAGCGTTAACCAGTTCGGCAAAAGGATCGGATGGCGGATCAGCGGAAGTCTCCGTGGAGCTCTGCATTGTTGGTCTGGTCTTCTGTCACACAACAGAAGGAGGCAGACAGGTGAGTATATGAAATAGTCCTTTAATGACCTGAGGCACGGAATGGAGCAGGAAATGATCAGAGGATCCAAGGCAATGGCAGTCTTAGGTAAGGAGTCTGTAGTGTACGCATAGACGAGACCAGACAAGGGTTTGCAGGAGAGGTGGCTCTTTGTAGTGACTGTGTGGATGAGGTGCAGGTGTTTTGAATCAGAACTCTGGGGAAAGTGATCGAGTGGGTGGAGCGTGTTGATCTGGTGACGATGGGTGGCAATTAGTCTGTGATGGTTGTGACTCTGTGACAAAAGGCACTTATAAGGTGAAATCATGTTGGTAGGTTCGTCAGCAAGTAGCTCCTCACCATCAGGAAAATCTGCAGTGCTGCTCTCACCAAATGGGTCTCCATTACCACAGTTAGTGTAAGATTCTGTGTAGTTTGTTGAAAAAGGAGGGATTTACATAAATTTTAATAAAAAAATATTGACATTTATTCATTTAGCACATGGTTTTATTCAGAGTATCTTGAAAATGAGTAACATCAAAGGCAATATTTTGTTATATATGTACTGATTAATGGTTGTGGACTAGTTAAATGCAATATCTATTACAATTACACACAGTGTATGTATATTTGAATGTATTTGTGTGTGTGTGTGTGTGTGTGTGTGTGTGTGTGTATATACACAGGTGCATCTCAAAAAATTAGAATGTCGTGAAAAAGTTCTTTTTTTTCTGTAACTTGTTTCAAAAAGTGAAACTTTCAGATATTCTAGATTCATTACATGTAAAGTAAAACATTTTAAAAAAACTTTTTTTGTTTTAATCTTGATTATTACAGCTTACAGATCACGAAAGCCAAAAATATTTATATTTGAGTTGAATTAAGTGTATCCCTACAGTATAAATTCCGGGTGTCATTAAAGCCTGAACAATAGTTTGGTGAGCTGTCGAACATGGTTCACTTGGCGCTGTAATGATTTGTTTTGCTAGAGACAATAAGATTGATGATTTGAATAGGAATAGCTTTAACTGCAGCAATCCAATACTGGACTTGAGCTGTAAGCTCTAATCATCAAAATTAAAACAAACAAACAAAAAAATTTAAATGTTTTACTTTATATGTAATGAATCTAGAATATATGAAAGTCTCACTTTTTGAAATAAGTTACAAAAAAACACTTTTTCATGATATCCAATTTTTTTTTAGATGCACCTGTGTGTGTGTGTGTGTGTGTGTGTGTGTGTGTGTGTGTGTGTGTGTGTGTGTGTGTGTGTGTGTGTGTGTGTACATATATATAAAATGTATGTGTGTGTAAACCTCAAAATGCACAAACTCAGACTTACCTCAATTAATCATATACAGTCCAGCACAGCAGGATCAGGAGCAAGGCTCGGATTTCTCAGAAGAAAATAAGGGGGGAGCATATAAACTATAAGTAATTGAATGTTTTAGAGCGGTTTCTGATGTTTCTCTGCAATTGTTCACTTATTTACACACCTTCAAAAGATGAGTCCAGCGAGATCACTTTATTGTCAGCCAGCAACAAACATCAGCAGCTCCAGAGCCATATTCATGAAACATACAATGTCGTCATTAACTGCTAAAAAAAGAAAACATGGATAAATTATAAACTCTTTAATTCAATTCAGTGTAACTGTGGTGGCATCACGGAATCGACGAAAATTCCGTGATGGGCTCACAGAAGGCATCAGCCGTGGTCCATGCACGGATTCACTGGTTCAACGTAAAAAGAGTGACTCCGATGCAGTTATACTTTCACTGGAGTACCTGACAACCCCTTCCCTAAACCTACCCAGTTCTGAACAATAAGGATGACGATAAATTTCCCAGTATCGCGTCGGCATATTGATGCTAGAGTTTCCGTGCGTGGAGCACGGCTGATGCCTGTCACTGACTTACATTGGTATCACTTCTGTGAGCCCATCACGGAATTTTTTCTGTGAGCCCATCACGGAATTTTCGGAGATTCCGTGATGCCAGATTCGGAGGTTAATTAAGTCCGTGAACATTACACGGAATTCTGTGAGATCACGTTGATATAAGACTGGGTTCATATATAATTTTGGATTAAGGTTAGGCTTCACTCTGAAACACTATTTCAGTTATTTCAAATTAAAAAAATAAATAAGCCTACTTACATTAGTGCTGCTCAGTGAACCCTGTGACATTTTAAGAGAACTCAAGTATGTATACGTTCTGAGGAGGGAAAAGGACAAAAACAGTTTTTTTTTTTTTTTTTTCTGTAAGTTAAATGAATCGAAAAATAAGCTATTAGATAGTCTACATGTAACATGGATGGGTGACGATTTAACAAACGTAAAAGACAACAAATTAGTTCAGAAAAGAAGAGAGTTACAATGACTAAAAGTGAACATAATGAACAAAGCTGACTAAAAATCACCGTTTGTGATTTAATACTCTCCATTTTGTCCCACGAAGTTCGTTATGATAGTTGGCATCGCGGCTATTAAATTAGCGGTTAAAATGGTATAAAACAAACATTTAAATATAAAAACATACAGTTAAGCGTGTCAGTACAGAAATTTGTGTACAAATAGTAAATTTGTATATTTATTTTGGAGAATTTACTCACCTTTTGTTAGACAGTCCTGCGCTGTGGTTGTTTCTTTGAGGAGAAGAACCGTTAATGATACTTTGTATTTGAAATCGCACTTGCGCGCGCGCGAGCAGACAGCAGGTGCGCGAGGACGCGCCAGCCCTAGTACATTTTCTTCTTCTTGACAACAGCATACTTTTTTATTATATTAATTGTTAAACAATTATTTCTGAATGATTGAAAGTTATTTCATTGGGGAAATAAAAATTCTAAATATTACACTTGTACTGATTGTTATAATTAGTGTATTTTTAATTAAATCAATGTGTTGAGCCATATTTAGTTCAATTATATTTTTAATGTTTGCTTTAAAGTTTCAGGGAAAACAATATCTACCTTCAAATAATTTTACATTTGTTTCTAAACTAAAAAAAAAAATATTTTTAGTTATTGCAGTATTTAACTTATACAACAAAAGTATTTAAAATCCAACAAATGGAGGCATATAAAAGTGCAATCTGGCAGAAAGAAATAAAGAAAATAATCTGTAATACCATGGTGTAGCCACTGCCTGTATGGCCTTATATGTGTATATTCCCTATTGCTGAAAACAGTGTTTTCAGACATAATTTTTAGATATACGTGGCTGATTTGTAGATTTTGCATGTCCCTTTTTTTGACAGTTTGTAAGACTATTTAGTCTTTTCTAATCATGCCCAAGTTTTTTTGTTTTCACATGCCAAGTGCCACAAAAGTGATTACGTTCCGTACCATTCCAAAAAAGTTAATAATAATAATAATAATCAGTCCTATTTCATTTCTGTCACATAAATCTCTGGGTTCCTCCAGATGCTGGCTTTTACAAGTCAGATCTTCCAGGAACCATTACAATGTTAACAGATCTTACAATAACCCTTTTTTAAAATTTGAGTTCCTCCAGGAACCTCCAGAGCACTTTGAGGTCTCAGTGTAATGAAAGGGTGACTCCAGAACCTCAGAACTGGAAACAAAGTGCTTCAAGGATCCCATAAGTTCCTGCAAGAACTGCAAAGACTGAAATAGTTCCTCCAGGAACCCTATTATGAAAAAAAAAGAGCTTTGAGGCACTTAAATCACATTTTGAAGTTCCTCGAATACTCAAAAGGATATTTGAGGCACCTTTAGTTTTTACAGTGTGCCTTGCCACAATTCTGTCTCTGAGCTCTTCAGGAAGTTCCTTTGACCTCATGATTCTCATTTGCTCTGACATGCACTGTGAGCTGTAAGGTCTTATATAGACAGGTGTGTGTGGCTTTCCTAAGTCCAATCAATCGAACACAGCTGGACTCAAATGAAGGTGTAGAACCATCTCAAGGATGATCAGAAGAAATGGACAGCACCTGAGTTAAATATATGAGTGTCACAGCAAAGGGTCTGAATACTTAGGACCATGTGATATTTCAGTTTTTCTTTTTTAATAAATCTGCAAAAATGTCAACAATTCTGTGTTTTTCTGTCAATATGGGGTGCTGCGTGTACATTAATGAGGGAAAAAAATGAACTTAAATGATTTTAGCAAATGGCTGCAATATAACAAAGAGTGAAAAATTTAAGGGGGTCTGAATACTTTCTGTACCCACTGTATATATATTATCTACAGTGGATGCAGACAGTAATGTGATGCCCCGGTATATTTCTGACGTGCAGATGTACTCCAAGTGCTCGCGCTGTTTCTGACACGAAGTACAAATGGATTTTCCAATCATTAGAAGCAATGTTACACATCATGTAGTCAGTCCCAAGCTGTTGTGGCGCTGTAGACACGGTGCAGGGCAAATTGTGTCAGTCCAAATGTAAGAAATGAGGAAAATAAAATGACCTCAGTATAATGGCACCAAAGAGACCGTTACAGTAGTATACAGCAATTTAAAAAAATACAGTAAGTCTCTGTATGTGGAGTCTGACGTCACAGAAAATTCCCATGATGCAAAGGGTATTACAGTTATTTACTGTAAAGGGAATTTGCAGTATTACACTGGGTGATATAAAGTAACTGTGGAAATGTCTAACAGTGTACATCATTCAGTCCCAGATATAAGGAGATCTCAATGAGGCTCCATTTTCAGATTGTTGAATATTACCTATTTTCAGTAGTTGTAAGGTCAAATGTTGGTCACTTTGTTGTATACAGCTGGTACTTATTGTATTTAAAGCAGAATGTCTGAAGAATAAGTAGGGAGACAGGGTATGGTTGTAACATGGGGAGAGTTGTAACAGCACAATTTCCACCTATCAGGGATAAGCTAGGAGTCCTATGATAATTTCATTATTTAGCCACTTCCACCCTGAACTTATATGGTTGTCAAGGCTGTAAATAGATATATGCAGATCAGATTTTATAAAGAAAAAAATGATTTTGGTGTAAGAATCCAATTTTTTTTATTTATTTTTTTATCAAAACTATATTTTGATAGTACCTAAATGTTGCAGATTAAATCATATAACTTACATTAGAATAAATTGTAGATTCTCAGGCGAAATGTGATGCATTTTTAAACTGCTAATTTCAAACCGTTTACAGCTAACTAAACATTGGATGACAGGGGTGGGGTAAATTGTAAAAATTTAGCATTCCCTTACGTAGAATTACAGGTTTTTGTTAGATCTTCATGTTCTTTACCTCGAGTAAGCATAGCCTAAATACTGTTAAGTATTTAACACACGCGCACACACTCCTGCATCGAACAGAAAGTGGATTGGAGACAGGGGTGCAACTGATCGTAGATGATCCATGATCAGTACGGACCAGTCCCCACGGCTCGGCACGCATGTGATTCGCGGATTAACTGTTAAATTCAACCAGTATAGACTGAAAGTTATCATTTGCACGTGTTTATCAATTTACACATTCAAGAAATTTCAGACCATTCAGATGAAGGAGAAATCGAATCGGGACTTTTCTGTGCTCAGCCGCTGCCGCACACACTGAAGCGCGCAGAGAGAGACAGCGGCGCGATTCAGACACCGCGTTTCAGACCGCGCCTCAACGGATGGATACATATACGCAAAGTTATGTGAAAATAACCGTTTTAGCAAGTATTCTGGTAAACACAGTAGGTTATGTCCATTAAGTTAACATATACAGCTGACTGAGAAAAAAACAGAACGTGTATTTAGGTCCGTGCATTTAGTCTTAAAGAGACAGCAGCCTAGAAATACCAAACATACCACACATACCAAACAACATCACAGTCTTGTCTGCTAATCAAACAACACCACAGCTTTAACAAAGATTAATCTATATTTAACTTATGCAGTAAGCATTGTTGTGTTGTTTTACACTTAATTATTAAATTTCGGCACCTGAATACTATTGTTACTTTCTTTATATAGCCTATAATTTTATGCTGTAGTAGGCTGTACATATATGCTTGGAATTTGTGCAATTGTCCTTGTTGTATTACTGACTTTAGTAGTTAAGCTAGTAGTTTCTGCTGGGGCATAGAAGTGCTTAAAGTAAGCTTTTAGTAATAAATGAAAAGCAAATTTTTATATATTTTTTTTATCCGAAAACTGATCCGATCCGTAACTCAAAATCCGTAGTATGATCCGAACCGTGAGTTTTGTGATCCGTTGCACCATTCATAGAAAGTGCGACATTGTTTTGTATTGTTCTTTTAGATTGTTTCAACAAACTTGTTTTTGAAGCAAACTTTATGAGGTGGCTGATGTTTTTGCTTCCAGATACTGAAACAAAAAGTGTTACAACCATACCCGGTCTCCCCCTAATGTTGAAACTAGGAATGCATCTTGTTTCCCTGTATCAATACAATAGGACATACCGGTTTGAGTGTAATAAATATTTTTTTCTGACTGAAACAATAAATTATATGTTTGCTGATATTAGATAAATATCAATGTACTGACTGATTAAAAAAAAAAAAAAATCTTTAAAAAGAAATTAATGTTAGAGAAAAAGTCAAACAAGCATAAGCCCAGGAAGTGGGGGTGCTGAGAGTGCTGCAGCACCCCGTTTTTTTTTTTTTGTTTGTTTTGTTTTTTTTTCTGTGGGCAACTGTTTAACTGTTGGGAATATAAAAAGAAAATAAAAATCGGAGTGTCTGTTTACACTGAGTGCAAATAGCCCAGTTGTTGGCAGAGGCTTTTTACACTAACTCCACCCACAAACATGTGATTGGGCTAGTCAACATTACAAAAGACGGTCATCAGTTATCAGGTTCAGTGGCACAGATGAAAAAATGTGTGTCATATTCCTTTTGACACAATCGACCCGGGTATGAATCTGCCTTTTAATGAACTTTTTTCTCCCTTTTCAAATTTCAAATCACATCAGAAAAACATTTATTTTTAATAAAAGTGAAGTAAATAATCAAAACATTAAAAATAAAGTATCGGGTAGGGTTAGGGTAGGTGTAGGGAGGGCTTTTGTCCCAATAAGGTGGCATCCATTTAATAATTTGAATTCAAATAAAAAAATTTACACTCAATAAGTTATTATTGCATGCTGTTTTGTATTAGAATGCTGAGGTGCAGATAATTGCCACACATTTCCCGATCCCATTACCCTCTCTCTCATCCACTTCGCTTCCTGTCGACCTATACTGTCCCATCTAAATACATAAGGCATAAAACTCCATAAATAAATCTTAAATAATAATAATAATAAATACATGCCAATGCAATGGTCATATTTCTTTTGTAAAGCTTAAATGGAAAAAAAAGAAAATACATTTCAATAATATGAAAAACTAAAGAAACTAAAAAATAACTAAGAAACATGAAATAAGATGCCTTGGGTACAAAACTAAACAAAAAACAATTTATTGGCTTAAAAATAAATCTGCCTTTTTTTTAACTTATGAAACTGATACTTATACCAACAACTTTACAAACCTGTTAACAAATTTGACTGCTGATACATCACTAGTTTTAGTATAGATTCAGTTCCATAATAGCTCTGCTTAGAATCATCCTGAATGTCAAATATACAAAACACACTCATGTCTGTCTCAGGCTATCATGGGTGTGTGTGTGTGTGTGTGTGTGTACGAGATGTTCAGATTATATTCAGAAACCTGTTTGGCATCACTTATCGCTCTGTATAGTGTTAAATGACAAAACTTCACACTCTACAGCCACTGGCATTTATTCACAGTAAATAAAGATGTACTTATAAAGACCAAGCACACATGCTCTCTTCACACTTTGCTTTAGTTTTGTTTTTGTGCTCAAGTATGTACAGTATGAGTGTTTGCACATGCACATTATGTCTCCTCAATAACATCAACCCACACTCCTTCTGCGTAATCAAACTCGAGTAATGCTGAGCCTAAATGGCCGTAACACATTTCTTAACCACTTACTCCAAAGCGGCAAGCTGTGAAAATCCCCCATTTAGCTGCCCTAAACAAAAGGTCATTGCCCCCTGCAATCTGTGCTAGTGATGAAAGCCATTTCCTGAGCTGCTGATAAACACTTCTGATTAGTTCTTGGATGCAAAAAGAAGAGAGATAGTGAAAAGAGAAAAAGAGCTCAGAATAAAAACATCACTCCATTTTAGGAACAGAGCTTTAAAAGTGGTACATTTGATACTGCATTTGTACCTCACATTTTACATCGCCTAACATGTTTTTTTTTTTTTTTTTTTTGTTGTTTTCAATATCACCGCAGACTACTGATACTGATAAAATCATTTGAAAATATGAAGCTCTCTTCACTTTTTGTTGTCGTTTTTAAAAGGCAAAATGACTAAATAAAATTTGAAGGAAAATGTTTAGAAAAGCTTGGTATTGCTGAAACTGCTCTGTCATATCACATAATAAAAATAATAATTTGAAAAAAAAAAGAAAAAAAAAAAAAGATTAATTAATAAGATTAATTTCCTTACTCATATCATCCTCCAAAATGTCTGCTTGATATGCACCAGATTTCAAAAGCACAGAAAATACACATAAAAACCAGCATGGGAGCTGAGGTCTCCAACTGTTAAGTTGAAATACCCTCATCCGAGGAACCGTCATCACAATTAACCTTGAGGTCCGTATGACGCAGATCACTTTAAGATCATTTGGAAAGGAAT
The DNA here is from genome assembly GCA_036784905.1 of Acrossocheilus fasciatus. Classification (NCBI taxonomy): domain Eukaryota; kingdom Metazoa; phylum Chordata; class Actinopteri; order Cypriniformes; family Cyprinidae; genus Acrossocheilus; species Acrossocheilus fasciatus. The sequence goes on from CM071944.1 coordinate 26,754,800, forward strand.
AAAAACATTTATTTTAACACTGAACATAGGAAAGGCTAATCGATGCAGTTCAGTGGCAGCACAATGATAAACGAATGAGCATTTGATAAAATTGCATTAATTTTACATTTGCAATGTGGAAAGCTTCAGCAAATGTAAACCACAGAAATAAACTGTTGTTTTTCCAGATTTGATGGAAATGGCACTGTATTTAATGTGACACGCTTCTGAGCATGAACCCTGTGAGAGCATGATGAGCAAATAATGCTTGATTAGCTGGTGCACTGACAGACTCAAAACAAAGACTTTGTACTAAACAAATATACACAACTGCCTCATGCATTACTCTCACAGATTGGCTGTATGTTTTCTTCTGCATAATTGGCAGGATATAAGGAACAATGGTATCGCAAAGGCTTGAATGTCTTACAATTTTTATTTGACTATAAAATGGATGAAAAGAAAATGTAAAGACATACACTGACGTAAGAATTCAAGCTACATCTATGAATCAGAGTATTACAGAGATTTGGAGAGTGGGCTCTTTTATCTTGAGACAGAAAACAACCACCCACAACACAATCACTTAATAACGTCCTACACTGTAAAAAATGTGTGTATTTTTTTTTTTTTTTTTTTTTTACAGAAAAAGAAAGCAAATTTGCTACAACAAAAACATGTTAATTAGTTAACTCATTAGTTTAAAAAAAAATAATAATAATGACATCACATTATATGTAATTTTACTCTGTAACACTGTGAAATTTATGCATTTGGAAGCAAGAATGAATTAGCATATAAATAATAATTGCCTGAAAGTCAAATATAAAAACACACTGTGTCACAAGCCACAATCATTGTTGTGTGTACTGGATCTTACTTCAGAAACAAATTGTTGTAGCAACACTTATTATTTTATATGGTGTTAAAGGGATAATTCACCCAAAAAATAAATGAAAATTCTGGCTTGAATAACTCATTAACTCATAACCCTCATGTAGTTCATCTTCAGAACACAAATGAAGATATTTTTGATTGAATCCGAGAGCTTTCTCAGACATTTTTAAAATAGTCCATGTGACATCAATTGTTCAATTGTAATGTTAAGAAGCTACGAGAATACTTTTTGTGCGCAAAGAAAACTGAAAACAGAATTTTTATTTTTGGGTGAATTATCACCCAATTATCCCTTTAAAATGACAATTATCCCTTTAAATGACAAAACTTCACACTGTACATCAAATAGAATGTATGTCATCTTGAATTATTTAAAATCACAGGTAAAAAAATAAATAAATAAATCCAGATTTTGTGCTCAGGTACGCATGAACCCTTAATCCTGTGGCTTTTTCTATTTTACCACTTGTATTATTATGGCTGATTTTAACCTTAAAAAGCAGGTATAAGCATGCAGATTGGTGGGCTATATCAACATTATATCACTAAATGAAATAAAAGTTGTAATATACAGGCACCAATATGCCATCCAGTAATACTGGAAATATTGTTGCAGTATTTTTTTGTTTGTTTGTTTAGTAACCACCCAGAACAGCATTATGATAGCATGTCTTACAAACTGTAAAAGTGAATTCATTGTTATGTACTGCAACTGATTATTGTAGTAGTTAATTTAATGCCTATATTGTCTTTGAACTTTGTTTTCAAGATCTTAATGCTGTATCTCTGCATTTAAATGCTCAATGCTCAAATGTTGTTGTTAAACAATATATCCCTGAACATCATTTAAGAATATCTTCTTAACCCACACATGAAAAAAAAAAATCATTTAGGGCCATTTACATGTAGAACTGTGCCAGCTGATGATCAAAGAGAAAAATTCCAGGAGGATAAACATACTGTGTTTTCCAAGCCTGCTCCTCATCAGTCTCTCGCGTTCCAGCGAGATCACGTGAGCATCAGAGTTGATCCCCTGCAGTGACACTATCTTCCTGTAGGCAGAAACCAATTTCTGTTCAGAGCTCAGCAAACCCAGATGCAATTTGATGATGGGAAGATTTCTTAGAGCGGGCATGACCAAATACTTTCCATCTCTCAAATTACAAGTTTGACATTTGAGAGATTTACTAACAGTGCGTTCTCTCACTTTTCTCCTCCTGTTTTTATCAGACACTTTTTTGACATGCTTAATGGATGCCGCCAGCAATTCCCAACAAGGGGAAAAAAACCACCTCTCCTCCAAACACCCTAACCTCTCGCCCTCTGAAGATGTGCATTCAAAAATGTCATGTGTGAAAACATCTCCAAAGGAGATCGCTGAGAATACATAAGCTGACAATATGAAAAAAAGAGAAGTCAGAGGCCTTGGGTTCTCATATTTGCTGAAAATGGGTCTGGATAGTGGTCTAACCCTTCACGCTACACTGGTATTTTGAAAAATGCATTGAAACCTGCAGGCCAAAGGCTCTTTTTTCTACTTTTGATGTATGATAAATGGATTCCACTAAGAAATGTTTGCGTTTGTTTTCACATTACATCCCAACCTTTCCACAACACTCTCATTTCATCATCTTCGCAGCCACTGGTGTAAAAGACAATCGGAAAATGGGGCGGAAAGAAAGCTTCCCTCATTCAGATATGCAGAGGGGGAAATGCGATTTGCCCTGACCTCTCTATGTTCTGCGTCTGTGTGAACCCTTGTGACTACAAATGTAAGGGAACGGTGCTGGCAGCCCAGTGATTTTCTGTGCTTGCCGTCACACTGTAATTTATCTTTGCCCAGTGCAGAGGAGGCTGTCATTACCCAGAGTTCTCAGACGACCACCAGCATTGACCAGAACCTTTTTCTTTATCATTGCAGACCAGCCTTTTGCTGAAGGGAGAAATGCACAATGAACTTCCAAAGGGTAGATCTATACAGAACAAATGTACTGACGCCAGCATAAAGGTCATCAACAGCAGCTTAAAAGAGATTTTGTTGCTTACAGTATGTATTTTTATTTGGATACTTTCTGAAATTGGAAATAACTGATGGACTGAGGAACAAAGAACAGAGCAGAACATGACTTTCTTTCATACTCTTTGGCCTACAGCAGTATCTGTAACATCTTGCCGTTTTAATGGGTTTTGCGGTCTAAGTGATTATTGCTTTCTCTTTTTATTTTGTGGATTCTAGCAATTTACAAGCCCAGATGGGTGAGGAATTACCTGAAGTGCATAAAATGCAAAGTCTGCTTATCCCTGTCTAATGTTTAATTGAACGTGATTTCATTTTTCATTCCACCAAATGGAAAGCACAATAACACTAGCTTAGCTCTATCAAATTGCTTAATGACCTCTGCTTTTGTAACCTGTATAACCGTGGAAATGACTACATAATTGCTTTTTTTTTGGTTCAAAGAACGTTCAGTGGGAGAAAAAAGACAAAAAGAGGTTCACGGCCATATCCAAACATAAACAAGGGGCACTCTCCGTTTCTTTATTTTGCATATGTCATTTAATCAGCTTGATTTTGGCTTAGTGATATAAGATATCATTGCTAAATACACTAAAATACACCAAAAATTACATTATGAATTTAACTGCGAAAACACTGTAGTTCAGTGTTAAGCACCTCTCAGTGCCAAAAAAAAAAAAAAATAGATGCCAGTATAATTATTTGGTTGTTGTTAATTTTTTGTGAATTTAGTGTCACTTACTTAACTCTGTTACTTTGTATCTTTGTGTGTGTGTGTGTGTGTGTGTGTGTGTGTGTGTGTGTGTGTGTGTGTGCGTGCGTGCGTGCGTGCGTGTGTGCGTGTGTGTATATATATATATATATATATATATATACACACACACTTTTCAGCTAGTTTTCAGTATATAGTATCAGACAGCTCACACAAAAAGTGTATGTCATTTCTTAAATCATCAGAAAGGTTAGAGGGGACATTATATCACACCATCCAACATATATGCAATAGTGACCAAAATCAGACGTTTAATATTGATGATATTTCTACAACATTTAGGACTTACACCCACTAACATCATTGACAAAACCAGTCTGTTCACCAACTAATGCATATTGCACACAGAACTGGCAGGCACTAAAAGTAGTTGGCAGTTGGAATCAACCTTGATTTTGTTTAGAGAGTAGCCTACATAGTCACAAAAATAATCTCAGCATAACCACATTAACACAATACTGTCCTCTTTCAGCACACCCAGTAATAGTTAGCACAAATATAAACATTAATAATAACATACATTTATAAAAACCTATAATAAAAACTTCAATAGGGCCTATGTATATATAGGATAGAATGTAATACTCAATATAAACATAACACAAATAATGAGCTAAACAGTGTGCAAAAAATAAATAAATAACTAAACCCTTCATTTTCGTAAGCTGTTCTAATTAGCACATTCAATTGCGTCTTAATGAGCTTATTAAACACAAATTAATACATTCAACCGTGTCTGACAAAACTGACTGGATACACGCACTAAAAAACAAATTGAATGACAAGTTCAAAATTTTCTTACCTTTGTCTCTAATATTGAACGCAACTTGGGCGCCCGGAAGACATGCACGTGAATTTGGATTAGCCTACGTAGCACAGTTGCCAACTCTCACGAGACAAATAAGCAACTGCAGCTTCAAAAACAAGCCCAATATATATATATATATATATATATATATATATATATATATATATATATATATATATTATATAATATATATTATTTATTGTCAATTATTTATTCCCAATAAATGAGCCTGCAACATATTACACTGAAACCACTGTTTTATCTGAAAAGCAAAAACAGAAGCTATTTTACAAAAATGTGCAAACTGCAACAAAAGTGGGAACACAACTCATCTCCTATCACCTGTGAGAAGAATAGGATTGGAGAGATGGAAAAGGAGAAAAACACAAGAGCTTCAAAGGGGAGCTGTAACATAGCCACATATTTATAGCCTAAAATATATAGGGGTCATTCTATGGAAATGCCAATTTTTCTGTCCCTAGCCTTAGAAATATTACACTTGAAAAACACTTGGTTACATTTTTTTTTAAATATATTTTAAAATGAAACAATGGAACAATATTTGAACAATTACACCTTTTTGAGCCATCAATGTGGCAATATTTGTTTTTAATTCATTATAAAGAATTCCAAGCACCACAAAACTGCTCGTCCCCACAGCCATGTACAGAGGGAAAGTGCTTTATTTTGAGGTCAAAACCAGGTTTTTCTACCATTTAAAATAAAATAATGTATACATAACTATCAACTAAATGACATAAAAAAAACAAAATGCGACATAAATATTATAGAAAAATATATAAAATATTATTTTAAATTATAATGCATTATATTAAAAAAGGAAATATTATATAATATTATTAAAAAGTTTATATATAAAAAAAAAAGATTTTAAAAAACCATTAAGCTGTCATTTATGTGTATTCATGAAGTCAAAAGGTAATCTAATAATGTGGTCTAAATTTAAATCTTAAAAAAATAAATACATTTTAAGACATCTTGCCATACCAGGCTATTTGAACCAAATGCATTTACTCAGTATTAGGATATGACTACTTGTTTTTTATTATAGCCCGTGATAATTAATACATTACAAAAACATTATAAAAATTAAGCTAAAAGAAAGTCATCCCACTCCTCTACATCTACTTCTGTCATCGCTTGGATTACAGCGTCACGCGCCTTCTTTTTGAATGTAATTTTTCTCCAATGAGGGGGAGGAACATCTGGCAAATTAGGCAACAGCACTTATATTATTGCACTGGTTGGTTATTAATTGCAAGCAGACAGAGTGTCAGTCAATGCACTGGAGAATACGGTGAACAAAAATAAAGAAACGAAGTTGCTTGTCAGATTTCCCTAACAAGCAACCATATTTTTTTAAATAAGCCCAAAAAAAACGCAACCCGCAACCAGGGATTTTTCCCCGCAACTTTACAAAAAAAGAAGCCCAAAGTCGCGTATAATACGGACTTGGCAACTGTGCTACGTAGCCTGCCTTACTTATCAGAATGAGCAACTTCCACACGAAAACAAAAGGCGAAAATGGCCGACGTTAAACTGAACAACTCATCGCGCATTGCTGGCTCAACCTACGCAAACAATTACTACCTGCTATTCTGCATATGAAGAGCAGTCAGGACACAGGAGACTTAAGTTATTTCAGCAATAAAAATTTTAGAAATTAAACACAGGTGTGATATTTAACTAATTTGCGATTATTTTTGGGGTCGAATGTGATCAGCAAAAAAAACAAAAAAACACTGGTGAATAAAGAGAGATTAAATCCAGAAAGTAGGCTATATTTGTATTATTAAATTATTGCAGATTAAAATTCAGAGTCTGTATTTCGCTCTATGTTTTTTATTCATTTGCTGAATATTAGATGAAAATGTAGAGGTCTATTTATTTTGTGAGTGAGTGAGTGAGTGAACCCAGTAGCCTACCAGGTTCCATTTGCTTCTGAACTACCAATGGTTTGCAAAATGGTGGCATGAGGTGAAGTAATTTGAGATCTTTGGGGTTCAAGTGAGACTGTTTGAAACTTGAGTTCAACAGTTCATAAAGCAGCTGGTTTTAAACGCCTTACATATAAGTTTTGCTCTTGTCTGACAGACACCAAATAAATGCTAACCCTAGCGACTGGCTGTAAAATCTCAAGGTTGTGTTATTCAATCTTTGTGTTTGACCGTGGAAACTGTGAAACTGTTTTCAGGTTGATTCAATCAACCAGGGAGTAACAGAAACTCAATATGCTGTGGTGCTATTAAACTGCTGACGTGAGACAGGGGAATTGTCCTATCTGCTTTTACAGAATGAGATGTTTAATGGTGGGTAGAAGTTCTCCTCCAACTTTCTCCAGTAAACATGACTGAGCAAAACAAATGATAGAGTATAAAAACCAAATGGGTGTAGTTGACAATGAATTAACATTTTTTCCTCTCTCTTTTGAAATGGAAGTAGCCTACACATGCATGCTCTCAGAAAATATTGTGTAGCTGTAAGAACTAATTATAATGGCTTTTTTTTTACTGTGACACAGTCTAACCAATAGGCCTACCATAACACTTTAAACAAAAGTGTGAGATATATCACATTTTAAGCTACTGTGCTGAGTGACAGGAGTCCCACAGAGCTTCCTTGTCCTCCTAAATGGAGCTGGAAAAATGGAAGTGTGGACACTGTTTCAGTGTCCAGGGAGCTTCTGCCTAGACTTGAACCTCTTTGAGTTCATGCTGGGCATGAGACAGCACAGATTACAGCTGTTATTAGAGGCTCCTCTTTTATCTCATCGGGAACATGGCAGGGGGGCCTTAATTTCTTAGTGCCCATGCAGACTGTGGCTCCTGTGTAAGGTGAACAATATTGTTAAATGTGTTAACCTCACTAGCTCTGTTCCAAAACAAGCTGTACTGCCCACATATGCACTTTCCTTCAAAGCAAGACATAGAATAAAAATAAATAAATAAATGCTACGCATAAAATCACAAACAAAGCATAAACATATAGAGCACAAGCAATTGGGGTAATGTTTTTTTTTGTTTTGTTTTGTTTTGTTTTAAATATGGTATTTTATAGCCTTTTCTGCTCGATATACATGCAATACTGCCTTAGAATTTTGCCAAAATGTGCCAAAAAAATATAATTAGAAAATAATAAAAGTAATTTTCATTTGCATCATTTATCTATGAATTTTCATCTTTATTTATATATGGATGCTCATCTTTATGAATGCTCATCTTCATTGTTGTCAAATGTTGCCACATAATACTTTTGATTATAGATAAACTATACATTATATATATGATTGTATTTATCATGTTCCCCTGTAGTTTGCCTGGAGTAAAGCCAGTTGAAGTGACAGGGAGCCAAAGTTGCCAATAATACAAATCAGACCAGCAATAAAGCACCCCCCCCCCCCCCCCCCTCTGTCTCTCAGCTCAAGCTTACTGAAAGAATTACCATATTCCGCAGAATCCTCAATATCCAACAGAGTTTAATCTCACAGGATTCTTTTAACAATGGCTTTGCAGAATTGCCAATTCCCCTGCTCACGTCTTACTTCTGATGGAATCCTGCAGGTGCATCTGGGATTTCTGCTGCAGTATTCCATCAAATCCAAAGGATTTCTTTGGGACACTTGTAGTATTTCTCTAAACAGTATCAATTTCAAACAGCCTTTATGCTGGACCTTTTTACTCTCTTTTTTAATAAAGGACTGCAGTTGTACGCATGTGACATAAAGGGAAAAATGTATAAGCATGAGATACAATATTCTCTAATCGACTAAACCTAATTTAGTTGTCTTGGTCTCATATAACATTGTGGGGTTTTTGTATTATTATTCCATATTTTCCAGTTCTAAGTCTAAGTTGTACTTTAAGAGGCTGCTCTATTTACTAATGATGATAAATGAGTAAATTTCACGTTAACAAACAGGTACAACTCTTTATTGGCTTTATAACGTGAATGGTGTAGTCGCCAACATTAAAATTTCAACTTCTTCAGAAGGAGTTATTCTTTTTTAGTATCACAATCCAAGAAAAGTTTCATGGGCACATCAATGTATTGATCTTTTTACTTCTGTACAGTATGTATTAAAACAATTGTTGAACTTTATTTCTAAATTCAGAGAGTCGCTATATTGATTAGATGCATTTATAAACAGAAGTCCATAGTCAATTCAGGGTCACTTTCCTCCTCCTTTTACATCTTCAAACAGTCTGAACGGAAAATTAATGACAGAAGAAAACACTCTTGGCTAATAAAAGGATGTGTTTTGCCTGGTGAAACTCTTATCTAAATATGATTAACTTCGCTCTACTGCTGTGGCTGGCAATGAATGTCAGCCCACTGATTAAAGGGGACACACATAAAACAGCTCTGCTACCTGGTAGGATGTAGGCAGGGGCTGTTTTTCTCTTTTCTTTTTCATCTGTACGGTGGACGAGCTCTTCATTACTTCCCAGACCATGAAGACAGAGTGCTCACCTTTTAACAAGCCCCTGTAAATGTCAAGCTTCAATTTGAGAGGAATACTCTTCAGACAGGGGTGATTCTGCAAGGCACTCACAAAATCAGACTGCAAATCATTCTTTTAATGCTCTCCGTTTCAAATGTGAGGAGGAAAAAGCATGAGAGCATTTCAAATTATAAAGAAGCCATCCATTGGCACAAAGCCCATTGGCTGACCCTTCGCTGTGACTGTTCTTAAAAGAGAACATTGATCCAGAGGAAGCATGTCAGGCACTGGTACGGTGAGACGCTGGAGATGCGGAATGATTGAAACCGTAGATGCTAGTAGGGCCTATATGTCACGCTTCTTAATATTACAGCCCCGACAGCTTTCCAGAGGGGATTAAAATGTCTTTCAAACTCAGGTGTGCTTTTAAATTTTATTAGAACAGAGGGACTTGGGTAATGCAGATCAAATACAGGTGCAATTTTCAGCCATTTAAATTTTCAAAAGAGATCTGTTTGTTTGTTTTTGTTTTTGTTTTTTTGCAAATCTTTGTAATTTTAATGTAATGGTTCATATCGACTTGATAGAAATATCATATTTGTTAAAATATGAGTAGAGTCAGGTGATTTTAAACAATTTGTCAAAAGTACTATTGGTTTGTCTAGGTGTGAGGCATTTAAGGATGATTAAACTGCACCCTTTAAATAGTAAATTACACAAAATTCAAAGCATGTAAATAAACGATTAATTGACAGGAGAAAAAAAAAATATGTACCTGTAGTATCAATGACATCAGGTCTGTCACTAACAGCATATAGTTCAACGATTCAGTGTTTTCTCGAAACCATAGTTTAAATGAACATTCGTAAACAGCATCACATACTTACATGGTTGGAACCACAGCTCACAAACTGTAGGTAGAAACATATCTTGTTTTTGTTGCTGTTTCTGAAGAATGGAAATGTATTTAAAAAGAAACACACAATGAGTCAAACAATAAATATAGCATAATGACAGGGAACAAAAATTGTCAAGGGACCAGGTGCTATGTCTGTTGCAGTATGTACCATTCTTAAACGACGTCATTATACTAATCAGTGGTTTAGAGAACGTTGTCGTACTGGAAATACACCCGAGTTATATAGATCGATGTTGAGATGCAAGAGGGATCGAGAGCAGAGAAAAGAGTTTATAAGGATTCCTTAGACCCTTATATGTCTGCTTAGCTTTCCCACATACATCAAATCTGTAACTCCTTTCATTATTTACTAGATCTACATCATGAAATGAGTTTTGCTTTGCCATTTTTTAAAAATCTGTCTATATACTTTATATTATTGTGTTTGCGAGACATCCATAGGTCTTGGACTTTCATTGTAAAAATGTTTTGATGGTTCTGGAGAAATCAACACCAAATGTTCAACCTCACGTTCTGAATCCCATCAGGAAGCACAAGAGCTTCAGAATGGAATACTAGCATGCTGTGTACTACATACTGTGCAAAACATACTTTACACTGCTTGCTATTTTAAAATAATATGTAAAACAGTAGGCATTCTGCAAAGATGAACTGTTCAAAGTGATGTATACGACATTGTTGACACATCTGAATTGGATAAAAAGTGATAAGTTGACTTAACTTTTTTTTTTTATTAACATTTACTTAAAAAAATTGAGGAAACCCGTTGCCTTAAAACAATTAAGTTAAGTGAACTTTTTTTTTTATTAACAGTTACTTAATAATTTTTAGGCAACAGGTTTTCTCAATTTTTTTAAGTTAAGTCAACTTATCACTTTTTACAGTGGCACGTTTTTTTACATTTATTTTATTATTATTAAGAGTGCAAAACATACAACATACGGTGAACACAAAACACAAAAACAATAATAGAACAGCAATGAAAATAAACAGCTCTAACAATCTGAATAATAGTAGTAGTATGTGAGTAGTACTAGCATGCATAATAATAAAGATGGTGATGATAATAATATTTTGTGATGGCGGAAACAGTACTATCAATAATAATAAATGTAATAATAATAATGATGTAATAACAATAGTAATAATAATAATATAATAATGACACATACCCAACACATACTAGTTTCTGTCAGTGTTCATGTTTTTTTTGTGTGTGTGTGTGTGTGTGTGTGTGTGTGTGTGTGTGTGTGTGTGTGTGTGTGTGTGTGTGTGTGTGTGTGTGTGTGTGTGTGTGTTTTCCTTCTTTCCATTTACGTTAAGATTATGTATATGTATGTATGCCTAAGCTGAGGTGGTGCATTAAAAAGAAGATTGTGGTGGATTAAAATCAGCATGCAGTGCATTTAAACATGTGTGGTATATCTTGGGTGCAGATTTGATTTAGTTAAAATATATAAATATAAGTATTTATATTTAGTGTTATGATCTTCATTAAACCGTTACCGTCCTTATACAAAACATCATCCCATCAACATCATCTTATTACTGCTCAATGGTTCTATGATATTAATAATGATAATAATAATAATCGTAATAATGAAAAGACTCATAATATTACAAAATCTTGTAGAAATATGTATAATAATATGAGAATAAGTAATATGAATATGAGAATATGTAAGAGTTGAATGAGGTCTGATCTGGAGTGTTGTGGTTCTGAAGTATAGTTGTAAGGAGGTGTAAAATATTCAAGGGAGAATATTATTTCGGGTTTTCCAGTTCAAGAAGTTTTCTTGGTTATGGCTAAAGCTACGAGTAGTATCCTTTTGTTTGTTATTTCCTGATTGAGAGTTGATAGCTCACCCAGTAGACAGAGTAAGGGGGAAAATGGGATGTGGCAGCCCAGGAGGCGGGATAGCGATTCAGTGACGTCTTTCCAAAAGTGTTTAATGGGTGGGGAGTGCCATGTGGCATGGCTATATGTGACCCTGGACCACAAAACCAGTCTTAAGTGTCATTATTTCGAAATTGAGATTTATATATCTCCGGAAAGCTGGATAATGTTTCCATTGATGTATGGTTTGTTAGGATCATACAATATTTGGCCGAGATACAACTATTTGAAAATCTGGAATCTGAGGGTGCAAAAAAATCTAAATATTGACAAAATCGCCTTTAAATTTGTCCAAATGAAGTTCTTGGCAATGCATATTACTACTCCACAGCGGTACCTACCCAAACCAGTTTAAAATAGTCTGAATATAAACACTTATTATAGGTGTACCGTAGTGATTCAGGACAAGCCAAAAACACGGTTTGGAAAATGGATTCATGGTGTACTCGCTTATTATATAATTTTTTTACATTTTGAACACAAAAAAGTTACTGCAGCTGCAGCTTTAAGCTTATTTTGTTTAAAAACTGATAATTTTAGCTTGTATGCAATAGCTAATTCAACATTAAGTTATTGCTCTGCCAATGAAACAAAGTCAAAACACAGTTGTGGTGTTGTTCCTGAATGATTTAGTGATTTAGGGAGTAAATTATTCAATGACTGTAAAATCCTCACCCTTAACACACAGACTAACAGTTTATCTGGATATATGACAGGAATGATTAACCAACAAAGAGTATGCACTGACATCAGTTTTCAAATTACAAGATTGTTGAATTGCTGCTTTCTCAAGCCAAACCTGCAAACAGGATAAAGTGTCCACAATGGCATTTCAATTTAAAGTTTGTATGTTGTACTTTAGCTGTAGGAAAGACAAAAAATTATTAATTGATGGATTCAGTTCAGATCGGATGGGTTAGGTGGAATGTATGGAGCTGTGCATCATCATTGTGAAGTCAGCCAATATGCTGGGCAAGTGCTCCTCTACTCAATTTCTGCAACACTTTTGCCACAACATGTTATGAATAATACATAGCTGTATATTTGGGCTCAGAAGAAAATCCAGAAAAGTAAATCTGCAGGGAGAGGCGCTATCGGACTTTCAGCTGCAACACTATATCATTGCACTGCTGACTGAGCATACTGCAAAAATTTGTATTACGCACGTGTAAACAAATGAGGTGGCAAAAATTTAATTATCACAATAAAGTACCTTTTTATCATGATCAAAATTACTACTTAAAGACAAATTTTTAACAGTCGTGCAAAATAAACATTTTATTGGCCACCAAACTAATTTTCAAAACCATTAGCTATTAAATTGTGCAGTTGAGTTAGTGCCTGCAAGTTATATTGATAGAGAAGGCAGGAACAGAAACTGCCAATTTGTTGAGCAGCAAATTGTCACATTAGATAACAGGTCTATGGCAGCTTTTATCTAGTTTAGTAAATTCTGCATTAGCAGTTCTGCACTAAAAGGCATTTATAATAAAAAGGTCAAAAGTTTTCGGTCCTTATAAATAGAACATCAGTCAGTATTTGCAATGTCTACACCACAGAGCATTAGACAGCAACACAACACTTCAGTTGCTGTTTTATTCTGATGAGAGTAGTTGAGCTCTTTAACCAGAAAGCACTGCATATTACAATACAAATGCTGTACAGACCAACATAATCAAGCATAGGAATTTGCATTGTGCACTGTCAGGCATCATAGGTCCTGGATAATCTTTTCTTTCTTTCTTTCTTTTTTTAATTGTTTGAGATTAGGTGTTAAAATCTAGTTAGCATTCACAATAATGAATGTTTATTTATTTATTTAGATTTTTTATTTATTTATTTAATTGTTTTTTTTTTTTTTTAATTGTTTTTTTTTGTGTGTGTGTGTTCCTTTTGCTATATTATGTTGTTCTGACCTGAAAACACAGTTATTGCAGTACACTAAGCTAATAAACTAGCGACTTATTTATTGAGATATTTGCATCACAGCTCTATATGTATCACTCTTCAAATTGCTTGTTAACTTACCTGGGGCACGAGTCCCATGAAACACATGATGAAAGACTTGTAAAAGCAAGCCAAAACTGGCAAGGCTGCTTCAGCAAATGTATTTTTATCTCATTTTTAGGTTTTAAGTTTCAGAGTTTAGTGTAGGTGGTACATTATTTTCAAACATTTGAGGGCAACTCACAAGACGTTTCATTTCAGAACTCCCAACATAAAAAACATAACAACCAACATAAAAAAATCATTGCCAGATTCACGCTCATCTTTTTTGGATAAAACTGAACACGTTTTAGCATCACTCACTTGCGAAAAGCACCTAATATCATTTTGCAGAAATGTTGCCACTGGTACCAATGACCTGGGGTTGCTAAGACGTTTTTGTAGTGGATAGTAAATGTTGAAAATGTATACCCTTGCTTATTCCTAGACCTACATGAAGATCAGTAAATTATTATTTTTCTTTTTGGGTGGACTATCCATTTAAATAATGTCAACTATGACTACAAAGTACAGCATATTTTGAGCTTGCTTGCATAAGAAGCTCATTAAAAAGCCTTTATTTCTTGAAAGACCCATGCCATTATACTGTTTAAAAGAACAAAACACCTATATTTTTTTAAATGAACAACTAGCAACAGGAACAGGCAGGTTCTTAATGTTTCAAAGCCCTTGATCTCATTATTCAAAAGGTTAATTCCTGTCTCATCCACATACTGCAGTCACACTCTTAAGCAGTCCCTTGTTTCTTTGGCTGCCTCAGTATCCACTGAGCCATTGTTTACAGAAGAGCTTATATTTTGTCTTGTTTCGCTGTGTTCATCTCGCCGTCTCCCTGTTTGTCTTTTTAGGCACGGACGTGACTATGAATTACCTTGAGGAGCAACAGGGAGAAATAAACAGCCATTTTTATGTTATGACATGAGGTGTGAGCATTATGTGCACTCTAGAAACACTGGCATCACTCCAAACCCTCATACTCCCCAAATACACGCAAAACAAACTCCCGTGAGGATAGTTGCTGTGCTGAGACAAAGCGAAATACTGGCTCACAGGCAGCACAGCTGCACTGCAGCCGCATGTATATGACATATGGTAATAAAATGTAGGTGTCTTGTGAGTGCAGATACCATAACTGGCGTGCATAATTTGTAGAATGGTTTTAATTTATCCACGTTAGGATTAATGGGATGGAAAGAATGACTCAACCGGAGTTCTAAATCACACACCATATGGTTTGTTGGGCTCAAAAGTCTCTCTAAGACATTCTGTTATCATATTCAAAATCAAGATTGACTGTCTGGTTAGAACGCTAATTGCTACAAGCTAACACAGTTCTTACCAGACAACTGAAAGGAATGTTTTATCTGTAGATAGAGGCATCACACCCAGGTGACATACTATACATGTAAGGAAGTATTGTTTAGACTGTTTTGCATCGAATGTGGCTATTGAGTACAATTTTGATTTTAAAGGCCAGGTATATATATATGTGTGTGTGTGTGTGTGTGTGTGTGTGTGTGTGTGTGTGTGTGTGTGTGTGTGTGTGTGTGTGTTGTGAAAGACCTTCTTGTACATGTGCTTCACCATAGTGAAGCATTGTTTAGGTGCAGTGGCTCTCAGAGAGCAGGGTGCTAATGCCTTGTGTCAAAGGAGCCCGCCTCCTCCTATACTTTTCCCACCTCCACACCTCAACACAGATGTGATTACAGCCTTTTGTGATCCTCGTGTCTATAACATTCAGTCATTCGCCTCCCCCTGGAGACAGTATAGTTGTGTGACTCAGTAGAGCATCCTCTGAACTCCAGCCTACATCAGCTAATGACATTTTAATGACTATATGCGTCTTTGTATCTCTTCGTAAATGTAGAGAACAGCATATAGCGTCACATGTCACCCTACTCAGATCCACAATGTTGAATTTTCACATCAAGTGTGCTACACACACTCATACTTGGCTGTGTTCTTGTGGAAGAGGTCTGCTGAAAATAAGTGTTCTTCAAGACCTGGCTGTTATAAGAAGTGTGAGAAGCTAAAAATCCACGAGAGAAGCAATATCTGGAGGGCTCTGCAGTGGAATTTTCCAGTGTCAGTGAAGCAGACATCTCTGGAGTATGTTGTCGCTGTCACCTTTCGGGTCAATGGCCTGGGGCACATTAACACAGACAGAAACACTCTGAGAAAG
This sequence comes from Acrossocheilus fasciatus, assembly GCA_036784905.1. Lineage (NCBI taxonomy): Eukaryota > Metazoa > Chordata > Actinopteri > Cypriniformes > Cyprinidae > Acrossocheilus > Acrossocheilus fasciatus. The sequence goes on from CM071944.1 coordinate 26,770,740, forward strand.
CTCATCGATTTTCAGGTGATGTTTCAGGACATTGATCCAGGCAGAGTGGGCTGCATTCTGTGTCCCTGCAGAATTTGAGGAGTGTGAAGACAAGCGTACTCGCTGTTGAAGCTTTTAAAAATGACCGTATGTAACAGTTAGTTACGGTCCTCTGGTTGAAACGAACAGTAGAATGAAACAGTACACTGTTTGTAACATTCTTATTGTCTATGTTTGCTCTTTAAAGTGGCAGGAGTTTTTCAGCAAGTCTTTCTGCAGGTTATACTGTTGCACCAGTAGGTGGTGACAAGTGAACATCTTTTCCAGGGAGTCCCTGAATCGTTAATTCAACTGATTCATTCAAAAATGCTGATGCATTTATCATATACTTCCCTACTATATAGTTGGCAAAAAACAGTGTGTACAAATAGTATATATCCGAATTCACAGTATTAATACAGTAGTCTGCAAAGTACCTGGATAGCCTACTATTTTCAGTGAGCTTCTGAAGTGCACATCTAAATGATAATTTAGCATGTGGCCACAGGAGATGTTTCTTGAAGGGCTGTGAAGTGATAAAACTTACTAACTGGTAGGTCAGACGACAATGACATGGCAACTGTCCAGATGTCATAATGTCTGGATCAAATACTACACGTCATACTATATTATGTAACTGTCAGGATCCTCTCTGGAGCCAGGGAAACGAGGACACGAGGAGTTTCTCCAAAACATAGATTTATTTCCAAAACGTAGGAACACGGGAGACAAGGGAAATGACAATTAACAGCTGACACAGAGACAGGGGAACACAGGGCTTATAAACAGAACGAAATCAAACGAGGAGAACTGAAACAGGTGGGGAACAATCAAACACGGCTGGGGACTAATCAACTAATGATGACAAACAAGTACAGGAACAGGAACAAACCAAATAAGGGCACGAGAGGAGCGGAAACACAAGACAGGAGGCAGGGGGGGGGGGGGCGCTCTGGAGGCCTCTAGGGACCAGGAGACACAGACAGCCTCCAGGGCGGTGCCCGTTCCGGGAGCCATGGCAGATCAGGGGACTCGGGCAGCCATGGTGGATCAGGGGAGTCCGGCGGCCATGGCGGATCAGGGGAGTCCGGCGGCCATGGCGGATCAGGGGAGTCCGGCGGCCATGGCGGATCAGGGGAGTCCGGTGGCCATGGCAGATCAGGGGACTCGGGATGCCATGGCGGAACAGGGGAGTCCGGCGGCCATGGCGGATCAGGGGACTCGGGATGCCATGGCAGATTTGCCTCCGAGACCTCAGCCCCAACCCCCACCTCAGCCTCTCTGGCAGGAGCCCTACTACCCCCCCCCCAAAAAAAAATTTCCTGGGGAAATTACACGTGGTCTTGGGCTGGGGTTCAAGGGAAGCGGACTCTTGGGAGCGCCTTCGTGGCGCAGGCGCTGGGGGGCACGCTGGAAGCGTGGTGCTGGCCTGGGCCGCAAACAGTGTCGGGCTTGCGTGGGCCGCGAACGGCGGCTGGTGAGAGGGAGCCGCAGACTGCGGCGGGCTTTCGTGGGGCGTGAACGGTGGCTGGTGAGAGGGAGCCGTGGACAGCGGCGGGCTTTCGTGGGCCGAGATCAGCGGCGGGCTTGCGTGGGCCATGAACGGCGGCTGGTGAGAGGGAGCCACGGACTTCCATCGCCGCAATTGGAAAACAAACCGGGGGGAAACTGGCGTAGCAGCCACTGTTGAGGTTTAGGTCAGCTGTTCTGTCAGGATCCTCTCTGGAGCCAGGGAAACGAGGACACGAGGAGTTTCTCCAAAACATAGATTTATTTCCAAAACGTAGGAACATGGGAGACAAGGGAAATGACAATTAACAGCTGACACGGAGACAGGGAAACACAGGGCTTATAAACAGAACGAAATCCAATGAGGAAAACTGAAACAGGTGGGGAACAATCAAACACGGCTGGGGACTAATCAACTAATGATGACAAACAAGTACAGGAACAGGAACAAACCAAATAAGGGCACGAGAGGAGGGGAAACACAAGACAGGACAGCGGACAATAATATGTAATATGAAAAATACAAGATAAGAAAATCAATAAGATGAAAATGGCTGCAGATATAGGCAACTGGTGATTGGCAGCTTCATCATGACAATGCGCCCACCCATAGGTCACTTCTCGTGCAGAATTTTTTGGCGAAATATCAAATCACCCAGGTGACTCAGTCCCTATTTTTCAAATGGCTGGATACTTTACGGACAGCACTTGAATAGAACATAATTTCTGCTTATTCAGAAGAAGTACCTACTCTGAGATTATGTAATTTAGGATGCACCCGTTGACTTTGCGAATCACTGAATCATTAGCTTAACCAGTTTGTTCAGAAATTCTGATTCATTCAGGAATGAATACACAACTGCGGTTTCTTTGAGATGAATTCTGGTGTGATTTTGTTTGTTTGATAAAAGTGGTAATACTTTATCTAAAACACAAGTCACTCAATATTAATTTCTTGTTTATTGAAATATTGGAAAAGCAGTGTCATATAATTGTGTTGTAGATTTGAATGTCAACACGTCGTCACATTTGCTCATATTGGTTAAATTAAAATTATTTAATGATGTCCTTAAATTTCTCATGGATGAGCTGCTTGCATTGTTGAATGATTTGAACCTCTTATCCCACTGTGCACTAAATTAGAAAGTTTATTTCACATGCTTTCTTTTCACAGTCACAGCAACTGAGATTGAAATTGAATGTTGCATATGCATATGTTCACATGTATATGTGACTCTTGTGAATCTCGTGAAAAAGAGCGGGCTCCCACAAAAGCACTTAAGCTTCATCCTCTTCAACATCAAGGTGACGACAGAACTGCTTGCACCCCCACTGGGTTTATGTGTCCATTAGGATTATGTAGTGAGTGACCAAACCCTTCTTCATTAACCTGTGGACATTTAATCATATACAGAAAGGTATAAACCCTTGGGTTTATTATGTTTTAAATAAACATATGTTGTGAACAAAAGCAAAGTCTCAGAGTATAATTTATTTAAAAACACTGTTCAGTACAAACAAGGAGAGCACCTCCTTTTTCCTTCCACTTGAAGCACTGAATGCATCTATAGACAAATTGTCTGGGTCACTTTTAGCTTATTCATATGACTGATTCATCATATATTGTGCTTTATGCTTAAACATTTACTTAATTGCCATAGCTGCAAAGGACAGAGGGGCCACAAACATTGGCCACATTTTCTTATTACGATACGTTTTGTGTCCTCTACCAGTAAGCCACGTCCTTTTACAGTTTGGCTTTCATGGTGCTATTTGCCGGAATGATAGTCTGTCCTCCTGCACAAGATGAAATTCTCTGCGGGACACTGGCAAAAAGAAAAATGTGAAAAATCACCTCATTTTCCCTGTAATAGACACGCCCCATACCATAAAAGTATCTCTCATGGAGAACAAAACGTATTATATTTGATTCTCTGAGTGCTGAGCTGGGAATATTTGCATTATGGAGAAGAGTGCAGCAAGCCAGGTTTCCTCGATTGAACTCAGATCAAATTTAGGACTGTGGACATTAAAACTGAGATCTAGGACATGGGGACAAAGGTGTAAGAGTGTAATCTTCAGATTGAATGCTCTTCTATTTCCTTAATGGATTTACAAGCAACTTTGAAAATTACATTTGTTGTTGGTCCAGAGTGTGTTTGACTAGTTTTCTGTATGTGTGACATCCTGTGGATTATAAGCAAATCCTTTTCTGCCCGGTTCATTCTGGTGGGACCTTATGCAAAACCTGAAAATAAATCATTGTGAAAGACTTAATAGCATCAAGCACCCTGGTTATTAAAAACAATGACACAGCATTGTCTGTGCACTGATGCCATTACTTAGTGAGGCAGAAAATAAGACAAAATAGATATATGTTTTGTAAATTGCAAAATAAATAGATTTTGAGAATTAGCAGAGGTATTTTTGGAGTCAGTTTTTGCTCTTTCAGGTATATGCTGTGTAACAAATTCACCTCTTGTACTATGCCCTAAAAAAAGAAAAGTACATATTTTTGAGTTTGTAGCAGAAGCTTTGGGACATACTATTTCATCATAACTGCATATATTTAACAGACCACACTGTCGCAAAGTTATGTGGATCCTGTCACTGTTTAAAGGGCCCTGTCAAACATCATTGTCACTGTTAACATTTCACATTTCATTTCATACAGTATCAGAGAGAAATGAAGCAGAATGTTGATCTGCCTGTCATGGGTCTTTCATGCGGAGAGCTCTCCTCATGTGTCTGCATAATGATGCATTTAAAAGTTAATGTAAACGTATCTTTATAAAAGTTCACAATGTTGTTGAAGATGAAATATAGGCTAATGTGGATAGCATTGGATAAATAGTTTGACTGATTATTAATCACTCAAACCCCTATATCTAATCCTCTCTACTTAACCGTTGACCTCACATATCTGCCACATAGGCTATAGTTTTGTTTTTTTTTGTTTTTGTTTTTTTAACACTTTTTATTTCATGTTTGTAGTTTTAATCAAATCCTCGGTTGTGGGCAATATTAGCTATTAGAGTGTGCAAGAATCTCCATTTCGAACGTCCTCCAGAAAGAGTAAACCATCTGGATACCTTTGGGATACTCATTTCAACATACAATGATTTGGAAAACACTAATTCTAACTTTGGATGCTATTTGGGATAGATAATATATGTGTGGCAAGGTGGGTGACGTAATCTTTTCACATTGGCTCATTAACGTGTGATTCTCACCCATAATAGTCCATTAAAATCCGGGTATTTAAGGCTGGAGTTACGCCACTTGGTGTGCTGCCCTTATGGAGTGCGGGTGTACAGGTGCGTGCTGAATGGCCACTTGATGCTGTGCATTGAGTTGCAGGTTGTCCACTACAGATCAGGTATGCGTTCACCGGCACTACGCGCTGCTCGTTTGGCGTCGGGTGGTGTTAACCGGTGTTGATTCACTTTGTTCTTAGCGGTGAAATTCTTCGGTGACTGTGTCTTCCTGCACGAGATTCTGTGCTTGTGAGCTGAGAGCAACGCTGCGATTTCATGTGGCACCACGATTCGTTTTGGTAGGTGCGAACTCTTCTTTTTCTCTTGTACAAGAAAAGTGACTCATTCTTTTAACAATCGCCCTTTTCTTTTAGTGCACTAAGATTTTTCTGACGCCGTGTTGGTTAGCCGCTGGAGAACGCGGAAGTGTTTACACTCCATGTCGAAGGAGGACGGCGCTGCTGTTTTCTTCTCGTTTTGTATTCTTTCCTGTTGGTGGTTTATTATTATTATTATTATTATTATTTTAAGTTCTTCTGTTGAGCGGCTAAATATCGGCCGTATACTGGTTGGCTGATATTTATAGAAAGCCTATTCTGAGCGGTCTTGAGTGATCCCATTATTGAGACCGGCCCGATTCGTCGGGCTTTTTGGCCGTTTGCATCTGTGACTCTGCCTATGTTGCGAAGGGTGTCTTCCTACGGCCCTGGGAGAACTGACCTTGAGGTGCTACTGCTTCAGTGAGCTTTCAGCGTGACCATTCTAGCCAGCGTGTTCTGGTTTATTTCTTTTGCCTAATTTAAATATAATACTGTTATTTTATTGTGGTATATTTTTTTTCTATTTGTTTGATGTGATTATACTATTGTGAGATTGGTTCTTTTTGGGTTAAGTCGAAGTCTTTGTATTGGTTTATTGAATGTAATGGGTTTTGTTTTGTGTCTATTTTAGGCACTGCCGAGGCTGGGAGGCTGGCTGGCTTCGCGTACTGGTGGTGGTATAATCGGGTGGAGTGCAGTGCCGCTTGGAATCACGTTTCACGTGTGTGTGTGCGTGGGTGTGTGTGATGCACTAGTGTAGATCGGATCTTCACTTCAGCTAGCCTGCCCCTGCCGTTGGCTGGCCTATATTTGTTTCTTTGTTGTTTTTTGTGAATAATTGAGTTTTTTTTTCTTATTTAGTGTCGTACTCACGGTCACCATTTGTGTTTTATCTTGTGGCCCGACACGTGGCATTGATGCCCTTGGAGGGTTTTTAATGATTTATTGTAATAATTCAATAAACGTTTTGTACATTGTTCGCACGCCTCTCCGGGTTTTACTTGGCCTACGAATCTGTGGTCTTTTCCCCGTTTCTTGACGGGGTGGCGTAGTCATTTCTTTAAGTATGCTCTGATCCGCCTATACATTTTCTTTTCTCCCCTCAGCATTGCCACATATGAATTGGGACACAGCAATAGCCTTTCAAATACACCTGAGGATAAATCAATTATATTTTTAAGAAAGTATTAATAAAGTGCAGAGTAGATCTATTTAGGTCTGTGCGGTGTTTACCTCAAAATCACTGCAATCAAAGCAAAACTGATATGACCAGTAATTTATTCAAAGCAAAATGTTTGCAAAGAAACTTAAGTAACATTATTAATGTGACCTAAATCATAATTTAGATCTTTCAAGTACGGTGGGGGCAGTTGTGGCCTAATGGTTAGCGAGTCGGATTTGTAACCTGAAGGTTGCAGGTTTGAGTCTCAGGTCCAGCAGGGATTGTAGGTGTGGGGAGTGAATAACTAGCGCTCTCTTCCACCCTCAATACCACGACTATGGTGAGACCCTTGAGCACTGAACCCCCAACTGCTCCCCGGGTGCCACAGCAATATGGCTGCCCACTGCATCAGTTTCAAAATAACAGCAAATTTTGTGACATCATTTGTAAACATACATGGTCAGAATTTTTTTATTTTTGTGTGAAACATTCACATTCATGCAGAATGCAGGCCCAGAGACATCATGTTAGACAACTTCAAACCAAACTACACAGTAAATGTGTCATCTGCGTCAGAATGTTACACAGCCCAGAGTAGACATCTTATGTCAGCGCTGTTACGGGGAAACAGAGGCGTGAGGCGTGCGGATCCATGTGCAAGCTTTTTATTAATAAATATGGTCAAAACACAGGCAGGGTCGAATACCAGCAAACAGATATGGCACGGGCAAGACACAAGAGCAGTCCAGTGAGCAGACGGGGTCGATCTGCGGCGAACGTGATCCAGGGAGCAAAACAGAGATAATCCAGGTACACAATAATAGTCCAGACAGGGGCAAACAGAATCCAAAATGACAAGACGAGAGAGAGATCCAAGGCAGGTTATAAACTTCAGGACAGGCAGAGATCAGACAAGAAACAAGATATACAGGCTAGGAAAAAGACACAAAAAAACAGAATAAACTAGACTTAGGCTCAGAAAACTCAGAAAGGCTCCGTAATGTAGCTATCACTAGGAGAGCAATAAACGATAAACGGTCCCACTTTATATTAGGTGGCCTTAACTACTATGTAGTTACATTTAAATTAATCATTTGGTACAATGCACTTATTGTGTACATACATGTTTTTACATTGTACTTATATTTTTAAAAATACCTATATGTAGTTACATCTGTAATTAACTTCTGTAATTACATTTATAATTACACTGTTGACCCATCCCTTACACCTTAACCCACCCTTAAACCTACCCAGACCACCAAACCTGTCCCTAACCTTACCCGTATCCCACCTCAATAGCAGCAAACATGTTTTGCAATACAGTATAAACACAATAAGTACATTGTACTTATTTTTTGATGTAAGTACATAGTAGTTAAGGCCACCTAATATAAAGTGTGACCCGATAAACAATACTCTGCGATTTGAGAATGATCTGAGTTGGTGTTATATAGTGTGTGTATGATTGACTGCAGGTGAGTCCAATCAGAGCAATGGAACATGGGAAATGTAGTCCAGGGTGATGTGTAACTGTGTGGCGTGAGAGTCAATATAATGGGAGAGCGACCTCTGGTGGCAAGCGGATGGAAGTTCATGGACAGGATTCGTGACAAGAGCGTACTGAACTCATTCATACATGCTCGTACTGGTAATCTCATTCTGTGTTCACACAGAGCACATTACCAGTAATGTACTGGTAATATTACAACTTCTCATACTGGTAAATTGCCAGAATGTATTTACTGGTATTTTTGAAAAGTCCTGTTCACACATGATCTCTTAATGGTAATTTATTGGTAATTTACCAGTAAAGACTGTATGTGTGAAAGGACACTGGACAACTGCAACAGTCGTAATATGACATCATGCTCTCTTGCATTTCTACATAAAATACATATAATATATCCAAAATGTAAAAGTATTTAATCTTCTTCAATTTACAGCAGCACTCCAATCCTGCAAATTTAAAGCTTGCATTCTTTCTCCAGTATTCTGCTGGTCACAAATCTTCATGTGATACCAATTCACAAAACAGAGTTCACCAAACTTGAACACTGGAACACTGTGGAATTTGCATGAGCTTGTGTTTCCTGTTTCCCACATTTGCGTATGAATGAAAGTCAATGAAACTAAGTGTAGTATGACCGGCTCTTTAGTAGACACATGCACACACATGTTGGGTTTCCATGTTTTATATGGACATTCCATAGACATAATTGTTTTTATACTGTACAAACAGTATTTTCTATCCCCGTACCCCAACTCTACACCTAAACCTCACACAAAACTTTCAGCATTTTTTTAGATTTTCAAGAAAGATCATTCTGTTTAATTTATAAGCTGTTTTCCTCATGGGGACAAAAAAAAAAATGAGGATTTTGAATATTGGACACCTGAACCACACACAATCTCGCTTCTCTTTCTCTCTCTTGATAATTAATTTAAATATCAAATGTACTGTATGTAAGTCTTATACCACACTACTTTATCTGTCTGACTTAAAGCATGCAGAATGCTAGAGCTAATGAGCTATAACTGACAAAAATAACCATCATTTTACCCTTCTAGTCAGAATTTGCACTGCACAGCAGTAGTTGCTGTGCGTCTAGTCATATTGGAGGTTCAGTCTCAGTACTCCAAAATAATCTCACCACACACACTTTTGTAGTAATAAAGCATCTGTGAAAAACATAAATGTGTATGTAAATGCAACATGTTCCTATTTTGGTCCAGACAAAATTGTACGAGCAGAACCGTCTTTTAGGATTTGAAAAATGCGTCTCGCAGAGCTGTATTTATTCCACAAGCACAACAGGCAGAGGCAATTTAGTAAGCTTAGCCCTGAGGAGCATATGAAATCTCCCAGTGCAGCTGCATGCTGTGTCAGATCTCTCATCCTAATGATGAGCAGTCCATTGAGGAGTGCTCTGAGCAGAAGCTAGAAATATCCCTGTCTCACTCTGCCAGGGCTCAATATGTCACCGCGGAAAGGAGAGGAGAATCTGAGCAGGGGGTGTAAAACTGACCGCTTCCCTGCATGAGAAGTGGGCCACAGCTCCGCGTCCCCTAAACACACGCTGATTAACGCTCGGACAATGGGAGGCCGTGGAGGCCATGAAAAGCTTAGCGAGACATGTCGGCCAGCGACTCGGTGACTTATGGCGTTATATTTTTAAATTGCCCTCTCCAGAGCGTCTGATAAATCAACACACAGGTCATTAAATGGTTCATTATCCTCCTAATGTGATTCATCGGTGGCAGGGGCACGGACCGCATTGACGGACCGGCGAGCAGCGCAGGCAGCGGCTCCGAGCCGAGCAGTTAGACAAGAGACGGCCCCCTCATGCTGATTTATGATGTTCAGAAGCAGAACACCGATGGAGAGGTCGGTCAGATGGCGCACAGGTCAGCGGATGAGTTAGTGGAAACACTTCTTACTTTCTCAGCGCACACACACTAGCTTTTATCTGTTAAATATGGGCTTAGGAACAGTATATGTGTGCTGTAACGTCACTTTGATACAGACAAGCAGACATATATAAACCTTGCTTTGCCTGAAGATATGACTCAAGCCTGCTCAACACTACACAGTGGAAAAGGACCTGATTTTAGTAGTTCTTGTACTGTTCTAGACTGTCCTTTAGTAGTTCTTGTACTGACTGAAAACAGTGACAGCTTTCTTCCATTTCTAAATGACCCATGTGGTCATTGTCTCTGCTGTGTTCTGTTTGTGCTGCAATTTCTACAGCCTGCCACACTGCCACCACTCAGAGGATGGACTGTAAATATCTGGCTGTGAGGGAAAAAAACAACTCTGGTCTTCAAACATTCTGGTGCCATTAGATCATTTGGCACATACCAAAATCACAAATTAGGGAGTGTTTTAACTCAGTATCACAGAGATCATTCCCCATTTCCAGTATCAGAGAGATCAGAGTATCAAGCTTGGTGATGATGCCAGACGTCTTCTTGGCTGTGGCCATTATGAAGGCTGTTAAAGTCTCTGTGTGTTTGCTTTTCTGATAATATGACATTTTACATATATAGAAATGAAATATGCACAAAATAGAAGGTAAATGCCGAAAGTGATCACGTCACCTAAAACAGTCTGATATCATTAGTATTCATAGGTACTGATACATAAATTACATGTAAAATGTTTACATATGCACAGCTTTAGAAACATTAAATTGTAACAGTCTTCAGCCTGTTACTAGTTGAATGCAGCTGCAGTTTTATTCCTCACTTGTAGGGGGCAGCCTTAACCTTTTTTGTGAGTATGGATAAATGTAGTAGTTTAATGGAAGAAGAAAGTATGGCTACCAATTGGTAGTGTGCCAATGTGCAGAGTAGCAGCGTTTGGGCTGGTTTACTGCGTTTGGGGAAGACCCTTGTTGAGAAACATTTGTTTTATTCTCAACTGTGAGTATGGTTACTTTTGTTACATCCATTTATTCATGAAAGTTATTTTTGATTAGCCATTTTGTAAAACAAATCTCTTTGGTATCTTTTTTTCTGTGGTTAATTGGTTAATAATTGAGGTAATTTTCTGTTGGTAGAAGGGTCTTTTTTGTTATGCTTAAAGCATATGTCAGCGATGTGGAGTGAACTTGGATCTTCGTTTGCTGGCGTTGGCAAACACTAAAGTCGGCCTGTTTGGTGCCCTGCCGTGGGTTTGTTGTAAGGACTGCTTTGACGCTCTACAATACGGATTATAACCATGCTTCAAGGACAATGCTGACTTCAGTTATCATCTCCATTGGACTCCTTCAGTAACTAACATAATTAAAGATAAGACTGGTCTCTTTGGTTTTTGCACATATAATGCTTTCACACAAAAGAACTTTATTCATAGTGTGATTGAGATGGGGCAGATTTTGATCTCAGATGAGCAAAGGGTGTTTGGTTGATATTGTGTTTGGTGCAAAATATGTATTACTTTTCTACTATCATTTCAATTGAAAAGAATACAAGTTCAGAATATAGCTGCAAGCAGCAATGACGGGGCCAAGCACTCCAGAAGTAAGCAACAGACCAACTGCAGAAATTGGTAATTGAAGCCATTTTAGGATGTTTTTAGTGAAAACGGCTGAAAAATCCCATATAAACCTATAGCAATATAACTTATTGGCTTATCACGTTTGACCAATAGGTGGCGCTGTTATCAAATCGATGTGGAGTTTTCTTTGTGAGGTGACAATGGCACACACAAAGTTTGGTGTCAATATGCCAAAGCATTGCAGAGATACAGTCTCAACTGTCATTTTGGCATCATGCCTCAAATTCGTTGCTGCGGCATGCGAAAACGGTTTTGTCTATCGACACGAAATCCATAACTTTTGGTCAGCATGGTCTGAAGATGATATGATCCAAATTTGGTGAAAATCGGACAAACGGTTTAGGAGGAGTTCGAAAAAGTAGGTTTTCAATATAAATCCAAATGGCGGACAGGAAGTTCGGCTTATTATGACATAATTGGTATGTATGTTGTTGGTATGACCCAAGAAATAATTTGAGACCAGTTTCATTACAATCGGCTAATGCAGTCAAAAGTTATTAGCATTTATGGAAATGTCATTATTAATGATTAATGGATGGTTTATTACTCTTGACCAATAGGTGGCGCCGTTACCAAACTGACGGTGCTTGGTCAGTGTGAGGTGACAATGTCACGTACAAAATTTGGTGCGAATATGTCAAAGTTTCGCTGAGATACAGCCTCAGATGCAGTTTGGCATCTTTCCGGCAAATTCGTTGATGCGCTAGACGAAAACCGTTTCAAATATCGACACAAAATCCATAACTTTTTGCCAGCAAGGTCTGAAGATGATCCGAGTCAAATGTGGTGAAAATCTGACTTACGGTCTAGGAGGAGTTCGAAAAAGTAGGTTTTCAACATGAATCAAAATGGCGGACAGGAAGTTCAGCCAATTATTTATAATTGGTATCGATGTTCTCGGCATGACCGAAGGAATCTATCAACATCAGTTTGATTACAATAGGCTAATGTAAGCAAAAGTTATTAGCATTTTTAGAAATTTCATTATAACTTTTGACCAAAAGGTGGCGCTGTCCCCAAACCTTTTAAGTACCATCAGGGCATGGTGCCGAAGAAGCACAACGAGTTTCGTAACGATAGGTCAATGCGTTCGTAAAATATAGCATTTTTCGACAAAATTCAACATGGCCGACGCCCAAAATGGCTGACATGGGAATATTGGACATGGTTGGACTCGGCATGATGCACCGAATCCAATGAGGCCATTTTTGTGATTTTTAGCCAAATCACTCACAAGTTATAAGCAAAAATATGCATTATTCATATCTTCTGACCACTAGGGGGCACAGTGCCGAAACACTGCAGGTCGCCTTAGGTCATGCTTGTTATAACACACACCAAGTTTCTTCTCAATACGCCAAACCGTTGCGGAGATATAGCATCAGATCCATTTTTGCGTGGTTTTTGACGAATTCATTAATGTGCTATTCGAGAACGCTTGTACGAATCGACTTGAATTCCATAACTTTTTGCCTCCATGGTCTGTAGATGATCTGAGCCAATTTTGGTGAGAATCGTACAAACCGTCTAGGACGAGTTCGACAAAGTAGGTTTTACAAACAATTAAAAATAGTAAAAAAACTAAACCTTACGATTTTTGAATTCTGTACTTCATTCGACTCGGTATGAACCAAGGATTCAGAGAAAAAATAATTGTAATTTTGTGGCTTACAGTTCAACAGTTATTAGCATTTAAAAAGTGCAAATTTGGACAAGTGGTGGCGCTAGAGAGTTTGAGTTAGAGACGCCAATTTTGCTGTGGTTACTATTGACACTGTCCTCTATCAGTGTGCCAAATTATACAACTTTCCCGCAATCGGTTCTATGGGCTGCCATTGACTTTGCGGCAGAAGAAGAAGAAGAAGAAGAAGAAGAAGAAGAAGAAGAAATCTAACGATTTCAATAGGTGCCTACGCACCTTCGGTGCTTGGCCCCTAAAAAAGAGTTTTGTGGCTACCATATTTTATTAAGTAGGATAATTCATCGTAGATCTTTGGAAACCCACCCAAAAATCAGATATGTAACTATCATTGGTTTGAATAATAATCTGAACAGTTATAAAATTATTCAATTCTTTATACTATGAACATATTTAGGTACATTTACTATTAAATAGATATTTTGGAGCAGAATATTTAGCAGCAGTTTCAACATTGATAATAAAAATAAATATTTCGGTAACACTTTAGATTAGGGAAACATATTCACTGTTAACTCTTAGTTAATAGTGTGTTCCCTAATCTAAAGTGTTACCAATGTTTCTTGAGCAATCAGCGTATTTGAATACCATATTCTGAAGGATCATATGACACTGAAGACTGAAATAAAGCTGCTGAAAATTCAGCTTTGCCATTACAGGAATAAATTACATTTTAAAATATATTATAGTAATATGAGAAAAAAATATATATGGTGGAGTAAATGTGATGGCACTGAATATATTTACCTTTATCTTACAGAGTAGCTACAAACAATAAAATCAACCTATTATTTCCATGAATTCAATATTCCAAAAAATAATTGTAAACATCTGGGCAACCTTTGCAACAAATGCATTTTAGAGGATACATACAAAACTGTGTGTGTCCTCGAACCAGACAACAAATACCCATGAGTACTAAAAAGATCTTGATGCCCGACCACAATTTGCCTGCAAAAGCAAATAAAATGTTCCCCACAATAATTGGCCTTTGTCCTAAGAAACTGATAAAAAGAAAATAATGTATATGATATAAACATACACAAATTCCAACTGCATCCCAGAAAAAATGAAATAGAAACATAATCATTATTTATTTTCTTTGTGTTAACATCAAAACCAATGTCTTCCTTCTTTCTATTGACTCTGCGGTGCACAGCACTGACACAATGACAAATATTTTGCATTTAATCACCCTCTAAACCCCAAAGCGTGAAGTGCTACTCGATTCAGGGATTGTCCTGCATTAGAAAGTGGCGCTCTAAGGAGCAGTCAACCTTCAGAATCATTTGGGCCTTTCCTATCTGGAGAGGTTGTGATAGAGAGTGGTCATTATTTGGTGCTACTCTGGATTTTTATGTGAGTGGTTAGGCAGTATAATTTGAAGAAGACATACAAGTTATAGTGGGAGTAAAAAGGTGAATTAAGATGTTACCTGGCAGCCATCTGCACCACATTGGCAATTTCACCCCAGAAATATTACCTATTAGTATTAAGAAGCATTAGAATTGGCTTCTGAATACAAATGTTGGTGTGCTCACTAAGTCGGGGACACTTATAATCGATTTGCCTCTTAAAACGTCCAGCTGAAATGATTGTCGCAGTAACATACTATACACACTTAGCAGCAATTCAATTTGTTAAAAAAAAACATCAGCCAAGGGTGATTCAACACTGCAAATAATGTAACACTGGATATTGTGTTTTCACTCAAACAGGCGACAAAAGCTTGTTTACCTAAGAAAATAAAGATTATTTACAAGTTAATTTTGTCAATGGAGCAACATCTTTATGTTGCGGCAAAGATTCTTATATTGCAAATTCGGAGCACTTTAGATTAAATACACTACTTTTTGCCTCGATATGGACAAGTCAAAGCTGGTAGCTGAAAATCAGAGCCTAACAAAGGCTTAAAAACAACCAAAACAATGAGGGACATTGTGTCTTTGGCAATGTAATTAAGAGTTAGATTACTAAATCTTGAATTCTGCCAAATTTCCAGCTGGTAAACTGATGTGCATGTCAGTGTGCATAAAATAGCACACAGCATATGTTATCTCCAATTCTGATTTGGGCAGCTAACTTGCCCTCCACACCTCGATTATGTGGCAGCGTCCCATATCTAATTCTTACTTACATGCTATTCCCACAAAGCAGATTTGAAGCCAATTCTCAGAGGTACACTAGTAAATGGTCCGTGTGAGTAATAAGGAAGCTCTCACATCCATGCATATTTAAGAAAGTTATATATTGCATCTGTCACCTTGACTAGATGAGGCACATTATTCCAAAATGTCATGCAAATTCCTTTTATCCAGTTTCTCTTTATAGAGTCAAATGAGAAGAGAGCTTTCCTAACACTGTCACAATTTCTTTTCGTCCATGAGTGGGACATTTATTCAAAGCATGCCACACATTTCTCGCTCACTCTCAATTTTCATTATTTGCTCTATTTCAGATTGTGATTCAAAGCATCATCCTGCATATTAAGAGGCTGCAAGTACTGCCTGCATTGTATGTAACAGTAAATTCCAATCAGCCAAGAGCCCTTATCTACAAGCCAACAACCTGAGGGATAATACTCTCTTCCACATCCCATCCTCCTCTACTCACTTTCCCTCATTTTCCCTTTATTTATTTCCCTCTGTCTCCAAATATTATTTTTGTAACTATTTGCATCTAAACAAAGTGTACATCCATTTTGAGTTTCAACATTGCCGCCTAGTGGTCGCACTGTCTTTTCCAGTTGAACATTTAGGATGTCCCAATGGTGCTTTTCAAGAAGACCATCTAATAAATAACTAACTACAGGGCTCAGTCATAAGGATTGCCTGCTGGCCCTGCAGTGAGAGAGAATGTTTGGTCAGCAGAAGGAACTGTCACTAAAAATGTTCCTTTTTGTTGATCTTGTACATATTTTTATGCCTTGTAAATGTAAACCTTTTTTTCTGTTATGTATACCATTCATAAATAAAGTTGGAATTATATATATTCAAATAAATACTTCCACTGGGTTTCTGTTATAATATTAAGCAGCGCAAGCTGTGCAACAGTTCAACATTGATATTGTTAATAATAAGACATTTACATGAGTGCCAATTCAGTATATTATAATGATTTCTGAAGGATCATGTGACACTGAAGACTGGAGTAATGATGCTGAAAATTCAGCTTGCCATAATAAATTACATTTTAAAATATATTAAAATGGAAAATAATATTTTAGAATACCACTGTTTTTAATTTATTTTTTATCAAATAAATGTAGCCTAAACACTTAGTGACCCCAGACGTTTGAATGGTACTGTATCTTGCTTTGTTGTTGTTGTTTGCCACCAATGTAACTGGTCGACAAAGATGAAGTTTTGTTTATTTATATATTTACTTTGTTTATATATATAAAAAAAAAAGAATATGCAAACACACACACAAAACCAAATTATATGCTTTGCATATGTGTTTACGCAAAAAGTGTGTTGCATATTTATGTTTTTTAATAAAAACCAACAAACAAAAAATGTTAATTTAAAAAAGGTAAACATTTATAAAAAAAATAGAAGCTGTTTATTAGTAAAACAAGTAAAACCTAGAACTCTTTATTTGAGTTATTTAATTAAAATCTGGGTCCCACTTTATATTAGGTGGCCTTAACTACTATGTACTTACATTTAAATTAATCATTTGGTACAATGCACCCATTGTGTACATACATGTGTTTACATTGTACTAATATTTTTAAAAATACCTATATGTAATTACATCTGTAATTAATTTCTGTAATTACATTTATAATTACACTGTTGACCCACCCATCCCTTACAGCTTAACCCACCCTTAAACCTACCCAAACTACCAAACCTGTCCCTAATCTACCCATATCCCACCTCAATAGCAGAAAAAGTGTTTTAAAATACAATATGAACACAATAAGTACATTGTACTTATTCTTTTATGTAAGTGCATAGTAGTTAAGGCCACCTAATATAAAGTGTGACCAGAATCTGTCCTAAAATCAATAAAAGTAACAGTAACACTTTAGTATAAGGACCAATTCTCACTATTAACTAGTTGCTTATTACAGTAGCACACCTATTATTATAAAATTGGCTGTTTATTAGTGCTAATACAGCACATATTCTGCATGACCAATTTCTACATCCCTAATACCCAATACCTACACTTAACAACTACCTCACTAACTTTTAATAAGCAGCAAATTAGTACAACCCAAATTCCGGAAATGTTGGGACGTTTTTTTTTTTAATTTGAATAAAATGAAAACTAAAAGACTTTCAAATCACATGAGGCAATGTTTTATTCACAATACAACATAGAGAACATATGTGAACAAATGTTTAAACGGAGAAATTGTACACTTTTATCCACTAAATGAGCTCATTACAAATTTGATGCCTGTTACAGGTCTCAAAAAAGTTGGCCCGGGGCAACAAAGGGCTGAAAAAGCAAGACATTTTGAAAATATTCAGCTGGGAGAACATCAAGCAACTAATTAAGTTAACCCTTTCACTGGTGAGTTTAAAATATTCTAGAAGTCCCCCCAGAGTGAGTTTTTTTAAGGCTTACCGTTTCCATGGCGATGCGTCATGCTTGTCACGTGACACACTGCGAACACAATAACACTGTATGACAGATGGATTGCTTTTATTTTGTTTTTCCTTTTTTATTTAATATGTGTATATGAGTGTGTTTTGTCATTTAAATACCTTTATAAATTTTCTTGATCGTGATCAGTGAGAGAGATGGGCGCCGTCATGTTTGTTCACACTGCAGTTCAGAGAGTCCTGTCAGACGGATTTACAGCAGGTTAATTCATCAATTTCTCCCAAAATACATGTAAGTAAGTGGCCAGTGAACTGGGTGAAGAATAGAGTGAACTTTATAGTTACTTATACTATGTGTATCTGATATGAAACACATCGGCAAATTAAATTTGAATGGATTGTTATTGTTGCTTCCATAGACATCTGTGTGTATTTTACAAGCTCTAAATGTATTGTTTTACTAATACTTATGTGTATTTAAATGTCTGAAACCTATGACAATTGCAGTGCATGTCTCTCTCTGGCTCAGCGCCAGCCAACGTGCAAAACCACCATTTGAATTTGGCAGTTATGCCATGTCACCGAACATTCTAAATCCCATATGTGGGACCGTACCGCTCAAAAGGTTAATTGACATCAGGTCTGTAACATAATTAGTTATAAAAAGGGATGTCTTAGAGAGGCAGAGTCTCTCAGATGTAAAGATGGGCAGAGGCTCTCCAATCTGTGAAAGAGTGTGTAAAAAGATTGAGGAATACTTTAAGAACAACGTTCCTCAACATCAAATTGCAAAGGCTTTGCAAATCTCATCATCTACAGTGCATAACATCATCAAAAGATTCAGAAAAACTGGAGAAATCTCTGTGCGTAAGGGACAAAGCCAAAG
Organism: Acrossocheilus fasciatus; assembly: GCA_036784905.1. Lineage (NCBI taxonomy): Eukaryota > Metazoa > Chordata > Actinopteri > Cypriniformes > Cyprinidae > Acrossocheilus > Acrossocheilus fasciatus. Next base: position 26,789,215 of record CM071944.1, read on the forward strand.
ACCTTTGTTGGATGCTCGTGGTCTTCGGGACCTCAGACGACACTGCATCACTCATCGGCATGATTCTGTCATTGACATTACTACATGGGCCCAGGAATACTTCCAGAAACCACTGTTGGTTAAACACAATCTGCTGTGCCGTCTGCAGATGCCAACTAAAGCTCTATCATGCAAAAAGGAATCCATATGTGAACATGGTCCAGAAGCGCCGTCATGTCCTGTGGGCCAAGGCTCATTTAAAATGGACTCTTTCAAAGTGGAAAAGTGTTCTATGGTCAGACGAGTCCAAATTTGACATTCTTGTTGGAAATCACAGATGCCGTGTCCTCCAGGATAAAGAGCAGGGAGACCTTCCAGTGTGTTATCAGCGTTCAGTTCAAAAGCCAGCATCTCTGATGGTATAAGTGCACACGGTATGGGCAGCTTGCATGTTTTGGAAGTCACTATGAATGCTGAAAGGTATATAAAGGTTTTAGAGCAACATATGCTCCCCTCCAGACGACATCTATTTCAGGGAAGGCCTTGTGTATTTCAGCAGGACAATGCAAAACCACATACTGCAAATATTACAACAGCATGGCTTTGTAGTAGAAGAATTCGGTGATTGGGTGCTGTAGTCCGGGTGCTGAATTGGCCTGCCTGCAGTCCATATCTTTCACCTATTGAGAACATTTAGCGCATCATTAAATAAAAAATACGTCAAAGACGACCACAAACTCTTCAGCAGCTGGAAACCTATATTAGGCAAGAATGGGACCAAATTCCAACATCAAAACTCTAGAAACTCATAACCTCGATGCCCAGATGTCTTCAAACTGTTTTGAAAAGAAGAGGAGATGCTACACCATGTTAAACATGCCCCCGTCCCAACTATTTTGAGACCTGTAGCAAGCATCAAATTTGAAATGAGTTCATTTTGTGCATAAAATTGTAAAATGTATCAGTTTAAACATTTGCTATGTTATCTATGTTCTACAATCAACCTGATCTCACAGAATTCCGTGTAATGTTCATGGACTTAATTAACCTCTGAATCTGTGGTGGCATCACGGAATCGCCGAAAATTCCGTGATGGGCTCACAGAAGGCATCAGCCGTGGTCCATGCACGGATTCACTGGTTCAATGTAAAAAGAGTGACTCCGATGCAGTTATACTTTCACTGGAGTACCTGACAGCTCCTACCTTAAACCTACCCAGTTCTGAACAATAATGATGATGATAAATTTCCCAGTATCGCATCGGCATATTGATGCTAAGGGTTTCCGTGCGTGGAGCACGGCTGATGCCTGTCACTGACTTACATTGGCAGTGTTGGGCAAGCTACTTGTAAAATGTAGTGAGCTAAGCTAACAGTTACTCTTCTTTAAATGAAGCTTAACTACACTAAAGCTACAGCCCTGGGAAATGTAGCAAGCTAAGCTACGGCAACACGGCAAAAGTAGTTTACTACATCCAAGCTATTTAAAAAAAAAATTTAAAAAAATATTGAACCAACATCATACCAAGTCAATGCTCTCTCAGTGATCAATAAAACTGTCAGTCAAGCAGATAGACATAATAGTTCAGGTTAATTGTTTATTCAACAGCTGTTCCAAACCAGTTTGGCAACATAATCAGTATCAAATACAGGGCCGGATTTACCTCATATTGTGACACAGGCTAAATACATTTTTGCTGTCGGCCGGAAACCTCCTATTGGTAGTTGGTATTGTGGCTTTATTGTATACAGATACATTTATATAAAAGGTAACACTTCACAATAAGGTTCAGTAGTTAACATTAGTTAACTAGTGTAGTTAACATGAACTAAGAATGAACAATACTTCTGCAGCATTTATCTTGATGTTGATTTCAACATTTACTAACGTATTATTAAAATCAAAAGTTATTTGTTAACGTGTTAATGCACTGTGAACTAACATGAACTACCAATGAACGACTGTATTTTCATTAACATTAACAAAGATTAATAAACACTGTAACAAATGTATTTTAATGTAATACTGTAATGAAAGTATTTTATACATTGTATGCTCATGTTAGATAATACATTAGCTAACATTAATGAAATCGTATTGTATAGTTACCATATAGATGTTTAGGCCTACAGATAGGCTGTTTATTTGCATCGTTGCATGTGTGATTAGATAGCCTATTAATATAAACATTTCACCAAAATCAAGTTCAAATACGAAGCTTTTGACCAGCGAATGTTTTTTGTTTGTTTGTTTTTTTCTGACTCGTGTCCCTTTTCCCCAGTTTTCTGTCATTATGTGGGCGTTCAGTTTTTTTTTTTTTTTTTTTCTGTTGTTTGGCCAAAGTATCATATTCTGAAAGATTCAGCACTTCGCAGGAGCTATTTAGCTGCGACTTGTCAACAAATGCTAGAGAAACTCTTCTCCGCTCCTCAAATACAAAAACAAACAAACAAAAAAAAAAACATTAGCCTTTATAAATAGTGTTTTTTGAGTAAAGAAACCGCTATACTTTATTCAATCAACAGTTCTTTATTTACCTTCAGACTGCAAACAAGCTGAGATGCTCTAAACTGCGCGCCGCACTTCATTCACGAGAGAGGCGGGAGGAATAATGAGGTTTGACTGGCAGTTTGAGGAGCCAATGGCGTTACGAGCTTTAGTATCTGTGGCGTCACTTACTGATCCAGGATCAGTGATCCGTAGCTGTTATATTTCTGATTTGAGCTTGAGTTTCAGAATGCTTTCTTTGGAAAATGTAACGTTAGCTTTTGTTGACGCTACCGCGCTACTTGATCAAAAAAAGAGCTTAGCTACCGAAAAGCTATTTGATTCAGAAAGCAGTGACGCTACCACCACGCTACTGAGAAATGTAGTTAAACTACTAGCGTCACTACTTGTAGCGACGCTACTGCCCAACACTGTACATTGGTATCACTTCTGTGAGCCCATCACGGAATTTTCGGCGATTCAGAGGTTAATTAAGTCCGGAATTCTGTGAGATCACGTTGTCTACAATTCGGGTTGTAGTTTATTGAGGCAAAAGTCATAGTTAATGGTTTGTTAATGGCGAGAACTGGACCTTAAAATAAGAATTTTCAGTCTGGATCTTCAAACTCCACAACAGAAGGGTTACTTAGCAAACGGTAAGGCATTACTGGTCTTGCTGTGTAAAACTTCACCTTAGATTAGCCACTGTCACCTTCTGGAAGCGGGGGCAGACAAATAACAGGATGAGGTAGTGGTAGAGGAGGATTGTGCTCACACTTTCTTAAGTAATAGAGTGGTCTGATGCTGCAAGGCCCAGTTTGAACCACTGTAAATGATTCTCAGCAACAGAGAAGCTAATCTCTTTTAGAGCATTTAGCCACATTGCGACAGAGGAAGTGATGCAGTTCATTCATGGAGAAGCAGAGACAGCAGAATGCATTGTGGCAGGAGTGTGGCAGGAGTGTGTCACTCGCTCCGGCTGTTTCACCTCTCAGTCTCACATCTCAATTTATCAAAGGAACTATGAGTATCCAGGGCACAGAGCTGAGGCAATGAGAAACTATGTACCTAATGGCCTAACAAAAAAGCTGAGTCATAGAAATGAAAAGGGGGAGAAAGGGAGAGAGAGAAAAAAATGCAGGATGATGTGCTGCTCAGAGAGGTATATTAAAAAAGATAGTTCATTCCATTCAAAACTAAAAATTATGTCATTATTTACTCCCCTTTGTTGTTGTTCCAAAACTTTATGACTTTTTATTTTCGCAGCATGGTTTTTTTTTTTTCATACAGTGAAAGACCATGGGGTGCAATGTTGTTTTGAACTCCAATGACTTGTATTGAATGGATAAAAAAATATATATTTTTTTTCTTTAAAATATCTTCTTTTGTGCTTCACAGAAAAAAATAAAATAAAATGTCATACGGTTTTGTACAGTATGAAGGTAAGTAAACAATGACAAAATTCTTATTTTTGTATGAACCATCCCATTAAATACATTGTAGAGCCATTTTAAAGGATTAGTTCACCCAAAAAAAAAAAAAAAAAAAATTGTCATCATTTGCTCACATGTCGCTGCGAATTTTGAACCAAACAGTTGTTCCCCAAACAGGGAAAAAATACTATGTAAGTCAATGGGGACCATCAACTGTTTGATTTCCAGCATTCTTCAGATTATCTTCTTTTATGTTCAGCATAAGAAAGAAACATGAGGGTGAGTAAATGACAGAGATGTTCCGATACCCTTTTTCCCTTCCCGATACCGATTCCGATACCTAGGCTCAGGGTATCGGCCGATACTGAGTACTGATCCGATACCTGGGTGTGTATTTGGTTATACAGCTGTATGTACTACTAGCCATGTGAATTGATACAGTTATTTTATGGTGTGATTCACCATAGATAGATAGATAGATAGATAGATAGATAGATAGATAGATAGATAGATAGATAGATAGATAGATAGATAGATAGATAGATAGATAGATAGATAGATAGATAGATAGATAGTCTGGCAAGTAATTTTAACTGAATTTAGGACCTGTGGTGGTGCTTTTTTGGTCATTCAGTGTTTCTGTAAAAATGGGGGAAAACCATCAATAATACTGATAAGATAATAATCATACTATGAATTCTGCTAAGAATAATATAAAACGCACTAAGGATTAACGAGCTGCTGGATTCATGAATATTAATCAGGTTGTCTGCATTCGCTCGAACTGATTTGCTGAAATCAAAACAGGGACGATAATAGGTGAGCGTCGGCCAATGAGATTGTCGTTTGTGCATTAGCTCCGCCTACTACCGGAGAACCCGGCAGTTCTTAAAAGCTGAAGAATTCCACAGGAACTCCATTATTTTGACTGGAAAATACAACAAAGAATAACGTTTACATGCCATGCAAAATTGACGCACTACACGTAAGACTCTCTCGCTCCCTCTCCCTCTCCCTCTCTCTGTGTGCGAGGAAAAAAGCAAAGCGACGGCGAGGCGTGCGCTTCACACTAGAGCTTACGGTACATCAAATACAGGTGCGCTGCGCATTCATTCAAATGATCTGAAAAATAGGATCGCTTGACGGAGAGAGCAACTCTGAAGCGCTCAGAGTGTTCAGCGAGTGACAATATATCTGTGCTAAACTTATACATAGCCTCCCAGTAAAATCTGATCATTTATTAGCCAGTGGCTAATATTAGACATCATTTAGTCGCCCAGGGTGAAGATTTAGTCGCATATGCCAGTGATTTAACTTACTGGCAATGTGCCAGCACATTTGTATTTCTTCTTCGCTGCTCTAAATAGTGGTTGCTTGTGTGGCAACACAGCACAACTTCCTGTGTTTGCATTCTGAGCAGAGAAGAAGAATTGATTTCCGATTTGCAGCGTTAAGCAAAGCTAGCGCGCATAACTATAGGTCTTGTTTAAAAATGGTATCGGATCGGTACATGGGTTACTCGCCGATACCGATGCCAGAATTTTTTTGTGGTATCGGTGGAATTTCTGATACTAGTATCGGAATCGGAACAACCCTAGTAAATGATGACAAACTTTTAATTATTGGGTGAACTATCCCTTTAATTTTATCTCACTGCCAAGAAGTACAATCGAAATGTTTGTCTGTGTTACTAGAGTCATGAAAGTCACGCAGCACTCATTACATTTAACATGCAGCGTTCATGTTTTTCCATAAAGCTCTGGGCCACAAGATAACTGTGAGTTGGTTTGAAGAGGAAAATGGAGCCTCAGCGGAGCTTAGAAACATTTACATTTCTTTCTCCTTTCAGACACTGTGACGCTCCTAGCCACTCTCCCATGGGCAGCGCACCGGAGACTGAAAGAAATGACAAAACTCAGACAGACTGAGTGGTCGGCTCTCTTGTGGCAGTGAGAAGAGACGCCCCTCTACAGAGACAGCTTAAAGCAGAGTCCCCCTGATCTGCCCTGTCTTTCTCACCACATATCTCAGCCCTCATCTAAAGTGACACGGGCTACAATTTCCTTTACCAACAGGGCTGGAACTCCCTGAAATCATCCAAAGCACCATCAGTTCACTCTCTACTTAAGCGATGTTATGAATTACAATCAGAAGTGTAATATAGCAGACATTTTAGTAACTTTATTCCTTGCTTGTTTATAAACAGGAACTGATACTTCAGATGCAGTCTTATTATGAACTAAATGGAAATCAGTGGCAAACTTGATTTCTGCTTTTAGAAAGAGTTAATCTGGTGGATTACAGCAAATCTATGACAGGTTAGCACTGGAGATTTATATTTTGATGAGTAAACTTGACCATGTTGATGGCCAATGTTGGTGCAACGCAAAATTCTGAATGGAAGAATTGGGTCACTTTCAATTCAGTCTGAATTTCAATTGAATTGGTCACATTCCCCCAGAAGTCAAATCTGAAGTGACAAGAGGAATTTACTGAACTCCAGGTTGGAAAGAAATGCACCACTGGTAATGTGTTCTGGGAAATGAGGTGTTCCTTCCTGGTTCACAAAAATACATTTATTAAATATGATGAAATATAATCTGTATACAATCCAAAAATTTGGGTTTGGTAAGGATTTTAATGTGTTTGAAAGAAGTCTTTTATGCTCATCAAGGCTGCATTTATTTGATTAAAAAAAAAAGAAAAAAGTAAGGTCCCACTTTATATTGTTTCCCTAATGCCTGTGTACTTACATAGTAACTAGATGTGTATGTAGTATGTAACCACAGTGTGAGTACAAATTGGTACATAGTACATAGTATCTACAGTATTTCTGTATCTACACATGTAACAACCCTCAAAATGGTATGTGTAAGTACAAATGTGTAATATGACATTGATAACAACACTTTTTTCACTTCACTAAGTACTCGTGTAACAGTAATTATATAACTACATTTTGTAACAACAGTATGTATAAGAGTAATTGGAACAATTTGATCCACGGGGTGGAAACTGGCAGGTTTAGGGATATGAAAAGTGGGAGGAGTTGGATCTTGAGTTGGAGTTGGTGCAACACTGTAATACCAGTGTACTTACATAGGAACTCCTCAGGATCTGTCCACTTAATATAAAGTGTAACATTCTGGACACCAACCACAATTTATATGTAAAGCCGCTGCTGTGTAACATCAAAGTAATTAATTGGTAAATCCATAGGAATTGTCTACTTAATATAAAGTGTAACACTTTCTTTACCAAAAAGTGTTGTTAGTCCTGTTACACATCTGTGCTTTCATTACCAAAAAGTGTTGTTACCAATGTCCTGTTACACACTTGTACTTACACATACCATTCAGTGGGTTGTTACATATATGTAGTTACACAAATATTAGAGCTGTAGATACGATGTACCAATGTGTACTTACACTGTGGTTATATACTACTTACACATCTAGTTACTGTGCAAGTACACAGGTACGGGGGACACAATATAAAGTGGGACCAAAAGTCATATTGCACTCAATATTATCAGAAATATTATTACAATCAATGTTCTCAAAAAACTGAGGAATTTCTTATTTTCAATGTTAAAACAGCTATCTATCTATCTATCTATCTATCTATCTATCTATCTATCTATCTATCTATCTATCTATCTATCTATCTATCTATCTATCTATCTGTCTGTCTGTCTGTCTGTCTGTCTGTCTGTCTGTCTGTCTGTCTGTCTGTCTATCTTTGCCAAGCTAACATTCTTTTCTAGTTAAATATTACAGCTTATTTATTCATCCCTAAATTCAAATTTGAATGGAATTCAGACATTGTCATTTATATAGAATTAGGGCATCCTCAATTCAGTATAAAATGGTGCACAACCCTGATAAAAGAGAAGGAAATTATTTTAGAATGCATCATTGCATTCAGCCTGCTGTGCATGTGAATCAATCATCAACTTACAAGTGTATGATGCAGTGTTTCTTGTGATTGTGATTCCTGCACAAATACAATACAGACTCGCATTAAAAGTCTGTGTAATGTACTTTTTTTTTTTTTTTTTATGTTATGCAGCTTCTATTTAGAAGGGGGAAAAATACTCTAGATAGATGAATGTAAACATAATATAATAGTCTCATAACGTTTACAGGTCCTGTCCAATACACCATTAATGACAGTCTCCTTTTCTACTGTTTATGGTTGGGACTGTACCCTGCATATACAGTATGTTTCCTTACATATCCAGCAGGGACTAGTCATGTTGTCTTACTACTCTATCACAACCTCCAGAACTTTGTCCGAGCTCGAGGGTCCAACGTTGACCCCATGCTACTTGGACGTGCCAATTAAGAACCAAAGTAGAAACATCCAGGGGCTTGTTAAGTAGCCGCAAGGTGCCTTTGAATGGTCCGCTGTGGAGCTGTCTCTCTGAGGACAGGCCAAGCAGGCCCCATTACAGCAGACAGAGACCAAACTGATAGCAGAGATAAATGATGTGAGACCCGTAGCACTGGGCACCCTGACTCTGATAAATAAACATGGCGAGATCTCTGCCATTGTTTAATGTGGCAGGAGCGTGGATGGCTCTGAACCCACACAGCTAACCACCAGCACAACACCGGCTCATGAATAAGCCATGAGGGGTGCAGCAGGCTAAGGCAAACATGTCCCTCTCCCAGAAAAAAAAAAAAAAAACTGGGAGCAGAAAAGAGGATTTCGCGTGCCAAAATATTCAGTGCGTATTCGTAGTGTGACGGTGGAGCTACAATCTTCAGTGCTAATGATGCGTGCAATGTGCCTATAATGTGTGTGTGTTGTGTACAATAGTTTGTATTTGGGCAATACTTTATCTCAGTTACTTCTAAAATTCTTCCTGTGATACAGTGACAACCCCTGAGTCTCAACTGCATCACCTGAAAGTTTGTTGGAAAAAAGAAGTGCTTTACTGCCCCTGGTGGTGGTGAAGGGAAATGTGTCTCTTGTTGTTCTCACACATCAGTGTCTGTCCTTGAGCTCCTGCACAAGCTTCTCACCTGCATGGATAATAATGCCAATGGCAATTTATTGAGAATCTGATTTAATTTGAAGCTTGATGCTCAACACCGACTTAAAAGCTGCCCTGTAAAGCAAAGGGGACAAAAAGGGAAGATTATTTTAGTGCATGTGTTAAAGTATAGGCACTTAGAAAGCATCTTGAAAGGATAGTTCACTTGTCATCATTTACTTATATATATATATATATATATATATTAGGGGTGTCAACGTCAACGCATTAACGCATGCGATTAATCAAAAAATTTTAACGCATTAATATTTTTTTAACGCAAATTAATCATTTGATAAGGTTTGACCCCAACTTCTTCCCATCATCGCAGCGCGGAAGGTTATGTATAATTGTGTGATGAGGGTACAGCACCAGTGTTGCCAGGGCAGCGGCACAAGTGGGCTATTTTGAAAATACAGTCACGGGAAAAATTACAGAGCCGTGGGTTGCGGTTTTTTGGGCTACTTTTATAATGTACCACGGCCACCCAAATTGTATACAGACAAATAAAAATTAAAATAGATCCTTTTACTAATGTGTATTATACTTGGAATGTATCCCTGGCAACTTAAGAACTGAGAGGCGGTTGTAACATCACAACAACATGAGTTTCAGCAGAGCATACATTTAAAGGCTTTTAAACAGCAGAAATAAACATGACAACAGCCACTGTAGATTATATAAGATAAAAAACACACGATTACGATATATATGGTCTGTATGTGAATTTCTTGAGTGTATGTGTACATCTGAAATGCTAAATTGTGCAGCAATATAAAAGGCTATAAATAGCATATTTTAACAACAGTAAACGACCAAATTCCACGTGTGATCGCAAAAGGAAGTTATTACAAACACTCGATGGTGGTTTGAAGTGAGTTCTGAGTAAAAGTGCACTATTAATCTCATAAATTGTCTTATGTAGCATGATGCTAATGTTAGCTCTAATGCAGCTGCAGAACAGGTCCAATTCTTCATAATGCATTTTGTCATAAATTTTGTCATTTTGTCAAGAAATGTTTTGTTGTATTTATTTAGAAATACTTTTGATAATAGTTGGGTAAATGTATACCGGGACTGGAATGGCCATAGCAGAAGCTTGGTTTTGTGCTCAGTGACCCATTTTTGTGTTGTTTTTGAGGTTTTGTGTTTGGATTATTGTACGGTTGGAAGATCCAAACATGGCCCATTATAAACTTTCTAACAGAGTCAGTCACTTAATGAATTTTTATCTGTTAGTATTTGATAGAATCCATGATGCCATGTGTCTAAACAAGATGTCCAGGACCTCCAGCAGAAATATAGGCAGTGAATCAAAAATTCAGCAGTATATTTCATTGTATACATGGGGTACTTTTTATCCCTGTGTTCACCAAACCCATCTTGAGTGTTTGCTGCTAAAAAGCTAATTTTTTAGTTTAATCTGACCATAGAAGCCAGTCCCATTTGAAGTTCCAGTCGTGTCTGACAACTGAATATGTTGGAGTTTGTTTTTTGGATGAGCTTGGAGAATTTTTCTTTAAACCCTCCCAAACAACATGTGGTGATGTAGGTGCTGTTTGACAATTTTTTTTAAGGTTTTCTGACCCCAATAGTCAACTATTTTCTGCGATTCTCCAGCTGTGGTCCTTGGAGAGTCTTTAGCCACTCAAACTCTCCTTCTCACCGTGCATTAGGATGATATAGACACACGTTCTCTTCCAGGCAGTTTCGTAACATTTTATGTTGACTGGAAATTCTTAATTATTGCACTGATGGTGGAAATGGGAATTTTCACTGCTCTAGGTCTTTTCTTAAAGCCACTTCACTAATTTTTGAAGCTCAATTATCTTTTGCTGCACATCAGAAATATATTCTTTGGTTTTTCTCATTGTGATGGATGATTAAGGGAATTTGGGCTTTGTTTTCCGTCCTATTTATATTTCTGTGAAACAGGAAGCCATGGCTAGATTTTTTTTTTTTTTTTTTTAAATAAAAGATCAAAAGGATTAACAATGCAGATTAATTTTCACAGCCTTCTTTGATCATATTTACTAAGGGTGCCAATAATTCTGACCACTACTATATATAGATTCCACAGTATATACAATATATATATGCAACAGGCCCAGTGAACATTCTTCAAAATATTTTTTGTGATCCACATAATGAAAACATTTGGAACTAACTAAAAGCGATAGAATTTTCACTTTTGGGTAAAGTACCACATTAAGAAAAGTAAAGTAGGCTACTGCTATTGCGAGAAGCCATCAGCACACTTTAGCATAAGCTCAGTCAGGTGGAACAGAGACAGGTCAACATTGTAGCGTTCTAACAGCGGGAGGCTTTCGCCAAAATGTGGACAAGGTTCCTCTCTGTTTATGACATGATGACTGGGCAGAAAACTTGTGGGGTGGAGTGCTAACACAAATAAAAAAGGAAAGTGAGTGGTAAATGGGAGCTAAGAGAAAACAGGAGAGTGAGAGGTGAGAGACAGCAAGAGCGAACAAGACTGCGTCCTCATTGCATTAGCTTCAATTTGTTATAAGCAAAAGCTGGCACTGCAGTGACTCACAGTGAGTGCCGCTCCGTTTTTCTGTCTTTAATTCTAGGAGCATGCTGTGCTTGTCAGAAACATCTCTTCCGATTCAATAGACCACCAACCCTCAAGCAGTTATTTAACATTATGTTAGTGATCATAGTGGTGAACGAATCAGTGTTTTTGAACTAATCTTTTAAGTGAACAAATTGTTTTTGTTCTGTTCCATGGGCTGACTGCATGTTTTTGTGTGTTTTTGAGTGTGTTCACTGAAGTCTCTCCTTTTAAAAAAAAAAACATGACTGCTTTTCTGCCTTCAAATGTTGAATATGGACCCTTTTCACATTTTAAAGGCTGAAAAAATATAATATAGCAAAAATTATTTTTGAATTACCATTCATTCCAACAGCAAAAAAAAAAAAATCAAATTTCTACGCCTTTCAAAAATAGGAAAATAAAATATAGAAAGACGGATTACAGCAGTCAGAAGAGACAAAGTCAAATATAGTCAATTTCTCAGTAATATATGAAATCCCATTGTAATATTGTTTTTTTTTGTTCGTTTTTTTTTTTTTTTGTAATTTAATATAAAGTATAGGTTTATAATTGTACATAAACTATTTTTAAAAAAGGATAATTGTGTAAATGGATGCATAAACAGTACCAATCAATAACAATCGATAATTGGTTTGAGCAACTGAGCAAATACACCTTACACTGAACAAATAGGTGCTTGTCTAAATAAAGTCTAAATAAAGCAATATAAACAATACAAAATGTCAATAACAATATACAACAGAAGGAAAGCGACAAATCTGCTTTGTTCTGGGGTAAATGCCTATGATGCTTAAAAAAATGTTTCAGTTGAGAATGAGAATGTGTGTTTGTGTACTATGTACAATGTGTAGTTATAAATGCTTGGGTTGAGCGACATGACATAATAATAATGAACTACATTATAGTTTGGATATTTATCCAACTTTACTCATATGCATTCATTATACCTCCATAAAGTGTGTATATACTATTTAGACAATCTCAACTGCTTGATTGTTTAAATCATTGCAAAATCTGTGATATAATGTGTATCATGAAAAGCATTATACAAAAAATAGACTTATCTTGAAACTTAACTAAAGTAATTGTGGTTAGTGAAATTGGTGATTCAAATCAGAATATTTGTTTCTTACAATACAGCAAAAATCGAGAAGACGCTCTGAATTGAACATGAACTAATTCATATTACACAAATCCCACATGGTTTTATGTGTGTGATAAAAGATTTTGAAATGTCCCTTTCTGCCAGATCAGGAGCATCACTGCACCTGCATTTAAAGGTATTTAGAGCCTCTCCCACTTTCTGCACTAAGAGAGATTGGTAGCCAGTGTCTGATCTGTGCTCATTGATCAAGCCTGAAACAGGGCCATTAGTATGCAGGTCCTGCCCCCAGACACAAACCAGGGGAGCGGGTGTCTGCGAGTAGCCGCTGTGGCTGTTACCACTGGTTCTATAGCATGTGCTTCCCCCCCAGCGCAACGAGTCTTTGCTAAAGAAAGCTGACTGCACTTTCATACAAACGCTCACGCTCAACAGCTTTACGCTTCTACAGACACACACTGAAGCCGACAGTTACACACGCCCAGAGACGTAAATACACACCAAATTGCTCTCCTCTCGATCTCTCTGACAGATATGCATACACACATTAATCCACAGAAGGAGGGGTGAAGGAGACAGTTTGCCAAGCATAAGTGGAGGAAGCTATTCTACAGTGCTTGACAAAAAGGTTCAATTTCCTTCCATTTAATCTTTAACCCAAATATAGAAATGGGGGGCACTTTATCACCTTACCTCTTCACTGCAATCAGATCAGCCACACTTAATGCTTATTGCCGTCTGTCTGATAGAAACATTTTTTTGCTTGTCTTTCATTCTCCTTTCCTTCCTTTTTCTCTCTCTCATCTGAAGGCAGCAGGTTTCCTTTATTGCACTAACCTTTTTTATTCTCTAAGGTTTAATCTTTAAACGATTTGTCTTTTCCCTACATTCATTTCAAATGCAAAATGGGTAGCCTGAAATCGGCGGTCCCAATGCAGGCATTGCCTCACTGTGCCTTCAATTCATCCACAACGACATTGAGGCAATCAAAGAGACAAACATATAAGCAAGTGCACTTATCTGAGATAATCTCACAAGTCTCACACTAGAGTCTCAAGGTAAATGCAATCACTCACTACATGTGGTCCTTTCTCACAGCCTGTTTTCCTTACAACTTGAGAATCTTAAAAAAAAGAATACAATCATTCACAATTTTTTATTTCCAAAATTAATTTTAAAGGTATTAAATATATGTTCACCGCAACAGAAGATAAGCTACTGAATATTTCAGTTTCTTTAGTCATTCATGTTAAATGTATGACAAAATGAAGGGTAAAATGTAAGCCTGCCTTGTAATTTGTTGAGCTAAATCTTTATGATGCTTAAAAACTACTAATAACTTTGTAGATAGGTAAATAATAAGACTTGTTTCATTTAATAATATGAATATTTATGTTAATATATTGCTATTTCTAGTGTAACAATCTAACCAAGAAAAAGGAAGTTCATGAAAAATAATGGTAAATTAATGTTGTCAAAAATAAAAAAAACAAAAACAATGGCATATATAGTCATCTAGAGAGAATTAATTCGAAGTAATCATCCATGATATGATGGTTTGGCTGTAACATCACACAATTAAAGGTTAAAAATGGCTTTTGAAGATCCACTGTAATTAACAGTATGCATCAGGCACACAATTCAAGCAATACCAATCAATTATGAAGAAAAATGAGTACTAATTTGCATGATTTTAATATATGCATGCTTGTTATGCTATTACTCATGGAAATATATAACTTGGCATTATACAGATATATATTCAGCATAATCCACCAGTGAAATACTATCAAGGTAGCATGATTACTAAATTCATTTAATAATAATATGTGTATCTCCATAGTAAAAAGTACAGTGGCCGAGAGAGCTCAACGCGCTGCAAATAGAAAAAAACTCCTGCAAATTGAGAAAACAACTTCATCAATTTGACAACACGTGCGCTGCAAATGCTCACAACACAACCAAACAAAGAAATGCGCTGCAAATAAAATTCTTTATTTGGTTGTGAGCATTTGCAGAGCGTTTCTTTATTTGTTTGCGTTGTGAGCGTTTGCACCACCTGATTTCAAACTGATGATGATGTTTTCTTGTTTTGCTGGTGCTTTTTATATTTGCATGTGTTTTCTGAAGTTGCAGCGCGTCGAGCTCTCTCAGCCACCGTAAAAAAGACAAAGGCAGTAGTGGCCAATCAGATGGAGTAAGGTTTCATAGAACAAAATTCCCTGCTATTAAGAGTTCAACAGGCATATGAGCAGCAGCAGATATTCACTTCACATCCCACATGCCCTGCCACCCTGGCATAATGGCTTTTACAAGAGCAATATTGCCAAACATGACCTGCACATCATTGTGTCTGACCCACCTAACAGTGCAATTAAAGCAAATTCGACACACAAATGCACCCATGAAAAATGGTAGAAAAATGACAACATCTAATGTTGCCAGTTCACTTTGCCTATCACATGACAAAGACATAATTACAAGCCCTGTTCTCACCTATGTGTATTTAAAAGACTTTGTTATTTCTATTCACACAGATCACATCGCGTATGTTGTGGGATGCAGGAGGAGCACTAATTTAAGCGCTGAGGCTTTTTTAACACCTCTACAGAGACAGATTAACACTTGTTAAATGAATAAGGCTGCCGGTACCCCCTGCTGCAAGAATGAAGCCCCAAGGTTCCACTGCTGTTCAAATGTGTCTAATCGCACCTCCTTAACTGCTTACTTTACATGACGCTTCTGCTCATTGACTTTAATTTATGTGACTCACAATTATTATTTATTTTATTATTGTTTTTTTTTTGGGGGGGGGGAGGGGGGGGGGGGTTGCTACCTGCTTTGATTAATAATGCCTCTGAAAATATATTCCTGTGAAATTAGAGAAACTTGTTGAGGAAGATGGGAGGCCTGCCATCTGTTGATCCACTTCATATCCATGGGGCTTTTATTAAACCCTTCGGTCACACTTTATATTAGGTGGCCTTAACTACTATGTACTTACATAAAAAAAAATAAGTACAATGTACTTATTGTGTTCATACTATATTGCAAAACACTATTGCTGCTAGTGAGGTGGGATACGGGTAAGGTTAGGGACAGGTTTGGTGGTATGGGTTGGTTTAAGGGTGGATTAAGGTGTAAGGGATGGGTCAACAGTGTAATTATAACTGTAATTACAGAAATTAATTACAGATGTAATTACATGTAAGTGTTTTTAAAAATATAAATACAATCTAAAAGCATGTGTGTACACAATAAGTGCATTGTACCAAATGATTAATTTAAATATAAGTACATAGTAGTTAAGGCCACCTAATGTAAAGTGGGACCAACCCTTCATAGAGCAGTTCCTCTAAAAGTATTATTGTTATTATTATTTTTTTTTTAAATAGATATTATACAGCCAGCCATTCATTATCATAAAATAAACCAATGTGAGGATCCAATATGAAGCAAATAACTGCACATTTTCCCACTTATTACACATGACTGACCAAATAAATAAAAACATTGTATTGATTTGAAATAATTGAAATGTTATCTGTAACAACTGTAACAAAAAAAACAACTCCACTGCACAGTGTATAAAACGATTGGTGTATTAACCAATTTGTGTACACCGCAAAATCATTCCTTAAGTATTAAAAGTGTAAAAAATAAATTAAAGTTTGTAAAAAGTATTTCCTAAAAAAAAGTCAGATGTATTTTAGCTACTACAATCCATAACTATACATGAAGATGACAACAGTTTCTGCATCTCGCGTCTTTTTCATGACACATCATTATAATCTCTGGACTCAAAAGTACGTATGACCTAACATACGTTAATGACCTAAAATATGTTCATAAAATTAAATGTTGTTGCTGATGAAATATATCATGGATGACATTAAATAAATATTTTTTCATCAGGTTAGATATTGATTAACCACTCAAACTGCTTAATCTAAACCTCTCTAATTAACTGTCAGACTCACATATTCACCTTTGTAGTTTTGAAACGTTTACATTTAAATTTATTCATTTAGCAGATGCTTTTATCCAAAGCGACTTACAATTGAGGAATACAATAAGCAACATAAAGAGGCAAACAGACACTGGAAGTGCTTGTAATACAAAGTTTCAGGCATTGTTCAGAGTGAATACTAGCTAGACAGGGAGAGGTTAAAGGAAAGAGAGCAAAGTTTTAATCAAATCTACAACACATTAATTCTAATTTCGAATAGGCTATTATTTAGTATGGATAGTATGTGAATTTGGATGCAGCTATATATTAAGTCAGGTGTTTTTTGTTTTGTTTTGGGGGTTTTTCACATATGAATAGCTTGATGGTCAAGAAAAGCATGATTTCATGCAAATGGTTTTTGTTGAGAAATAACAAAAAAGGCATATATATATATATTCTTTCAAATAAACAGTTATTTTGTTTATTATAGATCCATATACTGTAAGGATACAATAGGCAGATAAACTGGACAGAAAAGATACAATACACAGACAAACTGGACAGATTTAAAGCAAGCTGTAGTTTTACAGCACTTGAAAGTCATGCCCTGAAGTGCTTGTCTAGAGCCATAAATACAAAAAATAGCCATCCAAAGACAGATATGTGGCAACTTCCATTTCAAACTTTGCAAGCGAGACATGATGCATGTTCAAAATGAAAAGGACACCTGGTTGAATGTGAAGTAACCAAACACGATATACTTCTGCTCGAATCTTAAAGGCAGATGTAATGGTTTGATGTGAAACTGCATAAAAAAAAAGTGCCTCTGAACATTTAGTATAGTAGTAGGGCATCCTCCAATGCACTGCGCTGAGGGACTCTTTTATTTACTTTTCTGTTGTGTTTTGCTCTAGTTCTCTTTTCTTTTCAATGCACCACTGCAGAATCAAACCGTATCGTGCCATGTGTTTCTTGTGTTTTCAAGGATTGTGGCAAAAAGATATCAGACAGTGATGAAAGCCTGTGTTGCAGTATTAAAAGGGGTATCAGCAAGAGGCTTGCTGGGGTATTATGTGAGAAAAATATCTGAGTTGATTTTTCTTGTCTTCACAAGGAACTAGTTCACAACTGTGAAGTATAAGAATACAAAAAAGGTCAAATACGAGTCAGTGCAATGGGCTTTTTATGTGCTGTAATAGTTTTATCAATACTGATTTGACAAGTGTGTTGAAGGCAAGGGACAGAACAGCTGCAGATGAAAATGTGTCTGTTTTTAAAACATTCGAATCTGATCCTCTTCACAATGCCTCACTATAGGTTGCGAAAGAACAGATAAGGCCAATTCAGTCCTCTCAAACTGAATACTGTTTTGTATGTTTACAATGTCTGACATAAGGGAAACACTGTCAATATCTCCAACTGCTGTTTGTCCTACATGTCACGCTGTCTTTTATAGAATTGATTCATATTATGTACAGAATATTCTACCCATAATGTTTACCAAATAAGCATAAAATAATACTGGATAGGTGGTGGCTTTTCACATCCCACGTTCCCATTGAAGGCTGAATGACAGAGGTTGTTCACAGAGAAAAGAAAATGCATCTTAAATTCTTTGTCAATTTGTCATGCTAAAGCAAACTGGGAGTTGGATCTGTACTGGCTCACCACAGCGCTGATATGACAACTCTCCATAACACGGTGTAAGATGCCCTCGTTTAGCACATTGTGTGTTTACATCCATCCCTTCAGCTCGACTCCCACTGACAGCTGACAGCGACACAAAGAAAGCATTGCATTAGAAAGCACACTACGCTCTGCAGCTGTAGCATATTCCCTCTTCTCTTTCAGATTCTCTAAAATGTTATCTCTCCAGCAATGAGGCCAGGTGGACTGCTGACTTATCCATTTTAATGGAGGGGAGAGAGCTTCTTCCTGTGTCTGTATTGCAAGGATGGATTTTTATGATAGCATCAGTGATGTGGGTATGTCTTTTGGCACTCATTTCATACCGTGATGATGAGGTTCAGCTGTGGTATCAAGGCATATGCCAGGAAGTCAGGAGCATTATGAAAATACAGGTCACTGCGGTCTATGCTTCATTAACAGTTTAGAGAAATGTGTCTGCAAACTTTTTTTTTTTTGTACCGAAACAGCTCAACATGCCCACCATTAGAAATTAACCAAGTAAAGTTTTGTAAGTTTGCAGGTTTATAACCCTTCTGCCGTTATTAAGTATAAAAGAAAAAGAGCAAGAATGGCCTCTATGTATATGTCCAAAAATGAGGATTCAGTAGTGAATGCTTGGGTCTTGGTCAGTTTCTATCATCTTTCTATATTGTATTTTCTCAAGGAAACATTTTAACAATTCTGAATCAATAACATACAGAGGCTGAAAGAAAAAGGAAGCTGCTCCAGACACTTTTGTCCCATTTGTAAGGCCTGTCCATGTGGCAAACATCCTGGTCCACACACAGAATAACTATGAGAGAAATATAATAATGAAGAAATGTCATCTGTGGTGAGCCAGAAGTATTCCTGCCCATCCAGCAAAATATGTTCTACAGATGATTTCTAGAATCTCAAGGGCTGTATCCGAAATCCTATACTCTCTACATAGGTACTTTTTTTTCATTTAGCGACCGTTAAAAAGTACATTCTATATACCATGAAAGTTTTTAATATGAATATAATCCAAACATACTACATCCGTCATGTTAGTGTTGTCATGTGACCTATCAGAGTCAGTTGTGTCGCTTAACAGATCCCCTACCGTGGCCTCATGGGATAGTAAAGTGCATCGTATGCGCAGTGCGGCGACCTGCTATGAAGTGCATCACCTGATTCCCCTGAGCAGAAAAACGCGCGAAGGCGAGGAGTTAACCTAATGCACCAGCGTGCATCCTATCAGCCTTCCTTGTGGGCGCCACTCACCCCGCCGCCCACACCAGTTAAAGAGCAGCAGACCACAAGATCAAGGTCTTATTTGGAGCATCGCTCATCGCAGTGCAGGACGGATGTGCGGGGAAAAGTGTAAGAGACCCGGGAAGAGGTGCCACAGCCATCTCAAATTGTTCAAATTGGTGTGATAGTGTATGTTCATTAAAATGCATACATTTGTGCAAAAGAGCTCTTTCCTCCTCACTCAGTCAATACAGCGCCGCTCGCCCCGCCTCAGAGCGGTACAGAGCCGCTGCACTCGCCGGCACATCCAACGACCAAGCTGCTAAAGCCTCTATGTCAGTTCCTGCGCGCATGGAAAACTATTCCGAGAATCTCGCACTGGTTACTCGGTGTGATGGAGCGTGGGTATGCCCTTCACTTCAGATGCAGACTGCCCTGTTTCAGTGGCGCAGTGTAGTCTCTTAACATTTTCTCAAAATGCCCTGGTCCTGTGACAGGAGCTGTGCAACCTGTTCGAACAAGGAGCGGTAGAACGAGTTCCGGCAAGTGAGCTGGAGAGCAGCTTTTACAGCCACTATTTTTGTGCTGTCACAAAAGAGATGGAGGACTCCGCCCGATTCTAGATCTCAGGCCCATGAACAGAGCACTCTGCAAGCGTCCATTCAGGATGATATCGCTGGAACAGATCCTGGCGCAGATCCTGGCGCAGATTGATTCGCACTGACAACATGTCTGTGGTTTCGTACAAAGTCACCAAGGAGGCGTTCGATCAAAGGCTCTGAACAAGCATGCATCGAATCTCCTGCTATGGGCGGACCGTCACTTTCTCCCCATTAGAACAGCGCACATCCCCAGTCTCCTGAACTTGGGGCAGACATGCTTTCAAGGGGAAAAAATAAAAGTATTCCTTCAAGGAGAGTGGAGTTTGCACTACGAGTCGGTTCGGATGATTGAACCCACTACGGGATAGCGGAGGTGGATCTGTTCACTACAAGCGAGAATGCGCATTGCCTACTGTTCTTCTCCCTGCCTCAATCTCCGCAGAAGGGGGACACGCTGACATCGCACTGGCCAGCAGCCAGGCTGTATGTGTTTCCTCCAATCAGTAGATTGCCACTGGTGTTATGCAAGAATCAGGGAGGACTGGGCTTCGGTGATACTCATCGCCCCGAACTGACCAAACCATCCTTGGTTCCCGGACCTGACAGAGCTGCTGGTGGCGCCACCCTGGCCGATCACCGTTAGGAAGGATCTGCTATCTCAGGTGAGTGGCTCGGTCTGGCACCCCGAACACGGAGTTGTGGAGCCTTCATGTGGCAGTTTCGGGGATATCAGAGGAGCTGAGCGTCCTACATTCTCATGTGTTTGACACACTCTCGGAGGCGCGGGCACCCTCTATGAGGCGTTTGTATGCTCTGAAATGGGGAGTGTTTGTGAAATGGTGCTGTGATGTTCATATCGACGCGACTGCTTGCTCCTTGTCAGATGTTCTGTTTCTACAATACAGGCTGGATAGTGGATCTCTACCATCAACACTGAAAGTCTATGTGGCCGCGATTGCCTCGTTTCGTTCCCCGCTGGGCGGGCAATCGATCGGTAGGCACGCGCTGGTGGTGAGTTTTCTTAAGGGAGCGATGAGATTGTATCCCCCGCACCCGCCTTCAGCCCCGCCCTGGGACCTAGAGGTGGTGTTAAAGGAACACTCCACTTTTTTTGGAAATAGGCTCATTCTCCAACTCCCTCAGAGTTAATAAGTAGAGTTTTACCGTTTTTGAATCCATTCAGCCGATCTCCGGGTCTGGCGATAGCACTTTTAGCATAGCTTAGCATAGATCATTGAATCCGATTAGACCAATAGCATCGCGTTCAAAAATGACCAAAGAGTTTCGATAGTTTTCCTATTTAAAACTCGACTCTTCTTCCCAGCTATATTATAACTAGTTACCTAGCTGGGGACTACTTTCAGGCGCTGCGTAATATAACTGCGCCTGCTGTGGCCATGTTACGGCAGCAAAGTTCCTTGATTATTACGCCGGAATGAGAGTATAGTTCTTAATCATATCAGCCTAGAAAATCGCAAATTTTCCGCCGGTCTTAGTACACGATATAACTACAGAAGAGTCGAGTTTTAAATAGGACAAATATCGAAACTCTTTGGTCATTTTTGAACGCGATGCTACTGGTCTAATCGGATTCAATGATCTATGCTAAGCTATGCTAAAAGTGCTATCGCCAGACCCGGAGATCGGCAGAATGGATTCAAAAAACGGTAAAACTCAACTTATTAACTCTGGGGGAGTTGGAGAATGAGCCTATTTCCAAAAAAAGTGGAGTGTTCCTTTAAGTTATCTCTATGCAGCCCCTCACAATGCTGTGTTGTTTTGCTTCTGCCCTGTTTCTCAGCGCAGCATACATTATTACTGACCAAACATACAAATTTCGTATACCTGGGCTTTAGACGCTCATTGGCTTATCTCCACCTATCAGCTGCGAGCCCACCTTCAAGCGTCGCTATTGGTGGGAATTGTGTGTGTGTTCTATCTTTGCTGAGTGGGTATCTTGTACAGGCTGCTCGTAGCCTCCCTCTTTAACGTATAGCCTACTTTGCTAATTTGATCCACTACTCCACATAGAAAAAAAACAGACATACCAACTACTGACCTGATGCAGACACGGTCCGTGTACTTTTGCGTCCATTCATTTTTCGTTTTTTATCCCAGAACAAAAAAAAATGAAAAAAGAACGGTTATTGTATTTTTAAATGCTATGCTGAAAACCAAAAGTGAAATTAGAACCGTACACACAAAATTTTACCCGAAAAAGTAAAATATTGACTTCTTTTCAGATTTTTTTAATGAATTTTTGAACTTTTAATAAACATTTGAAAAATGCACAAATTAATATAGAAAATTTTAGATTTTAACAGCTGAAACGGATTGATATCGTTTTGGTGGAGCAAGGTTCATGTAAGCCAAGGTAACGTGAAAATAAGCAGGGCAGTCTCAAATCTGCGCACTGTGGGGCACTGTTGAGCTCGGGAGGTCTCAGGCACCATCTGCCCCACTTAGTATCATGTATAGATGACTGCTAAAGCCATGCACGGCTTAAAATAGTCTAGAAAATCTGAAAAATATTTGTTGTAAGGGCACTTCCCATTCATTCCTATGGTATTCGTAAACCGCGATTGAGTGTCGTACAACTCTGACTGTAATTCAGTGACGTTAAGGCTGTAATGTGATTGGTTATTAAGGGACATGTGGTCCGAGTTAGCCGTTACGCTTTTGCCAATAGTAAGTAATACAGACCCTCTCATCTCCCTATAGTAAGAAAATCTCTGCTTTTTGTATACTACTTTTTAGGTCACACTTTATTTTAAGGTCCAATTCTCACCATTAACAAACCATTAACTACGACTTTTGCCTCAATTAATTCTTAATTTGCTGCTAAGTAATAGTTAGTGAGATAGTTGTTAAATTTAGGTATTAGGTAGGATTAGGATTAAGGATGTAGAATATGGTCATGCAGAATATGTGCTTTATAAACACTAATAAAGACCCAATATGTTAAAAATAGGCCTGCTAATAAGCAACTAGTTTATAGTGAAAACTGGTCCCTATACTAAAGTGCTTCAGTTTTTCATGATTTTTTTATTCATGTTTGTGACAGGGTTGTGCACCATTCAGAATTTAATTTTAAGTTCCAAATCAATTCCTTAATTTGGCTTGAAGTAGCAAACAGAATTCAGAATTGCAATTCAAATTTGGATGTACAATGATATTTGGTGTCAGTAAGAACCAAATAGAGTTATAGAGTATTTGTAGACTGTCTGCTTAATATCTTCTAACATTTTATTTTGATGGGTCCACAACATACTGACTATGAGAAACTTTGCAAGTATATGTCAACTTACCCTACTAACCCTAAACCTACCCTACTGAGAGTTAGTAGACATGTTGTTGCAAATGAATGAGAATTAGTTGACATATAGTTAACGTTATAAAGTTACTTATAGTTAGTAGAATATCTAAAGTGGACTATCGAAATAAAGTGTAACCAAATAACTTACTGAACACAAAAATTTTGAACAGTAGTCCAAGTAGAAAGAAAATCACTTAAAATGAAAAGAAATACATATTTCTGTCATTTTACTAAAAAAAAAAATTAAGTTTATCCATATAGACTTCGAATCTTAGCTTCGCACAACCCCTGGTGTCTGAACACATTATGTAAGCAGACTGCTCTGCTGAGAGCCACACATTAACTTTTCCATTATATTCCCTGGTGTATGTTGAATTTCCAGTGGTATAATGTTTTTTTTTTTTTTTTTTTTGCATTGTTGATGCTTTATTACACTTCAGTGCATCAACCATCAATCTGTTAAGGCTTGTATACCAGTGACACACCAGGGATGTAATTGTTATGAATGGGCAGAGGTGGAGGAGGAAGAAAAGAGCATTTGTGTAAAACAAACCCAATATGCAGCATGACAACAGGAATTAATGTGAGCCCTTAAAGAGTCTGGGGAACAGCTGAGGCTGCTGACACTTTAGAGGCTTGATGGACTGGCTAACCAGCTGAAACTCACATTCATTAATACACAGGACTTCAGGGATCCTTGCAGGCAAATACAACCTGGTCAGCCAACAGGTTAAGAAGAGACACTGCTCTCTAATGGCAGAAGTAACTGGTGTTACTCTCACACAGACAGTTGAGCACGTCATAGTACAATGAGATTATAATATGCTAAATACGGTTTTCCAGTGTAGTGAGAGACACAGAGAGAGGGAGCGAACAGATGGGGTCTGTAAACAGCTGTCACTGCTTACTCTGTGGGTCTACTGAAGGCTGGTCACTGGAATATGTGCAAGCAGAGACCCATCTCTCCTCTGCCAAAATAAATTAATTCATCCCCAGCTGGAGAGTGACACAATGAAAGGAGCCAGTTTCCTTGAATTTCATTCAAAAATTCTTCAAATGTGTGAGTTTCTCATTACCAGTCTATCAAAACCTACCACATGGTGTCTAATGATGAACCAATAAACAAAGTTATCTCCAGGTCAGAGAATATTATTTACAGCCAAAATCAGTACTTCATTAAAAGTTTAAATGAAACTATAAGTAACTAAATAACCTACCGGTATTTTTGCAGTAACAATAGTGCATACTTGTTTGACAAGCAGCTGCTGTGAAGGGCATTCATGTCTTGAGGTGATGTGGCTGTGCTCAGTGGTGAGTAAATGATACAATACTAGGATATTAATGTTATACATATCATGCAGTGTAAATGCAGCCTATTGACTTAATTCTATTGCTATCTATTATATCATTAGTTGTTATGGAGCTGACGAGACAAAAGGCATGCGGATCCATTTGTATGGCTTTTATTCAGGGGTGTGGTCCCAAAACAAGCAAAGTTTATGCAGTGGCAAACAGGTACAACACAGGCAAGACAAAGAGTAATCCTAGGGTAAGCGTGGGTCTTCAATCGGCAAACAATATCCAACAGGGCAAGGCAGAGAGACAATGCAGGAACATGAGCAATAGTCCAAGAGAGGTGCAAACAGAGTCCGAACGGCAAAGCAAAGGGTTAATCCAGGAAACGCAGGCAAGAATCAAAACACGAGAAAACAGGCAAGGCAAGACTATGACAACTAAGTGGGCTCCGTAGAGTAGCTATTGCTAGGAGAGTGATATACACTACGTATACAATACTCAGCAATCTGAATGAAGAAGTCCATGGCATAAGTAGCATGTCTGATGGGAATCAGCTGTGTAATCAGTGCATTCAGCTGTGTGTGTGTCATCAGTGCAATGAATGATGGGAACTGTAGTCCGGGGTGAAGTGCAGTGTAGTGTTCAATGTCTTTTTGAGGTACTGTTTAATTGAAATTTAAATTACATTGTTTACATTACATTTCC
Source organism: Acrossocheilus fasciatus (assembly GCA_036784905.1). Taxonomy (NCBI): domain Eukaryota; kingdom Metazoa; phylum Chordata; class Actinopteri; order Cypriniformes; family Cyprinidae; genus Acrossocheilus; species Acrossocheilus fasciatus. Next base: position 26,814,604 of record CM071944.1, read on the forward strand.
AATGGCATAACTTTTAAAATAATGAAATTATTATTTTATATATTTTGAATTATTTTTGAAAACATTATTCATTTTATTTAATGTTGGCATGAAGTGAATATTAACACGTCTGTTTTAGATATAAGTAAATGTTATATCTTATTGTGAACAATTCATCTGTGCATGTTTTAATTTTTAAAAATGTTTTGACCTCATAATTGTTATTAAAAAATGTCATAACTGGATGTTCTGGTAATATCATAAGCAGATGACATCAGCAGACCTGCAAAAGGAAGACCTTCAGCTGCACTTGACAGCACCTCGAGTGAGAAGCGATTGCTAAGATTTATTCAAATGTCCTTGACAATCTAAAGAATGTCAGACTGATGTTTGGGAGCCAGTGGGTGACAAAAACAAACAGCGGCTCGGAATGTGGCTTTCAGTCATCTCATAGGCTCCAGTGCCACTCAACCATGTTCAAACACCGCTGTGGGCCAACGGAGACACGCAGACTGATAGGTGAAGAGATAGGGAGTGACACATAATGTGTATGGCATATTCATCATGCCAGAGTCCCATCCATCTCTGCCCATATCCCCCCGTTGAATGTGAATAAGTGACTTTGCTAAAAATAGACCGCTTGAGAAATAATAATCTGAAACTACAATGAAACAACAGCCACCTCAGTCACTGTCTATTCACCAGGACGATTTGTCTCACTTCCAGCTGCTAGGCCTCAAACATATGAGAAGCGGCCAAAGTCCCGTTTCCTGCTGACTCAGAAATACGTCTCATTATTTACTTGCTTCAGGTTACGAGAAGACTAGAGACTTCAGTTTGAATATTCCCTGTGATGCTGCTGGTTGCTGATGTCCACAAACTGACACAAGCATTCCTGAACTTAATACATTACACTTGCTTTTTAAAAGGGAAAAAGTATCAAATTTAGCTGAAGCTTTTCTGGGTTAACAGCAGACAGTATGCTAAAAAAAATTAAGGCCTTCCACAGTTTTTCAAGCATGGAGGCACTTGAAGAAGCATTCAGATGTGTTTTAGGCAGTGAGACAACCCCAAGTGTTTTACATATAACGACGCATACCATTCAGACAAAAAAGAAGTTCAAAAACACTTGTTGGAGGCATGAAACTTCTGTTAGCTTTAGGTAAGTGCCTGTTACCAACATAGTCCAATCAGAATTTAATCAATTTAATTAATAAATCGTTCAATGTGGCACACACATGAAAGGGAGGTGATGGTGGTGCATAAATCGAGTTATCCCTCTCACTTCTGGCAGTTTTGCTAAGATGTCTTGTCCCATGCGAACTGGCCATTAATATTACAGACATCCTATGGTAAAATTACATTACTCCATCTACACTGATAAAACCAATCCTGTCTGAATAGGGCTTCAGAGTGCTGAATTGCAGAGCTAGTGCAAACATACCCACATTGCTATGATCGGATACTTTTTTATCTGCGGTTTTCTCACCATCATTTTTGTTGTGTTCATTTTGTTATAGAAAGAAAAGCACATAGCACATAGCACATATATAATCACCAAATGCTGCTCTTAGCAGTGTGGACATTGATATGTTCGCTAACAGTATACCACGGCTTGCTTTTTACCCATGAGCGAAGAATGAAAATTTTGCCATGAGTATATAGGGGCCTTTATTATGGATACTTCAAAAAGACCATAAATGGTGTTCAGAATGATTGTGGATGTTCCCACACAAATGCATCCCAGAAATTTAAGCTATATTCATGTGCATCTTCACCAGCCTCACATACACACACTATCCAGCACTCGACATGCAGCGGTTGATCTTTGAAGTCCCCTAGCTCCATTCGCTTCTTCTCTGTAATTCCCATTAACATTGCAGTGAGTAATGAGTCTTAGAAGATTAAACATCTTTATCCCCCCTCAGACTCACAGAAGAGTAATTATCTGAGCAGTACAGTGATACGTTATCTTCAGCTGTGACAAGAAAACAAATAAGCCCACGCACAGTTGTGCGGTCGCACACGCAGGCGAGAGATATTGGTGGATGGTCTCTCGCTTGTTTCTGACTTCCCTTGGAATCATCAGGGACCTGCTGACCGGAGAGCGTCTCGCCGAGCCTCTTCTTCCTCGGCCAGCGGTATCTAATGAATTCATTAAGGAGATAGGACTGTGCTTGTAAAATGCTGTGCATACGAAGATCTGTGCACTTCGAATAATAATTTATTTTCAAAAGAAAATGGATGGAGGGGGATAACTGTTATTAGTACTTTGCAGATACAAGAACCTAATAATCATTCTCAGACAAATTTCTCACCATTTCAGCTTTGTCAATAATATTACACTGTTATTTGGCCGCGATTTGAGGAGCTGATCTGAATTCAAGCCTTTTTGCCTCCTGCTGCTACCAAAAGAGGCTATAAAATCTATTTTAGTTGTGTCTGGGTAAACAAGAAGATGGAGGGAAAGAGAAAGGGCAGCTTTCATATTAAATCAGCTTGCTCTTAGCCTTGTGCTATTTTTCAACAGTCAAAAGGGGTTTTTGAGGCATATGAAAGTTGGATGTTTGGGTAATGGATTTCACTTTTATGCTTTCACTATCCAACTGTTTTGGAGTACCATGGTCACTTCTAGAAATATTTTGCAATATTTTTTCTTGGTTACTGTTCTTTAGCATAGTTTGTCACAGGCTGGTGTAGTGATGACAAAAACATGGTCTTAACAGACATGCTTTAATTATGCATTATGTATTTCAAATGAATCTGGGCTTCCTGAACTTTAATAATTCAATAAATGAAAGAACACAACATAATTTCGGTATTAATGACCTTTATTGTCTTAAAAATTATATTTAATTTTAACTAATTGTGAATTATCATTGGCATAGTCTTTTCATTTTATTTATTCATTTACTTATTTAATTTTATTTTTGCACATTGCACCATTAGCTTTTTAATTATTATTTATTTATTTATTTATTCATCCATTAATTAATTCATTCATTCATTCAAACTACACTGTGAATTTTTTGCCACGTTTTAGGGAAAAAACATGAAGGTCCACCCCTAAATGTAACCGTATGTGGGTTGTAAGCAGATTGTACCAAAAATGTACGAATGAGATTTCAAATTAGAGTACAAATTCCGATAACACTTTATTTTGATGGTCCCTTTTGAACATTCTGTTGACACTAAGTAATGCTGCAGCTACATGTCAACAAACTCTCATAAGGGTATTAGTAGACTGTCTGCTTCATATCTACTAACTCCTTATTGTGTTGGTCTCCCAACAGATATTCTACTGACTATAAGTAACTTTGCAAGAACGTGTCAACTTAATCAAACCCTAACCCTACCAGTCAACTAATACACTACTAACACTCTAATGAGAGTTAGTAGAAATGTAGGTGCAACATTACTTATAGTCAACAGAATGTGTTAAAGGGACGATCAAAATAAAGTGAAACCCAAATTCCTACATATTGGCCACCAATCTGCCCATGTAAAAAAATAAATAAATAAAAAATAATTTCCTAATTGAATATTTCGCACATGATCTCCACCAACAAAATAAAACATTTTACACTCCACATCTTCTTCTGTCCTGCACATCATAGTGTCTCCAACCTCCAAGCTACTCAATAGAATGGCTTCCATTTTGACTAAAATAAAGAAACCTTTCCTACTTACTTTAAAAGTTGTTTCAAAGTCTTTTTTCCCTCTCTGCAACCTTAACACAGTGTCTACATTTGCATATCTGAAACAGAAACCTCTCTCGCTCCCCTCTTTCCACCTGCATGTGTTCCTTTCCCAGCTTTCTTTGCAAAGAGGCGGCATCTCAGCTGGAGCTTTCCTCCACGCATACAGAGTCTGATGCTCCTGCAGGGAAGGAGAATTCTCCTCTCTGCCGCCACAACAGAGGAGCCACATCAAATGGCAAACACCACCACAGGCTGCCTAAGCTTCAGAGAGAGAGATAGAGAGTTGGAAAAGAGAGAGAGCGAGATAGAGGGAGAAAGAGAACGGGAAGCATGTTGTTGTGATAAACTGTGCCCCAGCGCAGGCTTGTTTCTGCTAACTTGTGTCTGTGCACTACTGAGAGATGTGAAAACAGATGCACATAGTTTAGCACTAGGTGGATATCCGTGACCTGCTCCATTAGTTTTAGACCCAGAAACACATTTAAGTTTTATGCACTAAATGGTCTTTTCTTTCTAATTATATAATTATGTTTTAATGTTACATTTATTCAAACAAAAGATCACAAACAATTTTCAGACTTTTCTTTTTGACATTATTACTGTATTTTTATTTTTATTTTCAGTCAAACATTAAGTAAATTAAGACTAGTGTTGTCACCATACTAGAATTTCTACCTTTTATACAATACCTTGAAACAATTACAGAGTGTCTATTTACACTAAGTGCAACAGGATTAGAACAGATTATACAATAATAATAATAATAATAAGGTTAAGTAAAAATACAATGCATTTATAAGATATTATTTATATATTTTTACCACATTAAAGAGTGTCAAACCAACATTTATTGTTTGAATTTTTGTAAATTAAAGTGACATTATTTGAAAGCTAACACTTTGCAATTTCAGCAGTTTGCTTATAATCACATTTTTTGCGAAATATCACATACTGTACGTCACATACAGCATTTGCTCCATCTCTTGTGGGTTTGTGACCAAAATTATCTCTTGTCAGTTGGAGAAACTACTTCTACAAAGATCCGCCTGTCATCTTTCGTTATTATTAGACTTGTCAAAGTAAGTTTGTCATAAACAGAAAATATAGCTTGCAGAGAAACCCACTCAGTGTGTTTTTTTTTTGTTTTTTTTTACAGTTCTGACCTGAAAAGGACGCTGGTGTAATTAGCCAGCAGCATCAGAAAATCCATCTTGAGCAGATAGAACAGAATTGTGAAGCCTGCCGCCTGATGCTTGACATGTCCAACAGCACTGCACTGCACGTGTCAAAAGAGGTCTCTTTATTGGCAGATACACGTGTCAGAAGAAGTAACCACATGTTCATAATGATAATTACACCTTACACTGTACCACACATCTCATATTTGAAGTGTCAAAGCTGTGTTCTTCCCACTCACAGTACACTGCCTTGAGGTAAGAACAGAGTAGACTGGGATACGACCAGCATGAAGGTTAGAGAAGGGCTGGAGCCGAACATTAAAGCTAATTAATGCAGGTACAGTATACACACTCGCAGGCTGCTCAACATGGTGTTTGCCCACCCACTGTTAATAAGCTCTGAAAGAGGGAAGACATCTGCCCTGGATTCATTGGGGCTGGGAGAGACAAGTTGAATAGTTAAACAGACACCAAGCCAAAGTCTGCTCAGTCTAGACTTAGAGACTATGTGAAACTGTATCCAAAGATGCCTTTCATAACTTCCAACTGTTCACAGACTCCCCACAGTACAGAAAACATTAAAATAGTGCTATTAAAATCATGTAAATAATGCCACAGTAATCTAAACTTCATAAACTTTGCATAATAAGGTCAATATACCTGAAACAGAATGATTAATGTAATGCAATGCGATAATTGATGCAATAATAACTTGCGCATGCATGTAAAATATGTAAAAACACTATGAATAACTCTCTGGTTTTTGTCACAAAGTCAACAACATCCACAGCACCAGACCCCTACACTTCACCCACTCGTTCACAGTGACCGGAGTTCTGATCACCTGGACCTGTCATAACCAATCAGCACATGCTATTTAACCCACTCACCTCAGTTCTCTGACTACTTACCTGCATGTACTTACCTTCTTCAATCTGTCAATCCTCTGCATCCAATCTCCAGATCCAGGTCACTAACACCAGCTCATCCAAACCTGCAAAGATAAGACTGTTATTCATTGAAATACCTCTGCTTTGCTTTATTGACCATATACTAACTTGCTCTCCAAATTAGTCCCTTGGCCCGACCAATGACCTACTCAGAATGGCAGAAGATTGCAGTGGTTTCCTGCTACAGTTCACCAATGATCGTGCCAAGATCACATGCATCATTTCCCTGTTATCTGGACCAGCCTTGGAGAGGACACATGCTATGTGGGACACCAGTGGACCAGTTACCAACTTGCTGACAAGGTTTACCATGCATTTCAAAGACGTCTTTGGGCAGACCTCCAGCACACTCTCTGTGCATGATCAATTTGACTGGCTCCGCCAAGGGAGATCTTCAATCACAGACTATGCTCTTCAGTTTTGCACTTAGGCAGCCGTCAGCTGTTGGAATGAAACAGCACTAATCACTGCATTTTGTTGGTTTAAACTCCAGCATCCATCAACAAATGGCAATCTATGATGACGTGATTGAATTAGAGAGCTTCATCTAGCGGTTGATTCAAATCTCACAGAGACTCGCTGCCTGCTCCTTGGATCAACCAGTACTGCATGCTTCGCCAACTACAACATTTGTCACCACTCCAGCATCAGAGCCCATGCAAATCAATTCAACTCGTCTATCCAATGCAGAGCAACAACACCGAATTGATAAGGGTTTATGCCTATATTGTGGTTAAGAGGGACACCTCATCCCTTTGTGTCCAGTCAGACCTCCACACTCAGCAGTGAGTACTGTCCATATACTATCTTTGATGCTTGCCCATTCAGATGTTATTCTAATAACCTCCCATCAGTCTATTTCAGTGTAAGCCCTCATAGATTCTGGAGCCGCTGGAAATGTCACATCACTCAACATACTTCACAAGCTTCTTCTCCAAAGGAAAAATTGTCCACAAGTTCTCCATGTGCACTCCATACTGGGAAAACCACTGGGCCATGGCTACATTTGTCATTGTTCCCTCACTGTGACCCTTTGCATTGGATGTCTGCACCAGGAAAGGATCTCATTTATGGTGCTGGAGGGTTCCACTGCCAACATCATACTGGGATGCCCGTGGTTATTAGAACATTCTTCTCTTGTGAACTGTAACACCAGTGAGGTGCAACAATGGAGTGAAAACGGTTTGGCTGTTTGAAAACTCTATCAAGACTGTTAAAATAACAACTTTTGTTAAACCTAAACCAACTCCTCCTTATGTCGATGTATGCTTTTCTTCCACTGAGGGTCCTGACACCTCCAAACCCCAGATTTCTCCAGAATATTGGACATTCCAGGGTGTCTTCAGTAAGCAACTGTCAACCAAAGTACAAACACATCCATCACCCACATCCATCAATGAACTATCACACTTCTTGGGATTTGCAAACTTCTACAAGAAGTTCATCAGCAATTTCAGTAAGATCTGCTCACCTCTAACCTCCTGGCTGAAACATGTGGCCAAGTCTCTCTCATGGAACTCCGAAGTGACCAACGCCTTCAACCAGCTCAAGAAAGCCTTCTGTACCGCTCCTACCCTGGTGCATCCTAATCCAGAACTGCCCTTCACCGCCGTGGTTGATGCGTCCACCATAGGGGTAGGAGGCAAATTGTCTCAGTGGCAGGGTGAGCCTCCCAAACTCCATGCATGTGCCTTTTTTCTCTAAGAAGCTGTCCCCGGCGGAGCGCAACTATAACATCAGTAACCGCAAACTGCTGGCTATCAAACTAACCTTAGAAGAGTGGTGTCATAGGCTAAAAAGAGCTAAACATTTGTTTTGAAGTCATCACAGACCATCACAACCTTGAGTATCTCTGGGAAGCCAAAACACTAAACAACCGTTAAGCTTGCTGGGCTCTCTTCACCTGACTCAATTTCACTGTGACTTATCGGCCAGTGAGTAAGAACCACGTCTGTCCTTCATGGACTCAGCCCATAGATCACCTGGCTCTGGACACCCAGACAGCCAGCAAATCCTCTCACTCCTCAGCAATCACTATTAGTGGCTAAATATGGCCCAGGATGTCTCCTGGTTCATCCAAGGATGCTCAATCTGTGCCATATCCAAAGTACCTCATCGCCTACCTGAAGGAAAGCTGGTCCCATTTTCGGTACCTGCGACGACCCTGAGTCTTCTCCGGATCCTATTGGGCAGAGTGTGGCAGTTCCTGATTAGTCTTCCTCATGTTATTTGTTTATTAGTAGTATATATAAGTGGGTTATCTGTTAACTGACTCTGTGGGATGTTTTCTCAGGAGTGGCTCTGATTCAAGATGTAAGATCTTGTTGATTCTCTAACATTTGTTTTTCTTTTGCATTTCTTATATCATGCAGTTAAAGTTTTGTTGTAATATTTATACAAATATTAATATATTTATATAATTTTTAACAAAATTATAAACGCAACACTTTTGTTTTTGCCCCCATTTTTCATGAGCTTAACTCAAAGATCTAAGACTTTTTCTATGCACACAAAAGGCTTACTTCTCCCAAGTATTGTTCACAAATCTGTCTAAATCTGTGTTAGTGAGCACTTCTCCTTTGCCGAGATACTCCATCCACCTCACAGGTGTGGCATATCAAGATGCTGATTAGACAACATGATTATTGCACAGGTGTGCCTTAGGCTGGCCACAATAGGCCACTCTAAAATGTGCAGTTTTACAGTATTTGGGGGGGGGGGGGGGGTCAGTATCTGGTGTGACCATCATTTGCCTCACGCAGTGCAACACATCTCCTTCACATAGAGTTGATCAGGTTGTTGATTGTGGCCTGTGGAAAGTTGCTGAATATTGGCAGGAACTGGAACACGCTGTCAATATACGCTGATCCAGAGCATCCCAAACATGCTCAATGGGTGACATGTCCGGTGAGTATGCTGGCCATGCAAGAACTGGGATGTTTTCAGCTTCCAGGAATTGTATACAGATCCTTGCAACATGGGGCCGTGCATTATCATGCTGCAACATGAGGTGATGGTTGTGGATGAATGGCACAACAATGGGCCTCGTCACAGTATCAGGATCTCGTCACGGTATCTCTGTGCATTCAAAATGCACCTGTGTTCATTGTCCATAACATACACCTGCCCATACCATAACGCCACCGCCACCATGGGCCACTCGATTCACAATGTTGACATCTGCAAACCACTCACCCACACGACGCCATACACGCTGTCTGCCATCTGCCCTGTACAGTGAAAACCAGGATTCATCTGTGAAGAGAACACCTCTCCAAAGTGCCAGACGCCATCGAATATGAGCATTTACCTACTCAAGTCAGTTACGATGACGAACTGCAGTCAGTTCGAGACCCCGATGAGGATGACGAGCATGCAGATGAGCTTCCCTGAGATGGTTTCTGACAGTTTTTGCAGAAATGCTTTGGTTATGCAAACTGATTGTTGCAGCAGCTGTCCGGGTGGCTGGTCTCAGACGATCTTGGAGGTGAAGATGCTGGATGTGGAGGTCCCGGGCTGGTGTGGTTACATGTGGTCAGCGGTTGTGAGGCTGGTTGGATGTACTGCCAAATTCTCTGAAACGCCTTTGGAGACTGCTTACGGAAGAGAAATGAACATTCAATTCACAGGCAACAGCTCTGGTGGGCATTCCTGCAGTCAGCATGCCAATTGCACGTTCCCTCAAAACTTGCGACATCTGTGGCATTGTGCTGTGTGATAAAACTGCACATTTTAGAGTGGCCTTTTATTGTAGCCAGCCTAAGGCACACCTGTGCAATAATCATGTTGTCTAATCAGCATCTTGATATGCCACACCTGTGAGGTGGATGGATTATCTCGGCAAAGGAGAAGGAGATTATCTCTGTGCTTACTAACACAGATTTAGACAGATTTGTGAACAATATTTGAGAGAAATAGGCCTTTTGTGTACATAGAAAAAATCTTAGATCTTTGGGTTCAGCTCATGAAAAATGGGGGCAAAAACAAGTGTGTTGCGTTTATAATTTTGTTCAGTGTATTTCTTTGATTTCTTTATTGACCCTAGACTTATATTTTTCCTTATTACTGATTGTTGACTTATTAGTTTAATTCAATAAAATAACTTGCATTGATATCTTCTTGTATTGAGCTAGTCGTAACAGTACCTAACAGGCCATGGTCACACAATGGAATTGATTTCGTCACTGACTTACCTTCTTCAGATTCTCACACATGTCCTTGTCATCATATACCTTGTCTTCTCCAAAGCATGCAGGTTAATTCCTTTAAAAAAGACTACCCACTGCCAAAACCCTCTTCCAGCAAGTCTTTCATCATTTTGGGATACCCGAAGATATCGTCTCCGACCACGGATCACAATTCATCTCTCAAGAGTGGAATGCCTTCTTCCAGTTGCTTGAAGTCACAGTGAGCTTTACTTCGGGGTATCATCTGCAGTCCAACAGCCAGACTGAGTGTAAGATACAAGAAATCAGGAGATGTCGGCGGTCATATTGTCATGATCATCAAGACAGCTGGAGCCGTTACTTTCCATGGGCCGGGTATTCACAGAACTTCCTGTGTCAAAAAGATTAATATCCTTCCACTGCATACTCTGCTACTAACTGTCCCAAGTTTCCCTGGTCAGGTGAGCTTTCTGACCCTTCCAGAGGTCTACCATAAGTTCCAAGAAAGCGAGAGGGTAGTTCAGAGACACAAGAGCCAGGCAGATGCTAGGGGCATCCAGGGCAGAAGTTCTGGCTCTTAACAACCAGGGACATCCATGTTCAACTTCCCTGCCACAAGCTGAGTCCCCACTATGTCGGTCCATTCACTATCCAGAGGCGGATCAATGAAGTCACTTATAGGCTAAAGCCCAATTTATACTTCTGCGTCGAACCTATGCCATAACCTACGCAGAGACGCACAGGCCTGCGCCGTAACCTACGCCATACCTGACGTGCACCTCTCCAAAAACCTAACAGCACGTCAATTCTACACAGACCACGCTGTGATTGGTCTGCTAGAACCCCTCCCTCTGTATGCACTTGAGTTTTGTGTGCATTTATGAGCACTGTAATATAGTTTAATGTCACACCTTCTTATTTAAAATAAAACAAAGCAAAGAACAAGTGGCTTATCATTTATTATACTTTAGCATTATACATCAGTTGTCCGAAACAAACAATGTTGATATGCTGTGGTACACGTGCTTGTGGAGATTGAAAGAATGCCATCTTCTCCTGTTCCGTTGTTGTCCCCCCTTTTGTTGTTTTAAATAATGATTTAATGATTTTATATTTATTTACTGCCGTCACGGCTATGCTTCTCCGACGAGCCGCTTCTTCTTCAGCTTTTGCCGTGGTACTGCGGGTTCACAAGCAACATGCCCGTGGACACTGCGGACTATCAGTCCCCATGTGTACTGCACGTCGACGCGGACGACGACGCAGAAGTATAAATGAAAACCGACGCACGGCTTACGGCATAGAGGCTATGGCATAGGTCTGACACAGAAGTATAAATTGGGCTTTAACCTTCTTCCTCACTACAGAATTTCACCTTCTTTTCATGTCTCCCTGTCGAAACCCTATACTGACCCCCTGCTTCCTTCCTCTCCAGGGTCTGGTGCTGATGATGTACCACTTCCTCCATCAGTGGACTCTTCGAAGGAGAACATACACAGAGTCAACACTATCCTGGACTCCCGACGATGGAGCAGTCGCCTAGAGTACCTCATGGACTAGAAGGGGTTTGACCCAGAGTAAAGATCTTGGATTGCCCATGATGACATACTAGAGCCATCTCTGCTACTTGAATTACACAATCACCCCGATCATCCAGCATCGAAAGGCAGAGCCTGCCCCGTCGTTGCCCACCACGGTCATCAGTCATTGGTCTTTGCATTATTGACCATATGTCAAACTGTTTTATGACAGTTTTATTAGCAAGACATTAAAGTCACAAGGTAATGGAATTCTCCATGACGAATATATGAGTGTAACAGATTATTAGACAAAAATGTAAGGTGGAGGCTTGGTTCAATTCATTGGTTGTTGATTGAATGGGGCCAGATCTAAATGTGAGCTTGCAGCTGGCTGTAAGAAAGGGACAGGTTTATGCAGATTAAATAATTGGAGAAGTCTGCAGTACACCACAAGACAGAAGACATCACAAGGTCAAAAATAATTAAGCATGCATGGATGAATCATTCACAAAAAGATCAGTATCAAATATATAGCATTTTACATGCTACAAAGAATCAAACTGGAAAAGACTTGAAATGCATATACAGTCATTTTAATGTGTATTGTTGTTGTTGATTTGGCTCAAACTCATTTAGCCATGTTTTTTTTGTAAGAAATTTGCTCACAATTTACTTTTTTTCCTAGCTATTTTAGATGGAGCCCTGGGAGTTTAAAAAACAGTTTTAGAATGTGCATAACAATCTTTCAGAAAAATCTGGCAAACTGAATGTTGTGTGTTACTTCATGCATTACTCATACATGCTTCTCTTTCCATTCTGGACACTGTGTGTGAAGCACTACTGGACATTAGTTGGCTGAGGAGCCGAGCTGTTCTGTGCCCAGCAAACAAACACATTAATAAAGATACTGAGGGATTTTTCATGGTTAGTCTATCATACTATGCGCTGACACTAGTCTCAGCCTCAGACGTCACGCCCACGGACCGTTGACTAAACGTCTGATATATATGGCACACTTATCTGGAAACACCTCAGGAGTGTCAAAGTCGTCGTCAGATTGGTTGAATTATACAGGATTTCTGGGAGACGTGTGTGTTGCGTTCTTTAATGTTCCGCCTGGAAACAAAAAAGCTCTGGTGCCAAACCCCCTCACGAAAGAAGAAAGCCATCGTGCTTACAACTGTGATGACAAACGCTTATCAGGATGAAATAAACGCTGGGTTTTCAAAAGTATATGTGAAATATTTAAGGTTTTCGGCATAGAATCTTTAAAATAGAGTCTGGGAATGTGTCGTCACAGCGGCAATGCATTCTGGGAATTTAGGTCACGGGAGCTACAGCGGAGACTGAGTGGTAGTGAATGTAGACGTTTTATATTATTTAATGTTTATATTATTCTACTTAAGATCGCGTTGCAGTGGTTAAGGCTTACTGTATCATCAACTGTCATATCCCTTTGCACAGCTGGTGTGAAAAACGTGCTTTCTCCGCGTTAGAAAGCCGAAAAAGCAGAGGTTTTACCTGCAGACATTGATGATAAAGGCTGTGGTAATTGATCATTACAACGCGATCTAAGTTAAATCATACATTAAATATGTCTACATTCACTACGGAACTCAGATGAAAATTAAACTGAAAATCAGTATGGTAAATATCTAAAATAAAATGTGGCTTTATAATTCATCTCTGTAGATTTAATATATTATACAGTGATTTGCATTAAACTGTAAGCCCTCACACCACTAATAGAAGGAAATCATATATGGAAATGTTATTTGCGGCAGCTCGTTAATACCCGGCCACTTTTTGTAAGGATTAAGTTTCCTTCATTTATTTGATCACTCACATCGTTGTTCGGCATCACTAGTAGGAATCTTCAACTTGGTTCAGTCAAGTCAATGTATTTATTTGCATAGCATCCACAATACACATCGTTTCAAAGCAGCTTCTAGTAAGTTCTGTTACCTCTATAATGGCTTAACTCTTAACTCGAGCAGTTTTACCAGGCAATATGACAATATAACAATGATCCACTGTTTGAGATCTAGCTGTAGTGTATTCTCCCCTTACAAAATTAGCCATGGTTTTGCTACTCTAACCATAGTTTATCCATGGTGTTTAATAAGATTGTGGTTATAAGAATGGTAATACATACACCAAAAACACGGTCGCTACACATTTACTATAGTAAAACCATGGTCAATTGTCGTAAGTGTTTTAGCAGTTAGCATATATCAGTACTGTAGTGAAGGAGACTGATTAGTAATGAATATTTGCAGCCTCTCAGACAAACAACAGAGCGATTTTTTTTATTATTTAAAGAGATCTACATATTAGTCCGTTTTATTCTAAGCGTATGCAAGATGTTTTTCAAAAAATATGAATGTAAAACGGTCGGCCTTTTCTGTGGCGATTTGCATTTGTTCACGCTGTGTGCTCCTGAGCGTGACCTAAAACATGGCGGAATCCGACGCGGCGTGACGTAGTTTGCCAAGCTCTATACATCCGAGAGCTTGTTACTGTGGCGACATTTCCAAGCCCCAAAACATGACACTGAAAGAAACAAACTGTGATTGGTTGTTTGACATGTCAGTCAAACGGCATCATGGGCGAGCCTTGGCCAATGAAAGCTGCCATCTATTCCAGAGCCATCAGTCTGAAGGTCTGGTACACGAGACTACGCTGACACTAACAAGTACTCAACTAGAAAAACTGGAGTGGACACATACATGTACAGCAAGAACAGCAACAGTAATGCCTCAAGTAGTATTCAGGTTTGTTTCACATCACATGCCCAAGCAGTCTATAATCGAAGCAATAGCATAACTATAACAGCAGGCTCATGTTGTGCTTTCACACTAACAGAATTTTTACTACATAACCAAACAGCTCTGTATAGAAAATCAATTTCCAACTTACTATACTGAATATTTCATATAATAATGGCCACACCAAAAAAATAAAAAAAATAACTTTTTTAAAAAAAACAGTTATATGTACAAAACAGTTGTGTTGTTTAATTAAAAAAAATTTTTGTGAAAACTTTGATGTTTTTTCCAAAATCTTTCATGAATAGAAAGTAAAATAAATATGATGGTGGTAATAATAATAATAATAATAATAATAATAATAATACAAATTTACAATTTACAAAAGAGTATGCTGATAACTAGATTTCACCATTTCTTCTGCTGAATTCATGTACTATGCATAACCACTCTGCTTGTTAATATGTGTACCAAAAGTTTCCACAGGGTGTGAAAGCCTTACCTTTAAAGAGCACAAAATGTATCAGAATGTACTGTAACAAAAGGATGAACACATTGAAGTTAAAAAACAAGAAGTTGTACTCGTGTTAATTTCTCTCAAGGCTCATATTTCAGTCCTGTGTCAGTGGGCATGTCCAAACAGAAGGTGATTGTTTTCTGACCTCAGAAGGGACTGTGGCTGTTGTCTACCTTGGGCCTTTGAGTCTAGCTCCAGCAGATGGTGAAGGACTCGGGGTGCTGACACCTTAATGAGGGCAAATGGAAGGAAATATCAGTGGGAACAGAAAACCCTGCCAGGAGACAATCTGCAACAATCAGAGCCAAAAGAACCTGGAATAGAGAGTGTTTGTGCTACAATTGTCCGTGCTTGGGGGCAGTTTGGATTAAAAAAAAAAAGAATAAAAATAAAAACAAGCAGTTCAAAGTTTTGCAGAAATAGCAAATTGCTTGTTCAAGCAATTAACTTTAGCATTAAAGACTAGATTCAAGAGTATATCTGTTTACATATTGTTTTAAATTGATTAAATAATATTAAATAAGAGTTATGCAGCAACACTGTGAAACAGTTATAGGAACACAATCCTGAAGCTGTTGTATAGTAACACTGAATACCACCTGAGACAAAGAGGCCAACAATAAGTCACACATAATAAGAATCCCATGGCTCACCGCTTCCCCACACCGCATGGGTTGTGGCCAAACTCCAAAAACACATAAACAAACAACCCAACAAGCTTGGACTTTTATCAGCAGCTCTGCAGGTCTAGAGATGTTCAATATCCCTTTTGGTGGTAAAGCAAATGTTTTCTATAATTGTTAGGCTGGACTGTTTGTAAGGTTTGTCAGACCCTTGGCAAAGATCACTCATCATGGGTCCCATAATGTGTATACATGTGTATAGAAGTTTATTTAGTGCAACAGGTTCAATGTAAACGAAATTAATTGAGGTATAAGTATAAAAGAGAATAAAGGCCACAATGAAAACTGTTTTTGTCCAAGTAAATGCATTAAATTAGGTACAGAAAAGGGAAAAAAAAAGAATGAGTATGAACTATTTACAAAGACCACTTAAAGAGCAGATCATTGTAGAAAGGTTAGTTTGAAAATCAATTGCTCGTGCAGTTTCTAATCCCCCCCTTCTTCATTTCTGTTGAATGTGTACACTGAGCATGGTGTAGAATGAATAAATTATGCAGATTACTGTGTTTCCATTACACAGTTTGCTGCTTTTATTTATGCTGTTATATTTGCTGTCACTTTTAGTTATTTGTCATGTGGTGATATTCAGAGCTTGTGTTTTAACTAATAAACTCTCGGGATGTCATCACTATTGTGGGTTATATGTGTGAAATGCATGTCTAAACCATTCTGTTGGATTTGCAATCTGACTAATAATTCATGTGAACCATGTGGCACAGCAAAACCAGAGCTATCCCATTCCAATCAGTGCACAAGAGTTTATTCACTTCATGGAAATCAATGTTGATATATATTCGTTGTTTTTTAAATTTGAATAAAGTGAAAACTGAAAGACTTTCAAAATCACATGAGCCAATATTTTATTCACAATAGAACACAGAGAACATAAATATTTAAACTGAGAAATTTTACACTTGAGCTCATTTCAAATTTCAAAAAAGTTGGCATGGATTAGCTATAAAAGGGATGTCTTAGAGAGGCAGAGTCTCTCAGAAGTAAAGATGGGCAGAGGCTCTCCAATCTGTGAAAGAGTGCATAAAAAGATTGTGTAATACTTTAAAAACAACGTTCCTCAATGTCAAATTGCAAAGGCTTTGCAAATCTCATCATCTGCAGTGCATAACATCAAAAGATTCAGAGAACCTGGAGAAATCTCTGTGTGTAAGGGACAAAGCCGATTGTTGGATGCCTGTGGTCTTCGGGCCCTCAAACAACACTGCATCACTCATCGGCATGATTCTGTCATTGACATTACTAAATGGGCCCAGGAATACTTCCAGAAACCACTGTCTGTAAACACAATCCGCTGTGCCTTCTGCAGATGCCAACTAAAGCTCTATCATGCAAAAAGGAAGCCATATGTGAACATGGTCCAGTTATGTTATCTGTGTTCTATTGTGAATAAAATATTGGCTCATGTGATTTGAAATCCTTTAAGTTTTCATTTTAATAAAATAAAATGAAAAAAAAAACGACCCAACATTTCTGGAATTCGGGTTGATATATATTCACTGTATATATTATGCTGTTAAAAGATTAATCACATCCAAAATAAAAGTTTTTCTTCACATAATATATGTGTGTGTACTGTGTATATGTATTATGTATATATAAAGACACAGACGTACAGTACAGCATATATTTGGAAAATATTTACATGTTTTTATTTATATTCATATAAATTATATCATATATTAATATATTTAATATATAAATGTAACATTTTTCTTAAATATACACATTGTGTATTTATATATACATAATAAATATACACATTATGTAAACAAACTTATTTTGGATGCAATTAATCACGAATTAATCGTTTGACAGCACTAATAATATATATATATATATAAATGAGTTTCAGTTTCAGCCTTGATTTGTATATTTATATTTATATATTTGTATAAATTCTTTTTTTACTTTAATTAAATTTTAAACCCTAAAGAGGGTCACTTCTCATTCACACTTAAATATTATCAGCTACAGTGAATGTATATGGTTGCCTTCTGTTTTCCTAATGTAATATGAGCATACACGGGTTCTCCACCTCCTACTCCAAAAAGCTTCTAGACTCACATATGTAAAGAAATGTATATAAATGTCTTTTTCTTGATTTCGCTTCTCTGACGTTTAATCATCTGCCATGCTTCCTTCCACTGAAAGTCAGTAACTGTGATGAAAAGATCAAGTGACTGAATAAAGATGAACAGACCATTTCACCTCCGAATTGATGGGAGTCCTAGGTAACCACCTATATAACTTACATAGGCCAGTTCTGACTGCCACACCACAATGGGGGGAAAGAAAAAGAATGTCAAATTCTTCTAAATACAGTACCTCTTGGTACTCATGTCATGTCTATTGCAGGTCTGTGCTGGCCTGTTTCTATTCAAACATTCAATGAAATCATTAGCTCTCATGCAAAGGCTGTTAATTTTTAATGAGCTTAAATCCTGCAATCATGAAATGGTATGAAGTAATCTTGGTCTTACACTGTCATATCTCTTGTATAGCGTGACATAAAAAATGAGCTTGTTGATGTTATGCACTACATTATTTTTGTGGCATCTTTGCATAAAAAGAAGCTAGACAAAATCATTACATGACAAAATTAATAAGTGCAATGCATTTTAGCTCCAGTATTAAATAAGCAGAGACTACAGAATAAACTTGGCAAAAATGGTGCAACAGTGAGAGGCCAGATCTTCAAAGAGCATGAGACACAACATTGATTTCTGCTATTTGATGTGTATCAAAAATCATATTTAGGTTCTTCAGACAGACAGCAAGGGAGAGATGAGAATGAAAGAATTTCGTAAAGCTATGAGATGAATGAAGATAAAGGGCAAGTGTGCAAGTTTGGTTAGGTGTATAACATCCAAAATCCAATAAAAAAAGATTTTGTCTTCACATCTTCCTCGCCTGTTATGCAAGATTATTCTGATATTCCTATGCAGAATTGATTAATTATTTGACATTTCAGTCAAAGATATTTTTGACAGACAGAAAATATTGTTTAGCAAGCAGAAAATGATGTGCATCTTTGCATACAGGCGTGTTTTTACTTGCAAAATCTCAATTTTAGGGGTTCTTTAACCAGGCTTGGTGTCCTAATTTAGATTTTCTTTAAAATATTAGATCACAATTTCTGCGCCAAAAAGTCACAGCTTCAATTATAAATGTGTGTGGCATTGAATCTCTGGGAAGCCCTTCAATATTCTTGTCAAATTTTCACCTGATACTGACTATAAGCTGACACTGACTTGACAGAAAATCGGTGAAACATAAGTTATACAAGAACACTTCGTTACAAAATATTAGGATCCAGAATTTGACAGATTGACAAAGTTATCTAGTTCAAAAAAACCTTTAAAACGAGTCAGCTTGAAGAAACGAATAACTTTATAGCACTCAAGACAGCCAATGAAGGGGGAGAAAAATGTAATTTGTGACAGGATGGGTACTGTAGATTCCAGAGCCAAACTCATTGAACTCACAGCGTGAGCAGTAATGGAAGTATACACATTTTTCCGCCATCCCCGGCTGCTGTCCCTCCTCAGAGATGATGAAGAGGAAGCTGATGGAAAAAATGGTCAGGGAGCTGGTGTTGAGGGGGTGTGCATGTCGATAGCATCCAAAACACACTGGCAAGAAACGCAGAATATGAGCTGACAATTACAGCCTTTAATCCTGAACAACAGAAACGGACCTCCCGCCTCGTCCCGCGGAGAGTGACAGATGGTGTGAGATATTGCAGTCATTAAAGCTCGGAAACTCTGGCAAAGTGATCCTCTAAGTGTGCGCAGACTTCATTGATCCAAGCGCGTGCAACACGTCCAGCCTC
This sequence comes from Acrossocheilus fasciatus, assembly GCA_036784905.1. Taxonomy (NCBI): domain Eukaryota; kingdom Metazoa; phylum Chordata; class Actinopteri; order Cypriniformes; family Cyprinidae; genus Acrossocheilus; species Acrossocheilus fasciatus. The sequence goes on from CM071944.1 coordinate 26,833,913, forward strand.
CACACCTTACACCTGACCCCCTGATCTAATAATAGAGAGCGAGCTGTGATGGAGGGCATGAGAGAGGAGCAACTTGAGCCTCTCCTGAAAGAATCGATTTAGTATTATCTCTTGTTGTTCGCATTTCTAGCTGGAAATGTATTATATTCAGATTTGCGCCGGTGATGGCTGGTGGATTAGGGTGGTGGTGGGAGGTTTTCTTTTTTAAACCCTTCAATGGTGTTATTGCTTTTTCTTGTACTCTGACTCATAATAATGGAGTGAAGTCACTTATCTTGAGTGGCTCCTTTACAGATTTGGCAATAACAGTCTGCTGACTGGACGCTTGAGCCAATATGGAGATTTAAATGAAGGAGTCCATCGAGGACTCAAACCACTCATCCACTTTGGCCTGGAGATAATGGGCCTGCCATCTGTGACAGGTTTTCTCAGAGCTAAAAGCTGATCACAAGCTCAACCACACATTACATGAAGAACTGATGCCCCGTTAGACTTTTGACTTACTCCGTGTGCTTGCGCTACTTCCGACAACAGGACAAATGGATTTGGAACTTTTGTTTTGACCAGTGTAGACAACCTCAAGTTGTTGAGGCGCAAAGCAATGTGATGTAACAACAATTGCGCCCACTGTAGACACATTCTGCATTCAAATATGGCCACTTCTCTATTATAAAGTTGACCAAATTAATACATGAAAAGAGTATTATGACCGAATGCATAGTATTTATGAAACCTAATAAAGTGGAACTATGACTTAAAAACTTTTCGTGTTCTGTTAGTTAAGACAAAATCGTGAATTAAAGCAACATTCAGGCTCTCCAAAATCTGTTTGTCATTGTTCACTCATTAACTGAAAACTATCTATGTTAAATGTAATGGTATGCAGTTCTAGACACTGCTGCTAGATTATTGAACAAGCAAAATAGTTAAAAATGTCCCAAGTTAACAAGTCAGATGTCCAACTTTGAGCAACATTCCAGACATTACTTTCTAGTAGGATGTGGGGAAAATTCAAGTTCCAAGTTGTCTGGAAGCCAGCATAAGTGTGCATGTGATAGTAACTGATGCCGCAAGTCACATGAAAACATCACAGATGTTGCTCTTCATCAAAAAGTACCTGTAATAGTTAGTGATTTTGTGCACAGCTAGAAATTTTTCTGCTATACAAGTATGAAACATGGAGATTTTTATCAATCTTGCAAGAGAGTCACACTCACAGAGTGCTGTTGTTTTGAATATTATTTGCCCATCTACAAAAGGCCAAAGGTAATCAAAGCTATATTCATACAAACACCAGAATTGAGAGAGAAATTATACAACAGTTGAATAAACAATACGCCAACACTGAATAACTCACATTCAGCAATATCGAGGGTTATTCTGTCTCTTTTTGCTCCGCCAGAAGAAATGATTCCAAATGAAGTTGCAGCAGAAGCAACACCACGGTGTAGTTGTGTTTAGTTTCTGAAAAATGTAATCTGCAGAGTCAGAAACTATTACTACAGACGCCCTGGAATGCTCAAATAAAGACGAGCTGAGTGATACAAACAATGGAAAGGTCAGCATTTCAAATTTAAGTACCAGAACTAATCATTGTATAAAATTATTTACTTACAATTTGCCTGCTTCATATATTACTACTACTTAAAAGAGTGAGAATATTAACTTACCTGACAAATTACAATTTACAATCATTTTTAAAGGTCAGCCAAGTAGCCTACACAAAGGGAGAAAAACCATCTCACAAAACTATTTTATTCCTGACATTATCAGGGCTGTCACTCTTGTATCCACGTTTCCTTAGATCTCTCCAGCCCCTGGTCAATACATTTGTCCAGTTTTAATAAAGTTCTGCACAGAGGTTGTCAGGACGAGACCAACAAACCTTTATTTCTGTCAAAACTTTACAAAACACAGCCTCTCTCACTCCACTAAGGAGTTTTTAAATAACAGTATCCCAGAAAAGTCCAACCTCAAGAGAAGGACGATGCTCCCTGACATTTAATTAACAGACAGCACTGCTAATTAACAAGACCGTATTCACTTCTATCTTGTATTTAAAGTGTACACGAGCAGCTTGCTTCTCTAGCATTCATATGCACCATCACAAACTCTGGAAGGTGAAACACTCATTGTCACAAATTAATGAGCAACTGGTAGATATTGTAGGTCACCTTAGTTTTGAGGCAGAAGACAAGGGAGAAAAACAAGGAGAGGGTGGTGATGTTTACAGTCATAGGGGACACACTGAAACTAACTGCACCTTCAGTGGCTTTGACAGTCGCCCTTACCTTTAACAATGGATGCTGCCATTGTTCCCTGGACCGCTCGCTGGTCTGAAGGACACCGCTTCAAAATGGGACACTTTTTAGAGTCCTCCATGGCTGCAAGCTCTTGCTTTAGTCCGTCCAGACTGTGACACCTCTTTTGAAGATAAAACAATTGGCACAAAAGAAGCCTGTCACTTCTTTTCCCCTCCATTTCTGTTGCATCTAAAATATGCCAGAAGAATCAGAAGGAGGAAAAAAAGAAAATCAATAATCCCTAGGTCCTTTATCCCCCTTCAAAAAAGAAAGGTGTATACATTTTTTTTTTTTATCATCGATTCCAGACTTTGACCTATACAACAAACACAGACATCTTATGAAACTAAGAAAAACTTATGAGCAGGTAATAAACAAGAAGAGAATTCTTTTCCATAAGGGACCTTCCATAAACTTTAGACAACAGTTGAAGGCGACAGTTAATATGCAAGTACCAAGTCTAAAAAGGGACATTTATTAAGATTCATAAATCAATTTGGTGTAAAACTGAATTTGACATGGTGCTAGAGGAGGGTATAAGGATGGATAACTCTGAAAAGACAAACCATTAACATTCTTTAATTGTTCTGCATCTCATTTCCTCCAATGAATTTGTATTGTTATATTTCACAATAATGCACTTTAAAGATTTCATTATGCTTTTTTGCGGTTTATTTTTTTACAAACCTAAAAAGAAAGCCTCGCAGCTGGTTTTGGAGAGCAAGTTTGGCTAATGCATGTGGCATCTCCTTAAGCAGACCAAAACCATATTTTTTGACAGGGCATGCTGGATTATGTAATTAATCAAATGGTCTCCATTATAAAGTGGTTGCCTTTAAATTCATTTTGAATAATGTTCAGAAAATTAATCAACGAGAATTAAGTTGTCACAAAAGGAACCCCTATAGACCAGCAAAACCAGTAACTTTATTACTCTTCCATGCGTTTTTGTTTAGAAAGTAAACAACATAAAGCAGATTTTTGCCATTTGGGACAATAAAACAACTTTATTTCTACAAAATATAGAGAGACAATTAAGGGGAAAAAAATACTGCTTTTGCTCTTTGTTTTTTTTAGTGACTAAATGCTTTTTAGTGCTTATTAGTGACTATAGTAACCATTAAACTAGAATGTGGAAAAAATGTGAACTCTCAAATAAAAAATGTTTCTTGGTATAAAAACATGACATGGTATGAACAAAAAATTTCCAAGGTGCTGCTCTTTTGTGTTATTAAATGCACAAGTGTTTCAGTGTTTGAAAACTTCCTGATAAGCAAAAACTCAACTCAAAAAGGCACAGGATAAAAACAGAAAGTTTAAAAGGCTACACATTTTAGCACATTTAATTCATTTTGCCATTTAACTCACACAGTAATTAATGAAAGCTCACAAAGTAAACTTGCAGCAAAATTGAAGAAATACAGAATAAATAATTAAACAGTAAAGTGTGTCTGTGCGTGCTTGCCGTAGAGAAGCCTTCAGTACAGGAAGGTACCAAAGCTTCCCTTTCCATTGTGCTTGAACTGATTTCCATGAATGGAAATGAACATTTCCTGTGAGAGTAGATTCTCATCAGCCTGCATGGCCCCTAGTGCTTTCATCCGGCTCTTCTGAAGCCCATGTTTCTTGGCCGATGTGGCAACCAACTCTTGTTTAATGGCATCATTTCCCTCAGTGAAATCTGGAGGGCCGGAGTGGGCATGTTTAATGGCTGGGCACTCTTCCTCCACGACAATGGCAGGCACATCATCATCACAACCATCATCATCTATATCTGCCTCTGATTGTACTCCTGTGTCCTCAAATTCTTTCTCCTTCTCATCTGACAAAACAGAAGAGGCACACAACAGGCTTCAGGACAGATTTGGTTTTTAATTTTTTTTAGAGTTAGCATTTTCAATCTAAAACACCAAACCTGAAAGGAAAGAGTAAATCAAATTTTTGAGTTTTGAGTGAATTATTCCTTTAATTCCTCCCCAGAAAGCAGGAAGCACAGACTGATGTGTCAACACAAAGCATTCTCATTCACCCTTCCAGCAGGGAGCAATATGAATGGTTATAGATAGAAAATGATAGGGTACAATAAAAGGATGTGTTTGAAACATCTACGACTCTCCCCAAATGGAGGGCTTCTGCACTCAAACTAAACCCTGCTGTTCCTGGCAAACAAAATCATTAAATGACACAAAGAACAATTACTCTCTAATACTAGACCGAGAGATAATAATTTCATGTATATAGAAGAAAGCATCTTTAGGAAAGTCAGTAGTTATAGAGTAGAATAAAACCTTTTTTCTTTTTGCTATGAGACCTGCAAGGAAGAACTCTCTCATAACCTACATTTTCTTTCCAATATATATTTAATTCAAATGGATTCATCTGAATACAATGAGATTTGCTATATAAATTGCTCTAAATATGCACATACAAAAATGGCTAAGGATCAACCCATGTGCATCTCACCTGCATAATAAATTATTATTATTTTGCACAATCTCATTTATTTTAAAAGGAAATAGATTCTGAATTCCCCTAACCAACACCCAAATGAAAACATGCACATATGCCGACCGAAACTATTTAAATTGCACTTGCTTTTCATCTAAGAGAGGTTTCAGCGCAGAACAGAAAGTCACTATGCCAATGCATCTGACAGACAAAGGCAGCCGGTGAGAGGAAGAAGCATAAAGGAACCAGAGGGAGAAGTAGGGTCTACTTTTATTTTGAAGCCGAGACGCCTTCTGCTGAGCATAATTCAGAAATTAAGCATACTGCATTCACAGCTGCCCTTCATTGAATGTCAAGTGTATTTCCGTTCTTTCCTTTTCTCAAAATGAAGCTGGCTGAGAGAGGGGGAAAAAAGCCGATCCTGCTGAAGAAAAGTACCGTAGGGATGGCAGTCATTACAGACATGCCTTTCAACAGCCCCAGGGGGGCATTTTTAACAAAAATTTTATGCAAGCGAATATATTTTCACAGATATTACCGCAGGAGAAAGTAGAGCAGTTTCAGCATAGCCGGACTGAGTCCCGCGTGTTCCTTCACAAGCTATATAGATGTGTGGCGTATGCAGGCATGCACAGAACCATTTACAGTAATGGGGAGACTGGTCGTGGCCTATTTAATTTATGGCAAAGAAGATGAGATGTGTGAAAGCTGAAAACATCAAGGTTACACTAATCCCCAAATAAGAAACCAAGGACATGCAGCAGACCAAAAAAAAAAAAAAGAATAAAAATATTCAGCTCTTACATGAAGGCCCTGGACACATGAATGTACTATTGTACTGTATTATTTATGTACAGTGTTATTTGCAAGCTCAAGCACATTTCATATTTCCCAGGAAATTGCAAGAAAATTCAGCATAAATAACATGAATTAAAGGAATAGCTCACTCCTCATGTTCTTTTAAACCTAAAATGCAGTTATGTTTTTCTGTGGAATCAAATTAAATAATAATAATAATAATAATAATTTCACATTATCCATACAATGACAGTTCATATTGACCACTTTCAAAAAAAAAAAGAAAATAAATAAAGTTGTCAATACAATAACTCATAAGTCATCTCTGAAGCCATACAGTTGATCTGACTTACAAATTGGACTGGTTCTTAGGTCCAACTCACTGAACAATGATCCAGTTGTAGTGATTCCTGGGTTAACAGCTGACTGAGAGCAAGATTATCCGTAAATAACTATTTTAATGCATTATTTCACAAATTCCGACTTGTACTGATAATTGTGTTATGGCTAATAACAGATCAATTTGGGGTTAGCTAACCTGTGGGGGTTAGTGAGGGAACTGCAGGCGCTTTGTGATTTGATGAAAAGCTATTAATTAAATAATAAAAAGTATCTTTTTAATAAAACAATACAAAAACACTTTATTTGTTAACCCGCATGTCATATGGCACCTGTGAACCTCGAACATGCCAATATGTAAAAGTATTGAAAAATTAACATAAAAATATCAGGGAGTACTTCAAGAAAAAATTTTATGTCAAAGGGGTTCAGCTGACCAAAAAAAAAAAAAAAACCCACCAACAATTACATTAAAAATTAATTACACAATACATTAAAACTAACAAAAAAAAACTCAAATATCAGTTAATAACTGAAATATTAGCAGTTTATCTTGAATCTTTTGGTGGTGCATCATTCTGGAGCTTGACAAGCTGGTCACTATTAACAGCTGTTCATTTTTTTCCATTATGAAAAAATAAATAACACCACTTTAGAACCAAAAAAAGGAAACTGTTTTTCATTTTGAGTGAACAATCCCTATAATGCTCGAGACAATTTGTCTGGTTCTACTACTTCAGGTGTTGCTAGGTACTTCAAGATAAGCGCCCTTAATGAACTAGCTGGTGTTAATTTGAGAATATGCCCTGCTGACGATGAACTGAGGCGGCAGAAGCAGACAGAAGAAGAAGAAAAGGGCACCTGCGGCACTGGGCTCTGAGGGCAGATCCTCCACGGTAGCATCACCTGGCTTGACCAAGATAACGCCGTAGCCCTGATTGTTGTGGATCATGTTATTCACCATGGTGATTTTAGGCATGGCGTCCAACTCGTCTGCAAAATCCTGCCAAAGGGGAAGCAGGGGGTGGTAAACACGCAGCATGCCTACACAAATGAACATGTGCGCGCACACTCTCACATCTCTTTCTGGCCTAAGCAAAGTGAGGAAGAATAAAAGACTGAGGTTGGGAAGGCGCAGCATGTACACAAACACACAAAGCTTTAGGAAGGTAGATAAAATCCAATTATTCCGCTGGAGTTAATTACGGAAAAATCCTTTTGGGATGCTGCTACCTGTGTGTGATTCTAATTTGCTCTCAGGTGAAACACTAACACTGACTTGAGCTGAAGTATTATGCGATGGCTTTCTCAAGACACACTTTCTCAAATGAAGCCAACTGGCAACATTTTCCACAAAGATTCATGTCTACAACTCTAGGGTGCTCACTGGCTTTTCTAAGACTTCCTCTGAACTGTGTGAGTATAGTGACCTCTGGTGACACGGCTTAAAGCTATTACCATCAAAGACGCCCCACGGTGGCCACTGAAGTCCCACTTCACTAACACACTAAAGGGGCAAACTTCCCTGGAGGTCTTCTAAATGCATTAATCCACTAGATCATTAATACGATACTAAGAGAGCTCTAAAGTGCAGCTCTTTTGGGTCAGGTAAGATGCTTGCTGTTGCCTGGGCAACGATTAGCAGTAACCAGGAGCCAGACGGGCTAATCTATAGGCTTTTACAAGAGCCGAAGCTTATCCATCTTCCTCACCTTAATCAGGATCCCCTCCTTGCAGTGATGGATGCCATTGCCCACCAGACTGCATACACTCCCAGGGTAGATCTCCACACCGGCACCCTGAAGAGAGCACACAGTGACCATCAGAACGATAACGGTATTGGTCAATGAAGAAGAGGCTCTTTAGTAAAATGGCTGGTGGTAAATCAGTCTAAGAGCGCTGCTGGCAAGACCTTTCACATCTCTATTTCATGCTGTAATAACTACTGTAAAGAATAGATTGTAGAGCAATACGTTCATTTCATAAGTGAAGAAGTCATTTTATAATTTACGTGAGGAATCGTGTGCAAGCGCAGCTCACCTTGGAGCCGTACAGGTCGCACATGTTCATGCAGAGCTGGGCCGCCGATCGCACAATCACACCTGTGGTCTCACACTGCATCACACAATTTTCCATTTCCAGCTTCCCCTGGCGAACACCTGATGAAAGATAAAGGGTGACAAATCGAAAAGACATTGGAGGACAGTGACAGGACATGCAAGGAGGAAAAGTTTCCGGTCACATATAAAGATATAGAATAGCGCTAGGTTATATTGAATATAAGCAATATAAAATTAAATAACATTGGCGATATCAGAATGATTTTTCTTTGACTACTGAGTTTCCAAAAGACCAACAATTAGATGCGTCATCCTGAATTCTGAGTACGAAAACGTTAAGGCAGACAGCAACTTTTATTTAATGTTTTATTCATATTTGTGAACCACTTCAAACGGTTTGTTTTGAACAACTGGAAATTTTGATTATGAAATTATATCATATATCTATATAATTGTATATCATTAAAATTATTTTTTTAAAAAAAAAAAAAAAAAAAAAAAACACCCTGGCATTGTTTTTATGATGATTAAAAATGTTTTATTATAAATCTATGAGGGTAATTTATTGCTGTTCTTACTAATAATTGGTGAATACACCCTATTGTTTAAAAGTTTGGGGTCAGTACAATTGTTTATTTTTTTGAAAGAAATTTCTAATGCTCACCATGGCTGCCTTTATTTGATCAGGAATATAGTAAAATATTGTGAAAAGAGAAATATTACAAGTTGAAAAAAAATAAAATAAAAAGAGTGTGCCCACGCACGCATCAACCAGAGCAGCTAGAGCAAGAGCGCACACATCAACGCGCTTCATTCGGCTGCACTGCACGGGACTCGCTCGGGAAGAATGTCTCTAAAGTGTGTTTTTAGTTCTGAGGGAAAGATTTGCAGATTCCCAAAGAACCCAGCATTACATAAACAGTGGATGCAGTTAGTTTTTCGGGGCAGCAAAGGGGTTTCCCAAGTGTTGACGAACGTTTTATAAACAAGGCCCAGTTCGACGCTGGATTTGCACATTGTTTGATACTGAAAGATGGAGCAGTCCCAGCTATAAAAGATCCCGCTCATGATTCAGAACTGCAGACGGTAAGTGAAACGGCATCAAATGTCTCCGTTTTGTTGGTGATCGGCACTCAAGTGCTCGTCACTCTTTAACTCCACCCACGGCGCGCCTCCAGGAGCTCAGCTTTTTTCAGAGAGAATCGTAAAGCTGTATTTTTCTTTTATAAATATGATATTAACGCTGCAATACTACTCTATAGGTACTCAAGATTAACATGAGATTGGATGAAACTGTGTGTGTTATGCCCCCTTTAATGCAGTACACATAGCAAGGTTTTTTTTTAAGGATTCAGCTATTTGGATTGAGTTGGGCAGGTCATTCCACAAGAGGGAACTTTTAATTTAAAAGTCTGTGAAAGTGATTTTGTGCTTCTTTGGGATGGCACAATAAAGCGACGTTCACTTGCAAGTCTGAAGTAATGAATTTAGATAAAGGGGTGCAGAGCCAGTGGTGGTTTTGTAGGCAAGCATTAATGTCTTGAATTTTATGCAAGCAGCTATTGTTAGCCAGTGATTTGAATTAGTGAATTGATTTAGTAAAGACATTTCTTAATATTATCAATGTTGTAAATAGTTGTGCTGCTTAATATTTTTGTGAAAACCAGGATGCATTATTTCATGAATAGAAAGATCGAAATAAAAGCAAACATAATTAATTTTGGTCAAATGTGTCAGACTTTTTTTCTTATCTATATTGTCTGGCCATAATACAATGGGGAACATATTGTTTTGGAAGCAAGCAGGACATTCAGTGGATAATAAACAAGCCTGCTATTCTGACCAGATTAAAAAAAAATCCCACAGGAAGCAAACCTTTAGTGTAGCCGCAAACAGGGATACAGATTTAAAGGCTCCCTAGGCTAGGCATGCCAGAACGGCTCACCAGTGAAATGACAAGAAAAACTAAGATGATTCTCCTGTTACTGTGTTGCTGTAGAGGCCAAATGAACGTCTGAGCAAAAAGTGCATGTCAGGTCTCTGTTGAACATACTGCTGTCCATTCAACAGCAACAGTCCCTCATGACTCTTCGACAAACTGCTGGAAAGGGGGGTAAAGAGACAGGACAGTTTTCTTTGAAACTCACACAAGATGCCTTCAATGGCGTCGCGCTGTATGAACTTTAGATTCAAGAGTTTGACGTTTGCTCCTGTTGACTCCACAAACGCGTCACCCTTGTTACGCTTCTCGATCACCACCTCGTCCGGCAGACCGTATCCTGAGGGAAGACAGGAGAGAAATGGCTCTAGAAAAAGTGCTTTCATGTCCAACCCTTACATTTTTGGCTGACACTTTTTATTCAAAGCAACTTACAAAAAGCACAAAATGTATTTTACAAAATAAAATAGCCTTAAACGTCCATTCAGTGGTTGTTTTTGCCCATTTTATTCTATTTATGTCTATTTTAAAAACACAAAAACACTAAAATAACCTTGTTATAAAACAGGCCGGTGATAGCATAGTTTTTCCAGTAACAAGAACTGCACTCCTTTGAATAAAACATTTTCTGAACCTGCATGACTAAAAACACTGAAGGGAAATTGACAGGCCCTTAACCCTGATGGATCACTGTCATTTACCACTAGGCCTACCATCCAGCAAAGAACATCTCATTACAGAAAAAGCCTCTCCATAAAGGACATAATTCTCTATGGAAATTAGACCGTCTCTCAGTCTAGACGCATGGTTTCCAAGTAACAATGTGGCTAAATGACCATCAACAAGCGTGCTGAGTTTATGGCAGCCGGCAGACTGATGACTGAGAGGTCAGCTTAGCACCATCTCAGTTTGAGATAGTGGTGGCAGGTCAGTGAGAGCAGCGGTTCAAAGCCGCAGAGTTTGACAGCTCGGCTTCATTACACACTGCTCTTTGACAGATGGTCCTGAAGCAGGTTTCTCCCCGAGTTTTCTAACAATGCCCAGATGAACTTGAGCACCCTGGTCAGCTCTCACACACTTCTTTCAAATGCCAAAGGCTGAATATAGACCAATAAGGTCACAGAACCATCCTCACTTCTACGTCTGCAGGTAACAACAGTGGATTTGCTGGAAGATCTCTCCGTAATTGACAGCAGTGGGATGCTTTGAATTGGAAAAACAGTGACTCACAGACCATACTTCCTGCACTCCAAAATGCAACACCGTTGCAGGTCTCAATGACTCAATCACTTCGAAAAACATGCAAAACTATTTAGAGCTCCTTCAAATAATCTTGGCGATAAAGCCATAGCCTGAGACAGAGGCATGTGTGACGTTTTCGCTAAATATCAAAGACCTTTAGTGCGGGGAGCCGAGTTCTTTTATGGTAATCTGGCAGTGGTCTAATTGAGTTGCTCTTCTCCTGTAGTAGAGCCAGCAGCCGCCTGTGCGTTATCTCCTCTTTCAGGACTTCCCTAACGCTGCAGGAGGGACTGCCAAGCACACAAAACCTCCATATTTAAACAGCGTCCTCCAGGCCTTCTTTCTTCTTCCTCATTTGACTTCTTCACTATCTGACTTTGCAGGTCGTCCATTTGCATAAAGAGACTCGACCCTGACCCCGTGCTCTCTCTGCTCGCCTGCCTCCACATTCCTCATGCATTAATTTCCACCCCCCCCCCATCACTGAAAGGTGGTTATTGCGCCATTGAGCTCAATTACCTCGGCAGGCTTTCTAATATCACACGCCGACTGCGGTGTTCATTTTATACACGTCCAGGGAACCATTTTGACAAACAAGGCCTGGTGCCAGACTATTGACCTAGTGTTATGAAGCATGCTGTATCACAAAGCTTTATTAAAGGGAAAAGAATAGCATAAAATACAGGTGATTTCCTCTGTTTTAGATGGAGGTAGTGAATGAGTGGATTGCAGATCTACAATGATCATAATAATGTCAATTACACTGAACAAAATTATAAACGCAACTTATTTTTGCCCCCATTTTTCATGAGCTGAACTCAAAGATCTAAGACTTTTTCTATGCACACAAAAGGCCTATTTCTCTCAAATATTGTTCACAAATCTGTCTAAATCTGTGTTAGTGAGCACTTCTCCTTTGCCGAGATACTCCATCCACCTCACAGGTGTGGCATATCAAGATGCTGATTAGACAGCATGATTATTGCACAGGTGTGCCTCAGGCTGACCACATTAAAAGGCCACTCTAAAATGTGCAGTTTTACAGTATTTGGGGGGGGGGGGTCCGAAAAACCAGTCAGTATCTGGTGTGACCACCATTTGCCTCATGCAGTGCAATACATCTCCTTCACATAGAGTTGATCAGGTTGTTGATTGTGGCCTGTGGAATGCTGGTCCACTCTTCAATGGCTGTGTGAAGTTGCTAGATATTGGCAGGAACTGGAACACGCTGTTGTATACGCCGATCCAGAGCATCCCAAACATGCTCAATGGGTGACATGTCCGGTGAGTATGCTGGCCATGCAAGAACTGGGATGTTTTCAGCTTCCAGGAATTGTGTACAGATCCTTGCAACATGGGGCCGTGCATTAAGTGTTGCGTTTATAATTTTGTTCAGTGTATAATATTTCTTGAATACTTATATCACAGTTACATTTATGCATGTTAGAAAATAAGATGAATATGGCTTTAGTCTCCCTTTTTACCCTCTAAGAAGCTGATCTCATTGTGTGTGTAGTTAACCATATTTGATCAGATTCAGGGCAGAGCCCGGCAACCTTGAAGTACAGATAAGTGTTCTCTGCGTATGTGTGTGAATGTCTATATTTGCAGCTAGATGCAGAGAGAGAGAGAGTTCTAGGAGGAGGAAATCGTCATTTGCCATCACCGTGATGTCCAGTGTGACAGATACAAGTCTCTGGAGAGACCTATTGCGTCTGACCTCTGATCAATTGTCACCAAAATAATCACTAGAAGATATGCTTCGAGTTTTACATCCATGTGTGGAGATTAGTTTATCTACCAACCAGAATCTTTCTTATCTATGTATTGACGTAATTATTGACCTCTGTTAGAGTATAACTATCAGTGTCTAGAACATGTATGCAGAGCAGCCTACGAACTCCATCGAGAGTGTTAAAGCTGACTTCTGCGGATGAAACTGCAAACTACGTTCTTGAGTAAATTCTTCTTTAAATTTATCGCATCTCTGACTCCTGGTCTTTGTTCATTATACCTGGTCCTTGTGTTTTAACAGTAAATTCCCCTATAGTAGATTAAAAAGTACCTTCGAAATCAATCGGATGATAAAGGTCAATGTCTCTACATCACTGCATCTAAAATTGGGCAAACAGACACCACTAATGTTACCAGTTGTAAAAAATAATGCATTACAATATTGCGTTACTCAATAAAAAGTATTGCATTACTCTTTATGGAAAGTAATGTATTGCGTTTATTTTTATCACTTGGCCTGAGATTGTTTATTTGTTTTTTTAATAACAGAAAAAAAAACCAAAAGTTATATTTTTGGCAGCTGTAAAGGCCCTTTCACACCAAAGGTGAAATTAATAAGCCTCTGGCTGAAGGAAGTGTCTCTGTCTCTGCACATCACTCGCAATTTCTCAACATGGGACACGAGAGGTGTCAGTGAATAAATGGGAAAACAAAGTAACTTGCGTTACTTATTTGAAAAAGTAACTCATATTTTGTTGCAAATTTAAAAGCAATGCATTACCACTGTTACTACTAGTTTAACTAAAGGAATAGTTTGTCCATAAATGAAATTTCTCATTGTCACTGTCCTCAAAACTTATGGATTTGTAATATTTAATATGAGTCATAAGAATTGCTTTAGATACACTTTTTTTTATCATCATTATTTTGGAGATTAATTTTCATTTTTTTCAGAGAAAAAGGTCAAACAGGTCTGGTACAACATAAAATTGAGTAAACAATTTTAATTTTAACCCTCCTGCTGAGTTAATAAAAAGGCTGCTCTGTTTGTTTTAGGGGTCAAATGGACACCGCAAAATTAGATGCACAGACTTTTTCTTTGATATTTTTATAGCCACTTTTAGTGACTATTTGCACATTATGACTATGACATAAGACTGCAGGTGATTGCAAATGACTACAATTAGTAAAGTTAATGTGAATGTAAGAATTGTATTTATTGCTATTTGTACATAATAGCCTTTTTGTTGTCCAGTTCTCAAACTTCTGTGAGGGTAAAATGTGTTTCTCACATCTTTTTTATTGCTGTGACAGACTACCAATTGAGCTCCAAACAACTGACAAACAAAAACACTTTTTTTTGGACTGTGAAAGTCAAATAGATAAAGAAGCAGAATTATCCTTGGATAATTCACAAGACAAGGATGCCTTAAATTTCCCATATATTTGATATGGGAATGAGGGTCAATTTAAGCCCTAACTTCACTGTAGGCACAAAGTGTTATGAACCCTATGACACCAATGTCAACAATTGTCAGCGCAAAACGAGGTCAGTTCAGAGAGACATGCAAACGGTGAATCATGTGATTACCTTCAACCTCGATGGAGTCAACAATACTGATGGAGCTGGTGATGCTGTAAAGGCCAGGGCACACGATGACCACATCCCCCTCATAGCACGCACTGACCGCAAGCACCGGGTCACTGTGAAACTGGGATCAAAACACACCACATTAGCCCAACTCAAATAATCTTTGTCCTGAAGTAAAACCACCAAAAACTGAATTTCAAATCACAGTGAGTGGAGGAAAAAAAAAAGAGAAAAAACAGTCTAACACAGAAAAAAAATTTAAGTGAGTGTCTCAGTGGGGTTGAGTAGAGGCATCTGATCACACACACATCTGCACCATTTTAACAAGTTCTTGAGGGATAAACTGGCTCACAGAACAAGAGAGATCAAACATGAGCTAGTGCATGAACACAGTGCTTTAACAAACCTTCACAAATCCTGCATTACACATTAGTGATCAGACCATCCTAAACTTTCCGCACAAACCGCTCTTTAATCTTACCATCTGAACAGAAGATGGAGAAGAGAGCGAGTGCACGTGAGATTTTACTGGCAAAATTATTCACCGAGTCCTAGTGGTCATAAAATTATACTAGCACGAGCGAAATCGATGATTTGATTTTTTTCTGAGAGCTCCGAGGCAGCCAGCGTTCTCCGGCAGATATTAACCTTTAGGAGGTAAACCCAGGAAATTAAAAGACAGTGATCAGAGGCTGTGGGAGAAAGAGAGCAGGGCATTAATATCAGCATTAGGGGAGGATTTGCACTCTACCTTCCCTGTCTGAAACTACTTTATTTAAACGATCGGACCATCCTCCATCCAGATTCAGCTCCCAGAATAGTGGAAGTGACCTTTTCCAATTCAAATACCATATTTTCCACCCAAATGTCTTGTCATGGCTTGAAACTAGGGTTTTCTTTTTCCTATTTTCTTTTTGCTCATATGTGACTTAGATACGTTTTTTCATAACCGTTTGAACAGCACAAACTACATTGAATCTAATTTTTCATTTCAAATTTGAATCACTTCCACATGTGGACTTAAATCAGATACAGGTCTTGGTACAGGTTTTGCAATGCAACCTCAATCTGAACAGTCATATCAGAATTCATGCAAAGAATGCCATTAGCCAATTTCGTGTCATGTTGGACATTAGGCCTTGATATCAGAGGTACTACCATAAGGAAAGTCAAATTTTAGCAGGTAGATCTCTATTAATTCATGTGCATCCATGCTCTTTATTCCTAGTAAGATGGCAGTGATGCACTAAGGAAATAGGTTATATAAAACTAGAAATTGTAGTGCATAAGCATGCAAAAAATTCCCATGTAAATAGTTTCTCGAGGGCACAAAAAAAAGTTTCTTGTGTGCATGCAAAAGACTATTTTTTTTTAGGGGTTCTGTATATTGTCAGAAAATCAATAATAATAAAAAAAAAACCTGAAAAAATTAAAATATTTACAGATGACTATTATATACCAAATATAAAGCTGAAAATCATGCTGTATGAACCATTTTTGTTAAATCTGGAGCAAAAATCTACTGAGAGGTTTGGAAATTTGAGTCTGGAAAAGTATGGAATTTTGAAATGGAAAATGTGTAGCAAGCCTGAAACAAGACCATTATACTGAAAAGGTGAGTACAAGGTCTTCTGACCAGCATGCAACTGTGTCATAAAAAAGAGAAAGGGTTATCCACACACCTGCACTTCAAACTCTTCACTTGAATAGTGGGGCATCAATTTGTCAGTTATCAAGCTTTGAAGCTGTTGAACTGTGGCCGAGGCAGATACCAAGTGAACCACTCGGCCGCCAGCGGGACGTGGCCCCTTTGCCCTGCATGACTGCTGACCAGAGTTCACCTTGTAGCCCAGAACATACCTGCAAAGGACACGCAGGTGGAATGGGTGAGCAACCCAAAGAACTAACAGGCACACTCTCTCAAACACAGCTGTTGACATTGACACGTCTTCGATCCCATCTGGAATCTGGTAACTAGGAAAGACTGATGATTAATTATGGAGCAGTGAGTATTGATCCTGAGCTTTGGAAACGTAAATAAGTCAATACTTCAAAAAGCATGAATGCCTGATTACAATATTAATCACATTTATACTCGTTATGTTACTCTCCTGATTAACTTGGGTTGAGTAGCAAAGCCATGTTGTGGGTACATATGTGCAAACACCTCTCAATCTCAACACACGCAGCAGTAATAATCACCTGAGCAGCGGGTTTTCAATAATACGCAGCTTGCGTTTAAGTGCTTCCAGCTGCTCATACAGACGCAGTCCTTCCACCATTGATACGTTGTCTTGCTCAGACTCGGAGTCGCTGTCCAGGCCACTTCTCAGGCTGGAAAACTCCCGAAACTTCTCAGAGCAGAGTGCCAGTGTCGAGTGATACTCAGCTACAAGACCAGCTGGCACGCGATCCTCCAAGATATCATAGTACCTGTGGAAAATACATGGAGGGAGAGATGAATATGGCTATGAGCAGACAGAAAATCCTATAATTATTAAAGGTGACAATGTGTAATTTCTGCATAACTAGTGAAACCAAAGACAACTGCAATCAAACTTAAAAAATAAATATCACAATGGTACCATTAGACTCATTTATTTGTCTGACATCTCCAGTGTTGCTTATGCCAACGTGAGTTTAAAATTAGATATCCTATACTTAAATTAAATTGCACATTTCATAATGACTCTGTAAATTATTTGCGAAGTGAATTTATTTGCATTACTCCAAGCAATTTATAGTGTTGTCATATAATGAACTGTTCATTATTGAGTACACACTGCCACCCGGTGGTCAGAGCTTCTTTACAGTAGCCACAGAGCGGTCATGCTTCAGGGGGAAAGACAGGACACACAGAGGACACTTACAGCCTAAGACGAGGCTCCACACACCGAACAAAGTAATCAAAGTCATCGTCCTCATCTTCCTCATCCCACTTCCTCCAGATATGCTTATAGAAAAACCTGTGGGGATTAGACAGAAACGTGCAAGAGGAAATGATGGAGAGGGGGAGAAAGACAGTTGGAGGAGAGAGTGACAGGAAAACCTGCTTAACCGGTCAGTTCAGTATAATAGAGGAACCTCTTCAGAATCACAAACCGGTATACAATTGTCCACACGCATCACTCTTTTGATACTCAAATTATGACACACAGAATTTAATTTCATTAGATACTCAAACCAAGATATTAATGATATTAATTCCACATTTCAAAATGTATAAATGTACACCAGTTCATGTATTATGGAACGAAATATGAAGAATACTATAAGAAATAAGTAAATTTACTAATTAGTTAACAGCTTATGTAGTTAAAATGTGTGTGTGTGTGTGTGTGTGTGTGTGTGTGTGTGCGTGCGCGATGTACACACACACAATACTTTTATTTGGTAAGGATTCATTACATAGATCAAAAGTGACAGTAAAGACATTTAGAACGTTATAAACTATTTCTATTTTAAATACCAAATTCAAAAGAATGACATGTCCTTGAAGAACACTGGGGAAAAAAATAAAAATATCACAGCTTCCACAAAAAATATTAAACTCTTTCAACTTTGACAATGAGAAATGTTTCCTGAGCTCCAAATGAGCATATTAGAATGATTTGTAAAAGACATTGCAGACTTATTTCAAATTGCATATATTTCACAATATTACTATTTAGGCTAACCGTATTTTTACTCAAACTGACTTTTTGGCTGTAGTGTATGTGTATTCGGATGGTAATTGTTTCTCAGGGGGACGCAAGTGATTTTCACCATTTACAGGGGGTAGTTGGTGATTTTATGCCATCTGAATCCAGGATGTCGGTTTTTTTCTCTCACCACCCCCGTAAAAATCCCTGGCCGAACTGTTTTTTGACAAACACCAAGGTCGTGTGGTAATTTAATTGCCGTCTGAATCCACATCTTTGAATTTTTAATCAATTTCTTCTCGTAAACTCAGTGTATAAACCCTTTTTGAGCACTCCCGAACCCCGTAAGGTAACTGATGTACATCGGTGTAATTTGCATACATATTTATTTCTGAAATGCTGGAAAGTATTTAAAAGAACTGCTAACCGCTCCACCACAGCGACTGGGAGCAGAAAGAGAAGAAAAGCACCTACAAATTCTAAATGGGTCTTTATTATGGCAGCAGCAGGTATAAAATAACAATTTTAAAATGTGTATTATAAACATATACATATTGCGTATAATTATATACAAATATAGCGGGTCTATTTTCCTATTTTTAAACAGGAGATTTAAATACTCAAATAATAAATAGGATTATATACTATAAAATATGCTTGGAATAATAAGAATACATTTGATATAATAATAAGTATTTTAAAATACATTTTACACAATAATAAGAATAAATTTGTAAATAAAATTAATTTTATTTATAGCAGACAATCATGCGATTGGCCACGTGAGCAGCGCGTTCCCGTGTTCATAGGATCTTAGAACTCACTCTTCCACTGTGAATAAATCTGATATGTGAATTTATTTTTACAGACGTCCATATGAGAAACAATTACCGTCCGAATCGGGCTTTAGTGTATATATGCATTTCAAATAATTTGCAGATTTACTTCCTAGTTCCTACTATAAATCCTTCCTATAAATCCTACTATTGCTCATTGTTATTTCATGTTTGTTGGACTACCAACATAAACTGAATAGCATGGCTGCACAAAAATTTTAAAAAATTAAACAATAAAAAATGGGTTAACAAACCTGAGGTGTTCTAGGGCCAAAGCAGTCTGATC
This sequence comes from Acrossocheilus fasciatus, assembly GCA_036784905.1. NCBI lineage: Eukaryota > Metazoa > Chordata > Actinopteri > Cypriniformes > Cyprinidae > Acrossocheilus > Acrossocheilus fasciatus. Next base: position 26,853,130 of record CM071944.1, read on the forward strand.
AAAGTCCCTGGATTCATCATAGATAACCGAGAGCTCAAGAAGAGGCACCTTATGAAGTGTAGCCTCCAGCAGGGCCTTCATGGACTCTTCAGTAAGATCACAGCCTCTGGTCTCACTCTCCATCGGCAGCACCAGATCCACCTTTGCCTTCAGCTCCTTACAATCGACATCAGCAACCTACAACAACAACCCTCAGCTTTCTAAACACTCCCTTGTGCAGATGCTTCAATCATAAGCATTAACTTTTCATGTTTTAACTGTAAATACCCAAAAAGCATGCTATAATGAACTTACTTCAACCAGCACATCAAACACATCAGTGTGCCATATGGCTTGCCAATCACATGGCTCCACTATCTTCTCCAGGTACTCAGCCGTGAAGGCTTCTACTTCAGATGTTTTACAGTCACCTGTCAAACAACTTGGGTTTATAAACACACTTATTAACTAATTTACTGTTGTGGGTGTCTGTCAGAAGTGTTTGGATACTTACCAAGCATGTAATCTTGATATGCTTTGAATCTCTCATAGTACAGAAGATGGTCTGTCTGGAAGGTGTCCGGCAGTTTTCCATTTCCTGGCCTCTCTGCTCGCTGTAGATGAGTACATGGTCTCTCATCGCTATTCAGATAATGGGTGCCGCTGTCATCATCATCATCTTCTTCTGCCTGAAATAACTCTGAAAACAATATACATCAGCAATGGAAGTTTAATAAAGTGGCCTACAGACATGCAATAACCAAACAAAAGCATTTTAGATCATTTTATATTAAATAAATGAATAAATAAACAAACAAACAGCAGTCTCAAAGCCAAACACTGGACTCGTATAAATGGCATGGCTACAAAGTAACTTTATATATGGAAGAGGTCACATAGAAATGTTACATTCATATACTGTGTAAACATGACAAACCTTTAGAAACCCGACTTTGGTTTGGTTTGACCTCATCACAGACCGTCTCTGCCTCTCTTTCTGTCTGTTGGTTGACATTATGATCATGATTATTTGGTGGATCTTCACTGGTGAGTGTGATAACGATTTCTACGCTGTTTTCTGTCTCGGCGTTCCTCGCCTCCTCCGGCTTTGAACACACAAGCTCCTCAGACATCACTGAAGCTTAAAACGTCGATTTAGCTAAAATAAACGACGAATAGATATCAATAAACAGTGTTTAGTTAACTAATTACCAAGTAACTGTCGGTCTCCTCCCTTCACTTGTAACTATTTTCAAACGCTGCCGGGGCGGAGCAGAAGAGCCCAATAAACTGACGGGGCGGAGCAAACCGACACACTCTTAAAGGGACACTGCACGCACTTTAAACCCTTTTAAAGTCGCATGAATTGAAAATTATAAATGTATGCTATAGATCTCATTATGAACGATTTATTATTAATTTTGGAGTTTAATATTTGTTCACGCTTTATATTAGGTGGCCTTAAGTACTATGTACTTGCATCAAAAAATAAGTACAATGTACTTATTGTGGTCATATTGTATTTCAAAACATTTTTGCTGCTTTTAGGTGGGATATGGGTAAGGTCAGGGACAGGTTTGGTGGTTTGGGTAGGTTTAAGGGTGGGTTAAGGTGCAAAGGATGGGTCAACAGTGTAATTATAAATGTAATTACAGAAATTAATTACAGATGTAACTACATATAGGTATTTTTAAAAAATATAAGTACAATGTAAAAACATGTATGTACACAATAAGCGCATTGTACCAAATTATTAATTTAAATGTAAGTACACAGTAGTTAAGGCCACCTAATATAAAGTGGGACCTAATATTTTTTACCTCATAATTTCTTATCAAAACATAATTATGTCACGTCTGTTTCATCCTGACTTCATAGTGGATAGAAACGGAGAAGTACGACATACTCGCATATAACGAGACATAAATCATCTTCACAGTATCATTTATTCTTATTTTAGACTGTAATCTATGGTGAATGATGCCGTGCTCGTTTACTCGGGTCTGAATCTGTGATCAGCTCGTCTGTCCTGTCAGCACGTGTGATTTAAGAGCAGCAGTGTTTTTTTTGGATCCTGTGTGTTTTTGAGCTATGGAAAGTAAGTGTGGTGATTATTTTTTAATTGTTTACAATCCTATTAATGTTTTATTGTTTAATAAATTGTGTTAAGATCATCTTGGGTCCTGCTTCCATGCTAAACTCAACATGACGGTCAGGTCATTTACTCACTCACTCTTTGCCAAAAGAAAACAAAATGAACCTCATATATAATGTTTCTTATACTGTTTTAACTATTTTCACTTTCCAAGGTGTGGTGCAATCCCGAATTCCATCAGAGCAAAGCGAAATTTTGGGAGTTGAGGTGACTCACGTTGAATATCATTAGCATTATTTTCCTCATTCATGCTGTTCCATCGTGTAAGAATACTAGTGATTCTGTTTATATATAAAGTGCTACTGATCAGCTTTTTATACTGGGGCTCTGCATGGGGGCTCCTTGGATCTGTAAAGATTTGAAATAATGGAACAGTTCACTGATTCAGATGCTTTCAAGCTATATGAAGTACAAACACTTTACAAACTTGTCAATATGTTGCTCAATGTCACAGTCTCAACAAGGAGCGGCAGCGGATGCATTCATTAAAGCATTCCTAAGGAACTGCCTTCCTCAAATAAAGGATGAAGACATTGAGGGAAATTTGGTGCACAAGGCAGTGGTACTAGAATATAAAAGACCGAAGAAGGAGAAGGGAAAGACAAGAAAGGCCAAGGGACTGAATGCCAAAGAAAGAAGACAGCTGAAAATATTCCAGCTCAAACCTGAACATCAAAAGTATGCTCTCTTTCACCCTGTGGTATTGTATTATGTGAGTAAAAGTACTGCTTATCACTAAAATCACTCCTGCATCTTTGGTTATGATTGTAGATATGAACTCTTCTTGCCTCTGCATGAGCTATGGAAACAGTACATTATGGATCTGTGTAATGGATTGAAACCAGGAAGGTAAGATGTGTGTCATAATTTCCGAAAGATGCTCTTCAGAATTTCTGGCTTTTTGGTTATAATTTCATTTCCAGTCTAGCTAACGCTCCATGAATGTGCTGCCTGTTTCTTTTGAATGCAGCAACCCACAGATGATCCAGCAGAAGCTCTTGAAAGCTGATTTCCACGGTGCTGTCTTAACAGGTACAACGTCATGCACATTTTAAAATGTCTGTGAACAAAGGAACACATTTTTGCTTTAGCAGCGGTATATGCTGATTCCATTTAATGGTGATATTTTTAGCATATAGTGGAACCTCACGTTGTCTCACATCTCTTTTCCTTGTAGTTGTGAGATCAAAATGCCCCTCGTATGTTGGTCTAACTGGCATCTTGGTACAGGAACTGAAGCACGTTTTCAAAATCATTACAAAAGAAGACAAACTAAAAGGTATATGTGTAAATATGAATTGTTCACTCAGGTTTCACATCATTTCACTGCTGTGAGAGAGTATGTCGGTACTCAAAGATGCCATACCTAGCTTTTGTCCATTAAAATAAATGAAGGTGCAGCCAGTGAGTCCAAAAAAAATTAAATATGAGAAATCTGCAGTTATCTCTAAAGGTTTTCCAGTGGCTATATGCATTGTGGTAATCAAGTCAAAATTACATTATGTAAAACTGTATTCTTTTATCATTGTCCAGGCAAGGGATTTCACAATATACTGGAATAGAGGATAACCCTGATAAGACTGATACCCTATCAAAAGGATAGCTCACCCAATAATGACAATTTACTCATTCATTACAGTAACTCTCTGGCTGACCATGTTAAATATGAATTTGAGCATTATTTATTCTATAGATGTCACAGTAATATCATTATCATGAATTTGTTGTTGACCATGATAATAGTTTAGTAAAAATCGGATCATGACAGCCCTAGTCCAGACTGAAAGTTTCACGAAAACACTTCTAACTTCTTCCTCACAGTCATTAGCCACTTTTCAGAACCCTTGTGCCAAATCAACCTGAGACCAAAATATATTGTGTAGAAAGATCTGTTCCTCTATTTTGTTTGAACGTTGATTATCTTTAACCTCTCAGACAGTGTCGCTCATTCATTGTGATGCATATTTTCTTCATTAATTCCCTTTGAATACTGACATTTCCCCTACTCTCTTTCTTTCTCTCTATTTCTTCAGTTATCCCGAAGAGGAATAGTGTGTTCAGTGTGGAGATTAGTGATTTCGTAACACACATCTATGGCAGCAAGTTTGAACTGCGCTCCAGTGAGCGGTCAGCAAAGAAATTCAAAGTAAAAGGAACTATTGACTTGTAATGGGACGTTTTAAACATCATGTCAACTTTAACTGTGGACTCATAATGGAGAATTGAGACAAGATATTTAATCATTACGGACTTTTTAGCTCCCTCCTTTTATTGTTATACTCAAAAAAAAAATGTTTAATTTTTTTTTTTTTTTTTTTAATGCTTTAACCAGGCATGAATCTAAATGGGCCATTTAGGAAAAGTAGCTGTTTTTGATTGTCCACCAGGGGGAGCCTTTTTGCAGGAGAAGGGAGTAAGAATAAAAAAAAAATGTTGTACCTGTCATCGTACCTGTCACTTCATTTTTATACAAGGTTCCCACAAACTATTTCTTTATGACCTTACTATATCGTCGGGGCTAGGCAGCACTGCAAATTCTACAAATAAAAGTGCTTCTTCCTTAAAAATAACTTCAAAACACTTGTTAATGTTATGATGATATATTGTACAATTATTTCCTCATAGTGGGAGGTATTTAACTGTTATATAATGTTTATTTTTATACAACTTAAGTGAAGTACTGTTAGTAGCAGTTTTTTCAGAATTCAGTGTTCTTGAACTAGCGCCACTTCAGCTTTCAGTTAAAAACATTTAAAGTAAAATTGGAACAAGTTATGTGGTTTTGTTTCACTGAAGTATATGTTGTAATAGTTGCCAGCTTACAAAATTTTTTTTTTCCCCCACAGTGAAACTGGGCCTGATACGTAGTCAAGGTTTTTTCCTTGTTTGTTGACTCGTAAACGCCTCTTCTAATACCAGGGAAGTCCCTCCTTCCTATACAAGACACGGAACAGGTTTTCTAGTTAAATAAGTAAGCATTTTGTTTAACGATTATATATTTATTGCTTAGTGCTTCTGTTTTTTTTTTTTCTGAGAGGGCATAGTACAGATTTTGAGTAAAGACAGTGATTGAGTTAAAGGAGACTATGACTGCTTGTTATGTACTGAAATAAGTTGTCCTATGGGTGTCATCATCCTTACAAGTTCACATGAAGTCCATTCATCATTCTGGTGTGTAATGTCTTTTATGAGAAAAGAGGTCCTTACATTAAACGTCTCCTCCGCTGAAATCACTGTGTCAAGTGTGTTGCATCATAAGGATATGCACTTCCTCTAAATTTCTTTTTTTTTTTTTCTACACAAAACAAACACACATTTTGCATCTAAAATTTCAGGTTGTGTGGTGCGTTAAATGTACAAGCCTGTTGTTTTCAGTCACTTTCGTCAATTTCTTTCCAAAAACTTGTTAGACTGGTTATAGCATCCGACTGGTTTAAAGGTCAAAGTTCTGTTGTTGTTTTGACACTATTGCTTCGTACATCTGATAATGGAGTTCACTGCTATCTAAGACAATACTGTTTATCAAATCTAGACTTAATTGGTCACTTCAGCCCACACATTTTTCACTGTAATGGGAAGTGCGTATGTATAATCCCATTTTTCTTCATCTCATAATTATTTGGATAAGACCCATAAAAATGACTTCACTTATTTACTACTTTTATTTTATGATAAAAATCTGAACAGTACTGAGAACAGGAATTTTAAATGGAAAGAAACATGGTTGTAGTTGACCACTACATCACATTTATGCTTTACTTGTATCAATGTATTGGTTGCATTTTATTTTAATATTTAATGTGTTTTTATGTCAGTTTTAGTTATTTTTGTACTTCAACTTAAACTTTTAGTTCATTACCAAGGCAACATATTTTTAATTTGTTACGTTTTTCATCTAATATATATATATATATATATATATATTTATTTCAGCTTTAAATCAATAATTAACCTGATACAGCACTTATTATAAGTGTTACATTCAATTTGACGAACAAGGGGTCTAAATAATGTCTTGGCAGCATATATTACCTCTTTACACAGGACTCTAGTGACGTGACATTTGGTCAAAACATTTTTTGTATCTATATGTTTTGAGTATGCGTCTTAGTTTATGCCAGTCAAGCACAAGGAAGGTTACACCTCTAAAATAGTAGAGACTGCAGAGCAGATCTGGAATTTCCCCTTTTCAAACAGGAAAGACAAGCTCACGACACTATAAAAGGGCTGTCTCCAACAACCTGCCCAGAGAAAGAAGAGATTTGTAGTGCTGAACACAGAGGAATATTTTCTAACAATTTTTATTGGAGCTTGAAGGACAAAAGAACTGCGAACAGATACCGTGTCTGTTTATCCAACGATAATTTACTGCTTTTTCCACACCAATCAGGTATTGTTGAATTAATATTTAAAATGTTTAAACATTTATTTTGTGTGTGTGTGTGTGTGTGTGTGTATAATTTTGTTAGAGTAATCAGGGGTGAAAGTACTGCTAAGAATTAATAACTAAACCTACATGTTTGATCAATTTATCCAGTGGTTACTAGTCCATCAAAATCAATTTGACCATATCATTGTTTTTACATTTTACAGGCAGTACCAAAATGTCAGAAACACTGACCTTTACTATTCAGAACCGTGAGCGAATCCAGGCAGTGGAGAGCACCTTCGGCCGAACAGGAAAGATGCTTCTCAAACCAGGGCGTATTCTAGTGGGAGAGGGCTGCTTGTCAAAGCTGTGCAGACGTGGACCCAAACCCAAAGCATTCTTCCTCTTCAATGACATTCTGGTCTACGGTAGCATCATGGTGCCCGGTCGCTGGAACAGTAAGCAGAATGTCATTCCTTTGGAGGATGTGCAGCAGGAAGATCTGGAAGACGGAATGGCCATGCCCAACCAATGGCTCATCCGCACGCCACGCAAGTCTTTCTACGTGTCGGCGGCCTCGCCTGAGGAAAAGAATGCGTGGATGGGACACATTGAGCAGTACAAGTCCCTCCTAGTGCAAGCTAAGGGCCTCCCCGTTGACAATGCTGCAGAGAACTTCGCTGCCACCTGGATCCCTGACATGGCATCAGCCATCTGTATGCGCTGCTCGAAGCGATTCAGCGTTGCCAATCGAAGGCACCACTGCCGGAGATGCGGTTATATAGTATGTAGAGCTTGCTCAAAGAGCCGGGCCCTGATACCGAACATCTCCTCCAGACCGGTGAGAATTTGCCGGGCCTGTGTGAGCAGCGTTCATGAGGGGAAAGAGCAAGGAAAGCAGAGAGCTAAGGGAAAGCATTGGAAGAAGAACTCCGTAGAGGACACGCCATCGCTTCCTGAGAATGAGACATCCAGTGATGACGAGTCCAGTGAGCAGGGGTACCAGGTGCCCACCAAGTGGTTCAAGAGCCCGGAGGATGAGGATTACTCCCCATACTGCTACATAAACCCTGAGCACAGGAGTGCTCCTGTCAGTGGACTCTGAACCTGACAGATTTGAAGTACTATTATGAACTATGCTGAAACGCATTTGAACCTCTCCCAAGAACAGAAGCTGAAGATGACAGAGAAGAATAGCTGGAATTATAAAGTATTTTGCACTAAAGTATTTGAGTCACTTCTATGACTTCTGCTTTGCACATTTGTATATGTATATTTGTATTTATATATCTAACTTTATTGTATAACAAATGTTTATAGTATACTATAGTATTAAGAGATCAATGTGACTTTTTTGCAATCAGTACAATAAATAAGCATTATCATGAAATACTTCGGTTATTGTATTAAACACACATACACACACACACACACTATTGTGTGAGTGTACATGTTTATTTATAAACCAAAGAAATAATTAAAACATTCCTAAATGCTAATAGTGTGGATTATATTAAATTCATTATCTTCAACAGAAGTATTCTCACTTCTAACTGCAGGCCTAGAGTTTAATTTATCAAAGTAGACAGTATTACTTGCAATAAACATACAAACATTACATCCGTTGTCAGGACAGGATGTAATCGTTCAGGTTTTCAATAACTAACTTGTATATGCACACGTATTCTCATTAAAAACACACATATACATAAATATATATATATATATATATATACACACACACACTGTATATAAACAAACATTATACATATATAGATGAGTAATAGAAATCAATATTTTTCATTATTGTGAATTTAGATAGTTATCTGGGTTTAATGTCCATAATACAATTCTTTTGTTTAGGTTACTTCAATGTTATGTTCTGACTTCAGTCTGCAACTTCAGTGTCATTTCACTGGTGCACATGAATTTCAGAATAACACTGTTCTTCAGAAGGATACGGTTCTAAATAGAACTAGTAAAGAACCTCTCTAGAACCATCTTGTTTTGGAGTGTACTAACATCATACTGGTTGAATAAGTCAAATTAACTGTGTGGCTTACAATACAGAAATAACATTTATCTCTTTTAAACAATCAATTAGTCTCAGGCAATTACTCTGAAAGTAATCAGAGAACGCATCAGTTCAGCATAATTTTAGCAAGGCAAGAGTGCTGGAGAGTGAAAGACTCCTAAGTGAGTTATAATGTGCACATGTAGGCTGAAGCAGTTTTTCCCTCTCGTGAGAACTGTACACAATGCATATAGTAGCAGGAAACAAAAAAAAAAAAAAAAACTCTCAAAACATTCCTCTTTTGCAAAATGGCCAACATAATTTCCATGACGGAATCTTGGCACACTGTGTATAGAAAAATGTATCTACAGTAACTAACGAAACCAGTTCAGCCGCTGAGACTTTCACACACTTCGCTTGTTCCTATTATTAAACAGATGAAAACAGTTCAGGAAACCCACAAATTGTGTTAAAACCCAACCCACTTGACCAGAGACCCATTACCAAAGAAAACTGTCAGCAAACTGAGCAAAAGTCTGAGCAAAAAAAAAAAAAAAAACAAGTGTGGAGTGTGGTAGAAACTCCAATGCATCACAGTCTGTGAGCTTGATTCTGGGAATCGGAGTGAAGCAAAGTTCATTCTAAAGTTCAAAGATTATTTGTCTCATGCTTAACGGAGTGGTAGTGAAAATTAGCATCTTACTACAAGCTTAATTTCTTTGCATTTACAGGCAGTAGGACAGGCCTAACATTAAATACGCAATTAATGTGACTCTAAATGCACAAGATATATTATGAACTATATGGAAATTGCAAAAACTTTTTTTTTTTTTACATTGAAAAGTCTTAAATTTGAAATGTTTCAGGGTTTTGTTGCCTTTAAAGGTATAGTTCAACCAAATATAAACATTTTGTCAATATTTACTAACCCTCATGTTGTTACAAATCTGTATGACTTTTTTTCTTCTGCAGAACACAACAGAAGATAGTTTGATGAATGTTGGTGACCACTGACTTACAAACAAACACACACATACACAAACAAGACATTTCCCTAAATATCTTTAATGTTCCACAGAACAAAAAGAATGTCATTTGGGTTTGAAATGACATGAAAGTGGGTAAAACAATGACAGATTTTTGTATTTTTTAAGGTCATCATTGAGTGCATGTGTATCTGAAGGGTTTTATGACTTTTCATGGTGCTGTCTTTTCATGTTTAATGCCAGAAAACATGCAATGTCCTATTCAGTGGAAAATCAGCAAATACATACACATCTTGATATGAGGAAGCAGTTACATTTTTCTTGGCAAACAACTGACGTTCTACAACCTTGACATACCTCTTGTAGTAAAAGTTAATTATAATTCACTGCATTTTTCTTTTCATTTGATAAATTGTAGTATGTTTTTTTTAGTGTGTGAGTATAGCTGACCTGAGAGAGGCTATTCTAAGAATAAAATTTTCTGTTTTCCAGCAAACCTCTTGAACCGCACTGTACCACGAACCAAAGAGCACAGTACAGAAAGAGTGAGAGTACTGTGGTTTAATGGCCAGCCGCTTCTCATTTTCAAAGAAATGTGATGAGAAAAAAAAAAAAAAAAAACTAAACAAAATGAAGTCATCATCAGACTTTATATTATCAACTTAGCTTTCTATTAGCATTTTCTAAACATGAAACATGCTCCATTTCTTCCACACTCAAGAAGAAACATTATCAAGCTCAAATTATGATGGGATTCAATTTAATGGGGACTATCCATTCACACACCTCTTAATATGAAATAAAATTGGATTTAAAATAGTCTACGTTAACCATATGTAACCTCAATCTACATGACAAAGCCAAACATGTCATAAAAAACATTGATACTTTTATTCAGCAATGTTGCTTTACATTGATCAAAAGTGACAGTAAAGACATTAATATAATGGTATAGATTTCTGTTTCAAATAAATGCTGTTCTTTTGAGTTTTCAATTCATCAAAGAATCCTGAAACAAAAATAAAAATTAAGCAGCGCAACTGTTTTCAACACTGATAAAAATAAATGTTTCTTGAGCACCTATATTAAAATGATTTTTGAAGGATCACGAGACACTGAAGACTGGAGTAATGGCTGCTTAAATAAATTACACAAAATAAATAATTTTGCCTTTAGACTCTGATTCCATCCAGTTAGAGGATATCAAACATATTTGATATCTTGAGCCAATTTTAGAATGCATATTGTTTTAATTTGTCACACATCTCCTACCAGTAAGGTGCATGTTTCCGCATGAGTTTGTTGCGATTGGAACAATGTCCGATATCTTGTAGTGTGTGATGGCATGTTTTCCTTGGCAGCTATTAAGAAAGTCGGTAAGTGAATGATGCCTAATGTTTTCAAATCTGTTCAGACTTTAAAACTTGTGTAGTGTATTAGCCTTAAAGAACAATGAAAATTAAATGGCAATTATGATTCATGCATAACCTCCAAACTATATCCTATTCTATGCTATGCTATCCTATCCTATCCTATCCTATGTTTTAGAAAATAAAAGTTAAATTGACATGAACAAACAACACTATTCACTAAAACATGAAAAATGTGTCATCATTTACTCACCCTCATGTTGTTCCAAACATGTCTGACATTCTTTCATTTGTGGAATATAGAAGTTTTTTTGCAGAATCCATAGGTCCATATAATGAATGGAAAGTCACACACCACATGTGGTGTGAGTAATGATGACTGAATTTTCACTTTGCAGTGTACTATCCCTTTAACTGTACTCAAATGGCTCATGAGGTGGTCTTGACTTTACGTGTTTTATAAAAGATTATTGCTTAATTATTCCTATTTCTTTTGAGAATTTTAAACATTTAAATATTTAAAACATGTTGAGGTTTACAGTGAAACTCTGTGGCTCTGGTAAACTGGATTGAAATAGAAATGTTGGAAAAGGAGTTGATCTCAGCACTTACAAGCATGTTTATAATAATGCAAATTAAAAGTAAAAAGACATCTTTCAGAAACAACAAAAAACCTAAACTAAAAAAAACTCCTCAGATAAGCAAACTTGGCTTAGACTATGCAGGTGAAATTAACATGCTATTTTTGTCCATACTGCACTTTGACTCCGAGCTCTTTTGTGGCAAAAGAGATTAAAGTATTAAGTACTTGCATTTGTAGAGAGGAATTACCCATCACTAAAAAAATTAGTTGAGCCAGGTCAGCCCAATCCAGATTGCCCAGTACTGTCATGACCTCAGAGAACAGTTTCGTCTTCTGTTGAGGAGGCATCTCCTTTAAGATCTGATGAAGAGGATGGAATTTGTCACTAGTCATCCACCATCCCATGGCACCTCCCAAAGCTCCACCTGTATATGACAATAGGAAATCAAGTAAGACAAGAAACAAACCGCTAAAGGTTTAATTAATACGCCACCCACAATTATTAATCAATAAAATAAACTTTTTTTCACTTGAAATGTAAAGTTGAACATATTAAGTTGTCTAAACAATAGCCTTTTTGATGGAATTTGTATTTCCAACATTTTCTACATAGTTTAATCGAATCGTAATAGTATTTAAACAATACTTACAAAATAAAAGTTCGGTTCTTGAAAGAACCATTTTGTTACCATATAATGTGAAGAACATTTTAAAAATCTCCAGTGGAAACACTGTGGTTCTATGGATGTTAAATGTTCTTCGTGGAACCATTTATGCCAATAAAGAACCTTTTAAGAGTGTTTGCTTAGACGATATTACCAAAAAAAAAAAAAAAAAAAAAGTTAACAAACCATGCAATTGTTTATAGATTATATTATAGCGCCACTCTGTGGTTAAGAAGTAAAGTGGGTCAAAGTTTGTAAGCGACAAGAAATCAAACACATAATTGGGCTGCAAGATACAGTATCTATTGCAAACTACGCAATTCGCGCTCAGAATCGCAGATGAATCGCCTGCGATATGAACGTGATATCGCGTAGCTTGTCAGTGATCTACGGCTCTGTGTATTAAATGGCGCTCCATTTGAAAACAGGTGATGGAGATTTAACCCTAATCACGGAACCGGCTTTACCGACGAGATGCGCATGATAATCGCATGCAATATATCGTGCATACGTACCAATAAATATACCGGGTGGACCTCCGAGTAGCCCCCCTAAAAGAGCCCCTCCACTAGCAGCAGCAGCTCCTTTGGTTGAGTTCTGTAGAGCCGCTTTAATCTGCCTGTTCTCTGATATTTTACAGCAGAGCGCCATAACATCATCTATTTGACGGCTCATTGTGTTGTGTGTTCAAACACTGCCTGACAAGGAGGAGAAACATGAATCAAAGTGCTGGCTATTCTCAAATGTAAGAAGATTTAACACTGCACAGAATCGTAGACTCGTATATGGGTGATTCTTAGACTATGGGCACTTTTATGTTCTTTGGTCATATTTTTAAAAATGCATATCATTTTGAACAAATTCCTCTTTCTTTGTCAAACTAACAATAAAACCACCTTTAAAACTTTTTACTACCTTTCTATTATGATTTTTTTTCATACTTTTCCACCTTCTTATAGGTGTCAAAATCACTGTTTTCTCCTTGTCGCACACCCAGACTTTTAAACTTAAACAATGAAAATATAGTTTAAAAATATGACTTATCTGGTAACTATTAATGTACCTGAATTAAGCACTAGTAAAAGAATTAAAATACATTATAGTATTTAATGTGAGACCGCTATCAATATTACTTTTTATACAAAATATAGCTGTCGCACAGTATTGGTGTCATTTCCACCACAACACTGTAATGTCCCTTTAAAAAGTTTGTGTGAAAGATTGTTTAGGTGGTTTCTATGGAAATGTTCAGTGACATGTTGGACATGGAGGGAATTTAAATATTCATCAACAACAAATGGAAGAAAAATCAAGGTAAATATTGCTTGATCAGTTAATATATTTATTCCACGTCATTTCCAAGCATACTGTACCTTCAAGGGTGTTTTTAAAAAGCTAAACATTTTAAGTTAAATAAGAGTATTTTGCATACATAAAATCCTAAGTATTAATTCAAAGCTAATCAGTGAAGCTATCTTACATTTTTTCACAAAAAACTACAGAAATGTCATTTCCACCACACTGCCCTCTGTGGTGGAAATTATATTTATGGTTACAAAGTACAATTGATATATTTAATGACATTGTGAATTGAGTTTAATGAGTGTGATGAGTTTAAGACTTTTTCTAATAAATAGCTCTGCTGTTTCTCTACATTCACGCTAATTAATTGTCATTTCCACAACACCTTGTCATTTCCATCACCACACATTTTTTTTAAATATTGAAAAAGTTCATATCACACATTAAAAATGTATCCACAATTTATGAGATCATGCTCTACTTAATATAAAAATTTAAGTTATTTATTTTCTAATAAGCTCTTACCCAAACCAATATTAAATTTCAGAGTGTGACAGGTGTACAGAGCATTTGGTCCTTAGGGCAGTTCATTTATCTCATTGACAAATGTATAATTATTGTACATTGTGGAAAAACTGGTAAAACTAGTTAGAAAAATGATCTTAGACAATTCTTGAGTGGCATAAGTTATTCTATATTTAAATAACAGCTGTATATTGAGATGTGGTGGAAATGACGTTTTGTTCATTGCAGGTCGGAAAAATGTAAAATATTAACAATTTCTCTTGTAATCTAAGTTTGTCCTCTTACAGACCTTAAAACTAGACAAATTATTTTAACTTATGAGACTGTTACGTGACTTTTGAACAAGTTTTTTTTTATTCAACTTCACAAGACTAAAAGTGCCCCCAGTTGAAGAAACGCCCATATAATCAATGGTTTCTATCAAACAAACAGTCTTTAACTACAACAAACTAAAGAAAGTAAAAGCTGGACAAGTTAAAGCTAAACAAGTTAGGCTACATGAAATGAAATGAAATATATTTAACGTCTGCTTTTGGCAATATTTAGTTTTGTTTTGTAAACAACATCAGACTAGCCTACCTCTTTCTGTTGTTGAAGTTACTTGCAGCCTGTGAGTGATCACACTCCCACCGTCTGCTCCGCTGCTTTGTGCTGGCCCTTTGCGAGTGATCACACTTCCTATGGCAAGCCGTTTTGACTTTTATTCATTCTCAGGATATGACTTCTTGATATCAACAATTCAGTTTTTACTAGTTAAAATATTAATTCTTGATATCAGGAATTAGATTTCTACTAGTAACAATGGCTATTTTTGATATCAACAATTAGATTTTCACTAGTTGAAATGCTAATTCTTGATATCAAGAATTAAATTGTTTATCTGTAATTGTATTTTCACTAGTTAAATGTCACCATAGGCTGCCATTCAAAATCAATTGTTGATATCAAGAATTAATTTCTTACTAGTTGAAATTCCAATTTCACATATCAGAAATACAATCTTGATATCAATAATTAAATTATTGATATCAACAATTTAGTTCTTGATATCAAGAATTTAATTCTTGATATCAGAAATTAACATTGTCACTAGTGACAATTAAATTGTTGATATCAAGAATTAAATTGCTGATATCAAGAATAGACATTTTTACTGGTAAAAATGTAATTACTGATATCAAAAATTATATTTCTACTAGTAAGAAATACGAAGCTGATAGGCTATGTGCATTTAGAATTGTAACTAGTAAGAAATGCGTTTTTGATAGGCTATCTGTAATAGTTTCGTCGCCCTTTTAACATGTATGTATTGTTGATATCAGGAATTAATTCTTGATATCAAGAATTAAATTGTTGATATCAAGAATTAAATTGTTGATATCAACAATTCCTTTTTAGATATGTGCCCTAACTTCTAACTTCTTCTAACCCTAACTTCTTCCACTTATCTTAACCACAAAACAAAAATTAATCTCAGTGGACCAACAGTAATGATTAACAATCATAAGTAGGCTACAAACTAAAAAAATTAAGGCATCATAAATAAACAATTATTGAACAAGTGTAACTTCATTTATCTAGGCACCTCCCTCAAGTGTCTAACGTTACCAGCCGATGTGCCGTTTAGCTGGCTAGCTGTTTCAATATGTTTTCCTTGTGTGTGGTTAAGAGAAAAATGCATGCCTTTTACCATTTTATCATTTTTTAAAGGTTTCCAAATAAAAACAAATTTTGGCTACATTTATTGCTACTTGCTTTGAAAACAAGTTGCTAGGGTAGTCTGAGAAATTGCTAAATCCAGCAACAAAATTGCTAAGTTGGCAATACTGCAGGCTACCTGGACATTTCAACATGTCCCGCCAAAGTCACAAACCACTCCCCTTTTTTCCGCAGCCGACAGCTGCAGAAGCAAGCGTGTGGCTTGCAGCGAAGGCCCATCTCAGACTTTCCTTCTACTTCCCCTAACCCCTTTCCTTTTCAGCAGCCTCCAGATCCTGTAGCAGGTACTAACGTGAGGCCGCCTCTGCTAGCAGTGCAGGCTGCACAGGCTTTACAGCTTTTCTCTCTGAATGCCACAAACCCCCGTGTCATGCAGCTGAAGCAAGTGCAAAGCTGTCTCCGCTTGCAACACAGGCCCTCACATGGCTTTTCCTCCTGTTACTCCTAACCCCTTTCCTTTTCAGTTGCCTCCAGCTCCTGTTGCAGACGCTAGCGTGAGGCTGCGTCCGCTAGTGGTACAGACCACAGGCTCTTCAGGATGTCACAAACCCCACTCCCTTCCCATGAGTGAGCTACAGCAGTCGAAGCAAGCACGTGGCTGCCTCCGCTGGCAACACAGGCCCGCATATATCTCAGTCTTTTCCTGCCACCACTAATAACCCCTTTTCCTTTTCAGTGACCTCCAGTTTCCATAGCAGATGCTAGCGTGAGGCTGCCTCTGCTAGCGGTGAAGACCCATCCATATCAAAGAAGCTCACCGAACCCTCATCAGCAGACCCCTTCAACACCAGTCCATCCCTGTTCACTGAACCTCAGACCCACCATAGCCATCCTCTTTAACACCACCAAATCCACCCATAGCGGCTCATCTCCACTTCAGCCATCCCAGCAACACCCCGCTCCTGCAGGAGACTTATCTGATTTTCTTCCACTGCCACAGCAGTACTAGATTCCTCAGAAGCCTCCTCTTTTCAGATGCCGTAGCCGTGACCGCTTCCTCAGAAGCCTCCTTCTCTTTTCAGATTCCACAGAAGTGCTCACTCCCGCAGGACCCTCTATCCCTACTTCCCACTCATCTCTACTTCCCACTGCTGCAGCAGTGCCTGCTCCCACAGAAGCCTCCTCTTTTCAGATGCCACAGCAGTGTCTGCTCCCGCAGGAGCTAAACTCTTCTCTAAGGCCACAGCAGTGCCATTACTCCAAGCGACGTCCAGCACCCCACCAACATTAAGCTCTGCCGATTTTGGGGGTTATCAACGCGCCTCTCTGGCTGCTGTCCCGTGCTTATTGCGTCTTTGGGGGGGAACACTCTGGGTCTGGACTAAATGCAGAGCTCGGACCCCTCTCCCCGGACAGGGGGAGTACCCTGGGCTCGGGAGTAAGTACCGAGCTCGGAGCCCTCTCCCTGGACAGCACGCCAAATACGAATAATCTTTACTCAACTTATATGTAAGTGTGAACTCATCATTGGATGTGCCTTGGTCAAGAAAATCTGAGCCGAATTGGGCAGAGAGTGCAAATATGTTTGGTCATCAAACGTGTCGGTGTTATAATACATCAATGTACAGTTTAAAAAAATAAATAAATAAAAATAAATTCTGCACCTGCCTTTACACAAAGAGAAATGCACGAATTTGGGCACGCAATTATGACGACTTGTCCATGTGGCCTAAATACAACGATATTTTAAAAAAATAAAATAAAAAATTCCAGCAGAACGTTCAAACTTTGCATGATGCAGTATTATGTCTTTTTCATGGTTTTTTTTTTCTTTATTTGATGTATTAGAAAAAAGAGTGTAATGAAACCAAAAATAAACATTTGATAAAACGACATTATTTTGTTATAGCTAAATGAATGCCTTGTTCATTTTTCCTTTAATTATCCAAAGGACTTCAAATAACAATAAATAAATCCAGCCATAATTTCATGTTTCATTGACACAAATAAAGGAGCCATTTCTTCTGGACGTTCTTCCACCATCTTTGGCCAGTGCTGATGTAAGGATTATGGGAAAACCAGAACTCATTAATATTCATTACCTCATTACCATAGCTATTTTTACTAGTAAAAATGACATTTCTAGATATCTGTAAATGTATTTTTACTAGTTAAAATGTTATTTAAGATATCAGTAATTCTATTTTCACTAGTTGCAAGGGCAATTTCAGATATCATGAAATTGTCAGAACGGCTTGCCTATTGCCATTACCATGATATAAATTCTTGATATCAAGAATAATGTTTTTTACTAGTAGAAATTTAATTGTTGATATCAAGAATGAACATTTTAACTAGTAAAAACTGAATTGTTGATATCAAGAAGTCATATCCTGAGAATGAATAAAACGGCTTGCCATACACTTACTGTCTGCTCCGCTGCTTTGTCCTGGCCCTTTAACTTGTGTTATGCTTATGATACTTTTCAAAATGCTGATTAATTTATTTCGGAGCATCTCCTAAATGTAATGTAACTGTGAGAAACTGCCAAACAACCTGCAGTACTGTACTTTTTCCAATAGGCTGTTGGACAAAATAGAAACAATATTGTCTGATTTTGCTAAATTGTGTAATGTGTAGCCTATGTGAAAATGTCTTATAAAGCCACAGAAGAACTGTTGTGCATCTCCTAATAAAACACAGTAGGTGTTGGACTTGAAGCAGAACTGCACAGACCGTTCTGTGTATGACAAAGTACAGCGAGAGCGATTAGACAGCATTTTTTTTAAACTTTTGTTTTAATGTCAAATAAGTCTTGCTGTTTTGCTTTTTTTAAAATCAGTGTTGCTGTTGTAAAGTTATACAGCTACAGTTGTGTTGCTAGGTTTTAAAGCAGGTTTTATTATTTTTCTTCCTTATCACTCTGTGCTTACAGGATTCCACTGTCCACTCTGTTCAAATGTGGATGAATGGCTACACATAGATGTGTGCACACACTGTCAGAGCTGTGCAAGATCACTACCATCCTGCTTTTGTTGGGGTGGGTAGGGGTGTTAAATGTTTTTTTTTCTCCCCCCCATAGGTTTTATCATGCTAAAAGCTCTTTATTCCAAAGATACTACAAGCTAATCAGTGTATTCAGTAGGTGTAATGTATTGTAAATTGCTTCAGAGGTATTTCAAGTATTATGCACAACAATAATAAAACAATATTATAATCTATATAAATATTATAATAATTTATTTATTTTTTTATATTACAAAAAATATTATAATCATACAATTATGGTACTTAAGTAAAAGTACAGAATTACTTGCTTTTTAAGTAAAAATCTGTCTTTACAACTTTTACTTGTAATGGAGTAATACTTGACCAGAAGTATCTGTACTTTCACTCAAGTAATGGAGTTGTGTACTTTGTCTGCCTCTGCTCAGTTGTAACGAGTGGTTATTTTTGCCTTTCTTTCAGCTCGAACAAGTTTGCCCATCCTCCTCTGACCTCTGGTATCAACAAGGCGTTTTCGCCCATACACATTATTGGTTGGTTTAGGTATTTTTTAGTGGAACAATAACTTTTTTCTATTCTTCTGTATTTTGCACTTGTTTGGCACATTTTTGACTTGAGATAAAAAGACACTGACATTTGCACAGTCGCTTATGTTTTTCTTTATACATTCATCTCAATATGCAGTGACACCTATATTACACATTTTGCATTGACAACTTGAATGAAGAGAGGATGTGCTTTTGATCATGTATGATCATGCCTATATTTCTGATTTGTAAACTGTGTAGCATGAACATGAAGGCCTATACTATTCTACTTTCACATAAGTGCCATTTTATATATAGTGTTTTAAACATATGACATGAAGAATGCGAACTAGTCGCAACTTGTTCTTCAAGCTTGTCCTTAAGCATTCAAACTAGCTCTAACAAATAAGCCAGTGTTTCGGTCTTCTGACATTGATGTATTTAGAACTTGTAATGCCCTAATATCCATAAGCATACTTATTTCTAACAAAAAAAAGAAGAAAAAAAAGCAGTTAAAAAGTTATAAAAAGTTTAAAATCAATGGCTGAACCCAAGTATCCCCCAGTAAAAGAGAAATCTATGCATTAAAACTAAACCAGTGACATTTACTCTCCAGCGGTCAGTCTTCATACCGCACATCAGCTTTGAGTTGGTTTTTAGTATAATTGAGTATGGCACCCAGGACCTGCTCATGTAGAGTGGCATTCCCATTAACTTGAGCTATTAGCTGAGAAACGTCAGTCCACTTCAGTGTACCCAATATGGCCAAGACATCAGAGTACAGTTGCTCCTGCTGTGTAGGAGCCATTTCCATGAGGATCTCAGGAAGAGGCTTGAATTGGCCGCTGGTCATCCATCCTCCCAGCGCACCTCCCACAGCAGCACCTTGAGTAATATAAATGAATAAAATAATACCATAACAACATTTTGCGGTTAAGAAGTGAACTAGACGAACTGAAAGAGGGGGAAAGAAGCGGATTGGAGGAAAACACGCATAAGCATACCAACAGCTATTCCTGCTGGACCACCGAGTAACCCTCCAACAAAAGCAGTTCCTCCAGCAACTGCAGCTCCTTTCGCTGAGTTTTTAAATGCTGCTTTTATCTTCTTACTTGCGGAGATTTCACAGCAAAGTTTCATTATATCATCTTTTCGATTTGCCATTTTTAAGTGTTACAAAACCTGGTGATAAACAACGATAAACGATTGTCACACACATATAAAGGAAAAGGGAGAGCAAAAACAGCCAATGAAACAAACATTTCGCGTTTTCCGAGTTATTGCTACGTTTAATTGTTTGAGAAAATAATGACGCGCTGTAGGCTAAATCCTAATTATCATGTCGCCTAAATATATTTGACATTTTCCAGTTCTTACCTGTTTGTCTTTGAACTACAGCAGGGGTTCGTCGAGTTAAAGTTACTTTCGGTCTCATATTCATAAGCGTGATGTATTGAAGTGCACTTCCGTGCTGTGCTCAGTGATTTTCTCCGGGTGCTCATAGAGGCCACTCTCTAACCATTTCAACTTCGTTGACTGCATTTAGTCGGCGAAGACTTATTTGATATGTTTGATAAACTATTATCCAGAATGATATTCACCTAACATGGAAAGTAGCTACACAAATGTAGGCTAGTTGGGGATTTTTTAATTTTTTTTTTTTTAAAGAAACAATTAAAATCATGCAACATGTAATTTTATTTATTAAATGATACTCACTTCATTGTTTAAAAAAAACAAACAAAAAAAAACAAACAATTTTTTTAAATGAAAAATACAATTGTATTGGTTTTAACTGAAAACCACCACAGAACATTCCACAAATCTTCTTTATTAGAATAAGCTGCATTATGCACAGAAATAACTAGCCTAATTGTTTTCATGAGACTACAATGTTATTGCTTATAAAAGAGTCTGCACAAGAGCTGCAGAGAAACAGAAACAGGAGTACAAAAGCAACAGGATGCAAGATTGAGAACCACTGACATTAACCGTCTAGTGGTCAGTTTCCATACTGCACTTCAGCCTTCAGCTCTTTTGTGGCATAAGTGAGGATAGCGGCAAGCACTTGTTCTTGCAGAGTGGCACTGCCCATAACCAGAACAATGAGGCCAGCCACGTCTGTCCAGTCCACTGTGCCCAATGCACCCATGACATCAGAGTACAGTTTCTCCTTATATTCTGGAGGCAGCTCCTTGATGATCTCAGGAAGAGGTTTGAATTGGCCACTGGTCATCCAAGTTCCCAAGAGACCTCCCAACGTACCACCTAGAGTAAAACAATGTATTAAGAGAGGCACAGAATATGATTAATTAGCTTTGTTCGTGAGAGTAAACAGCTATAGCTTTGTTACAAAAATAACCATTTCAAATATATTTCAAATAACCATATAGGCTCAAATAAATGTGTCGTGCTTTGATAAACGTATATAAAACTGAAACTTCTAACTTCAAAGTAAAATAAATATATATTAGGGCTATAAAGAATTAGAATAAGTAAAAACAATGAATTGTTTTTAAATGTATGTTTATAATATTTATAATATGTATGTTTTGTTTTAATTTATCATTTATAATAATATATATTTTATCTAGTTTGGTGTTGAAGGAGTAGCCTTATACTGAAGGCCAAAACGGTTGAGTAACACTGCACTAGGCCATTATAGATGATATTATAACACCACCCTGTGATGAAAGTAGATGAAAGTTTATGGATTGCATGGAAAACAGAGGCATAGTCTTACCAACAGCTATTCCGGCTGGGCCTCCAACCATTCCCCCTACAAAAGCACCTCCGCCAGCCGCTGCAGCTCCCTTTCCAGAGCTCTTCACGGCTGCTTTCATCTTCCTGCTGGCCGAGAACTCACAGCAAAGCTGCATAACATCATCCACTCGACTGTTCATTGTGATGTCAAGAGAAACCTGGAAATAAACACTAATGGATCATTTGCCCTTTTACACACAAATGAGAAGAACAGAAAGGCATGCTGATATGCAAACATAAATGAAGTACTTTAATCAACGAGTTGCCCATTCACATGCAACATCTGAGAACATTATCAACTATTTCAAATCATTCCATGATATGCAGATTTAATTGCTCACAGTAATACAGCCTTCATTTAGATTTCACTATTTTGCTAACAAACAATAGAAAAATAAATACTCATTTAAAACTCTTTTCAGAAATTTGTTAGAAATTCAACATTATTGATTAAACAATTTTATCTTTAAAAAATAAATAATTAAAATATAGGCTATAATTTTAAAACAAAATATGTTTCAATTCACTTTCAGATAATTTTGTTACATATTGATATGATAAAAATTGAAATTCGCTTTTAAAAAGCTTACCTTTTCTTCTTTAAAGAAGAGCTAGAAGACGCCTGTTCCAGTCACTCTGGGTGAAATCAGTGTGGGATTGCTCAAGTACATTTGCACACTTCCGCAGTCTGTTCATCTGATGTAGAGCTGCTTGCCTTGCGGGCCCCCAGCCCCCCTTGCTTTAATTTGTGTTACTAATATGAACACGACACACAACGCACCTCACACTCATAATTCATAGGTAGATTAGTTTATGCATCTAAGATCCTGTCAGTTCCAAGATAGTCATCCAAATGAGATGAATTCATTTTAAAATTTAATTATTAGGAGATGTTCCTCATAATTAAGTGTGGGGGGGGGGGGGGGGGGGGTTCCACATAGTTAAACAGGCAAAATAAAATAAATAAGTGGCATTGGCTCATGTTATTCAGAAGACTGTCCCACGCTGTTTTGGCCTCTAGAGGGCCACATTAAGTTTGTGCGGTGTGTGTCACAACCATAGACTGTAAAAGAAGTTCCCCCTGTGGTGACACATTGAAGCATTGACAGGAAATGGAATCGGGGGAGCAAGTCAGTTTTCAGTAGCTGTGATCGTAATGTGCGTGTAAACTGAAAACAAGAGATAAGTTAAATGTTAATCGGAAAGAGGAATGACTGGACTGCTGCTACTGCTTGTTGTTACTAACCCCCCGAAGCGTGGAAGTCAAGTTTAGAGTTGGAGGCTTCTTCATCACCTTTATTTATATAGCGTTTTTAACAATACAGATTGTGTCAAAGCAGCTTTACAGTATAAAACAGGAAAATAGTCAATAATGCAAAAAAAAAAAAATGTAAACACTCAATTTTCAGTTAAAGGTAGTTCATCAAAGTTGTCGGAGCAAAGTTGAGGACTTTGATGTCTAACACTGATCATTCTGCGCAGCGCCGCTTCAAGTCGAACACATCTAATGCTTTTCTTCAGTGTTGTTTAAGCTATCTGTGAACACCTGTGAGACATTCAGTATGTATGTAAACAAGGACATCCGCATGTGCGAATACCACTGTGACGCCAAGCCTCGTGGGCGGAGCTTACGACGTCAGGCAGAGTACAGTCAAGAACAAGGGGGAGGAGCCTCGGGTACATAAACAAGTCCAGACTGTACACCGACAGGAGCGACTGCGACACAATAAAGATAAAACAGAAGCATTCAAGCTGCAAAAACTACTTTTCTGACAGATAATAAGGTGGGCAAACCTTAAACTTTGTTATAACGCTTTTTAACGCATCTTTCTGAAATGTCAAATTTCTTTGCAGTTTAAAGTAACGTAACCTGTGAATGTTTTGTTTTCTCGAGAAAACTACACTGATCTGTACAGCTTAATTAAGCTGATTGTTTTGTAATTAAACACTCAAATGTGTTTAAACACTGTTTATTAGTTTATTAAAATGCTCAATTGAAACTTTCTGAAGGACAAATGATAGACAAAGGCAAAAGCAGTTTGTTATTTTGTTATTCATTGATGACGTTGGTTTCTTCCATAATCCGCCTATTTCTCGTGTTTATGGTAGAGTTAGTTCTGTAGATATGAAGAAGTCCGCGCTTGACTGTAAACAAGTCTCGACGCTTTACATGGTCAGGGCTACAGCTGATCACTCCTTCCTGTCCCACTTCACTGACGTGTATTGTGGATAATTTTAGGGTGTTAATAATAAACATAACAGTGTTCTTGACTGATGATTTAAAAAACGACTAAGAAACATCGTAAACTCGTGTAAAAAAACAAACAAACAAACAACAACAAAAAAACAGTATGAACCAGCATCCCCTTAGTTTGGATTGAGGAAAGAAAAAGAGAGAGAAAAAAAAAATCAAACAGATGTTTTCATCACCAATATTTCAAATAAACTTTAAATATATTTAAAAGGGTCTCACAAAGTGCTATAAACAATTAGGACTTTGTGAAATGTCATGATGTTTTAAGTCATCTGGTGTGTAAAAATAAGTTATCTTTGTAAGTTGGATGCTATTCAAACCTGTAAAAAATGGCAGTTTTGTGTACACTGGGCTCATAGAATTAAGTTTGCAAAATAACTCCTAGTTTTTGCCTTCACCAGAGCAGGATGACATGCCTGCACATATCTTATCCTTTACAGGAGTATTGATTATCTGATTCATACATGAATTTAGTCTAAAATCAAGCTAAATTTAGAAAGAAATTCCAGACAATGTTAAAAATAAGCCATCTGTGGTAGGGAACACCATGTCTCAGTTCAACCAGCTGATACTTGCCAAGTGCATTAGTTGTACCAGGCCAGCAGAACATGACCTTACATTTAATATTATGTAAAGCTGTCTACGGTGTCTGATGTGACACCTGAAACACTTTGCACGTTACTTTCCATCAACAACTTTAGCAACAGAAGGAAAGATACTTGCATGCAAAATATGCTCATTTCAATATCTTACTGCGGGGAAAATATTGCATTGGGGGTCGATTCCACTAGAGGGCAACATAACTCTTTTTATATATTTTTAACAGATAGCGGTCTGACAAAGCCATAACAGAAAATGATCAGTAGAATCCTTGCACAGCTGGTGGGAAGAGAAGAGAAAGACAGCGATGTTGCAGAAGAAACTGAAAACTGTGCGAACCTCCTTGAGTTCGATGATGGAGAATGGGTTATTATAAAGATACACGGTGAGTTATTTTGGTTTTACTTTTCAATTATTGATAAAAGGTGACTGATTTTTACAGTTAAGAATAATTCTCAGGTTTATTGATGTAAATAGCAATCACATCATATCAGGCTTACAGTGTCATTACTTTCATTTCTAGCCTCTGTGTATGTTATAGTGGATATACAAGGAAAACCGGGGCGGTTCACTAGACACATGGAAGCCAATTTTCACCATGGGATAAAAAAAGTTAAAAATTTCAAAAGTAACTGCGAAATACAATAGTGACATATTGTAATACATTATTTAAAAAAAAAAAAAAAAAGTGTGTAACATTTAAAAATACATGACAAAAGTAACCTTGTGCTGAGCAGTTAAAAACAACCTTCATTATTTTGTCTGAATGCATCCTAGTGTGGTGGTTTAATTGCGTGCGTCTTGTTTATCTTTACACTCTAAAATTTAAAACTAGTCATTGTCCTTGTGGCAAACACACCTGTGTGACAACTAGTCCCAGCATCCCTCATATTGTACAGCTTACTCTAGTAACGCTATTGAATTGAAGTCATTTATGTTTCCTGTGCAGAGAATGAGTCACTTGGTTCCGCTGACACAAACATTCTTGAGAACCTGTTGATTGAGCACCCCAGCATGTCTGTATACCAAATGAGGCGTGATCAAGAAGACCTTGGCTCAGATGAAGAAACAGAGGACATGGCTAGGTACGTTTAACAACAATTGAAGAGTTCAGATGCAAAAGCCTCAAAGTGCCATCTGAAATTTTCTTCAAAAATGAGCATTTTTCTCAGGCTCCTGTGTGTAGGTTCAGTAATTTCACTTAAAAGCCAATGGATAGGTTCTTTTCATTGCCATTAAACTGAAATAACTGAACATAAACATAGCAGCCTGATTAAAAAATGATCATTTTAGAAGAAAATTTCAGATGGCACTTGCTTTTGCATCTGAACTCTTCAATTACATCTTTTTAGCGCGTATCATTAGTGCTAATATTCATTATTTACATAAGTTAAAATGGCATGTTTAAATGCGATATTGTTCAAATGTTTGGGGCTCAGTAAGATTTTTTTGTAATGTTTTTGAAAGAAGTCTCATGCTCAACAAGGTAGCAACTGAAAATTTTTGTGAAATATTAGTTTAAAATAACTGTTACATTTGAACATTGGCAAAATGTAATTTTTCAGCAGCATTCCTTCAGTCTTCATTGTCTCATGTATTATTAATTTTGAAAACAGGTTTGCTTAGTATAGGCTGCCGTGCTTAATTTTTTTTATTTGTTTTATTATTATTATTATTATTAATAATAATAATATAAAGTTTAAAAGAACAGCACTTATTTGAAATATTAATCTTTATTGTCACTTTTGATTTAATGCATGCATACTGAACAAAATTGATTTCTTTTAAAAACTTAAACCTTAAATCTTACTGGCCCTCATGGTAGTGTAAATAATATGTGTCCAAAATGATCTACTAAACAATATTTTATAAACGCACACAAGCTAGGTCTGTGAATTGAATTTGAAAGTTGCATTCCATATGGGCCACATTTATGGCTCTAAGCATAGGCACAAAAGTCATACCCAAATAATATGAAGAAAACAAATCCATTGATGTCACACTGATATGTAACCTATATATCCATGTTGTAACTGTGGTTATGTTGGCTTGTGATTTGTCAATCTACCCCTTTAGGCCTGTGCCAATCAGACGTCACGTTTCTTGGCGGTTAGCTGCATGGGGCAGCCCCTTGCCCTGCAGCACCATTCTGCTCTCAGTGCAGCGTGCCAGAGTCTATAATGAGCACAGAAAGCTGACCCGTGTTGCCCTCAACAGGCAGAACCTCGCAAGAACACGCTATTCACCTTCAGAGCGCCGCTATGGCTACTTCAAACAGCCTTCTCAGCGCCTGTACAACTATTGAGAAAAATCAATTGCATCTGAAACCACTGAACAACCAGCGTTGTGATAAATGAATAGTCGTTTTTAAGGGGGTATGTTTGCAAATCATGCCATGAAACCATTCCCCTGTGAGAGTAGTATGGATTAAGAAAAACATTTCAATAAATGCAGTGTGTTATTATCTTAGGGAGAAAGTCTCACTGATGGTCTGACACTGAAATAACGCTGAAAAGCATGTATTACAAAATTGCAAGTGAGTTGCATTAATAGTCTAGGATTTAAACGTTTTCAAACAGTGTAATGATGTGTGTGTGCTTCTACTTTAGTTTAGCTGTGACTGGTGCATGAATATTAACTAAAAGAAAAACAAAAAAAACATTCAGTGTTAAAGCCTAAAATAAATTGAAAACTGTACTGTATAAGGCAATGCATTTTTTACGCCAAATATTAAGGTTGTTACTCACATGACAAAGCGATATGCTGTGATTTACTGCCAGTGATTTATACTGTTCATAACTGTTATTTGACTTTGTATATTTAAATGCCTTTTTGGTGTTGCTTTATTTTTTATCTTCAAGAACGTATTTGATAAAACCTTTTAAAAAATGAAAAATAAATATTTTATCTTCACATTGTTTATATTTGTTTATTTTTCATGCAATTGAATTACAACAGTTACTCCTGAAGTTCGTGCATCTTCACCATGAACCTTTTGACTCTCTCAGCATCCACACCATTTGCCCAGTAACCTCCTTTCTTGAAATGGGAGCCAATGATCATGGCACTTGCTTGAAGGTAGTGCTCCACATTATCATGGGTTACACCAGAGCCGATGAGAACAGGGATCCGGACAGACTGGGTAACCTCTGTTACACAAATAGGGCTCAGAAAACGGGTCAGCAAAACATGAGTGTGAGAACATCTTTCTGCTACATGCATGCATTAAAATACAAAAACATGTTGTTCCTTCATTGTAATGAGGATTCTGGCAGACTGTGGCTCATCCTCCATCTGACAGCTTCCCCAGTCCAATGGATCAGAACTAAGGGAGGCAATAGGCACAAGTCCAAAGTAGGCAGCAGGGCAGTGGCAGACTAGGCTGGGCCTGGTTTTCATGCCTATGTTTACAGCCTTCCATGATCACCAGCCATCTGGAAGTGGGATTTAAAATAGCTGGCAGCTCTGGTGTCTATGTTAGCCCATACAAGGCCACTGGCTTTGAAGGAGGGCAGGAAGCAGGCCGGGGCTGTGCAGCATCCTTTCTGCCCAAGGACACCACTGTTTTTAAGGACTTACATGCCTGGCTGATGGGCTCCATTAGATATTAGAAGCGGATTAACCTCTAAATTAGCAGATTAACCTCTGAATGGGACTGAACACAGAGTGTATCACAAAAGTGCAATAGTGTTAAAGCTGCACAGCTTTACTCACCAGATTTGTTTGATAAATACAGTAAAAACAGTAATATTGTGAAATTATGCCCAATTTAAAATAAGTGTTTTCTATTTTAATATATTTAGTTATTAATTCCTGTGGTGGACAAGCTGAATTTTCAGCAGCAATTACGCCATTCTCCTGTGTCACATGATCCTCTAGAAATTATGCTATTTTGCTGCTCAAGATAAAATAAATAAATAAATAAAATCTTATTATCAATGTTAAAAACAGTTGTGCTGCTTAATATTTTTGTGGAAACCGTGATATTTGTTTTCAGCATCTCTGATGAATAGAAAGTTCAAAAGAATTGCATTAATGAATTGTATCAATGTAAAAGTACTTACTAATATTTTTGTGCAAAAGTATTAATTTTCTATTTGAAAAAATGTTAAAGGCAGTGTTGGAGTGTAAAGGGACAATGGAAAAGCAAAAGGCTAGAGTCCTGTTAACTCAGGCATCATGCTGGTCACATGAAAGCCCTTGAAAAGTGTTTGTGCATGCATAGCACTGTACACATGTTGTTGACTATACATCAAGTAGGTCAAACAGCATCCTGTCTTTTGCAGGCTACTGCTCATTCAATTTGTTTTTCTGTATGATAAACTGATCACGGTAAGATACATTGACGAATGATGTTTGCATCAGTAAATTTCTATTTAGCAACAGCGCTAGTTTGATTTTATTTTGTGAGATGTTAGTAAGCTGCAGACAAATGTCAGGAAGACATATGAGATAAGCTGGTTTGTACTGTGGCAGGTCAAAGTTGCCTAATTGAAACATGCACGGCATACTAGGACGGCCACAGTATGGCCTAATACATCAAATACGAAAGTTATACTACCGTTCAAAAATTTGAGGGAAACATCCTGAAAGATACATTACACAATACATGTTACAAAATTAAAAAAATAAAATAAAATCTGTTCAAAATAAGTGCTGTTATTTTAAATTTCCTATTCATCATATGACCCTGAAAAAAATGGATAATGGTACAACTGTTTCAACACTGATAATAAGAAGAAATGTTTCTTGAGCACCAAATCAGTATATTAGATGCATTTCTGAAAGCTCATGTGACACTTAAGATTGGAGTAATGACAAAATTAACCTTTACCATCAAAGAAAAAAAAGCATTTTAATATATATTAAAATGATATTTTAAATTGTAACAATATTGCATAATATTACTGTTTTACTGTATTTTTGATCAAATAAATGCAACCTAGGTGAGCATAATAGGCGTCTTTCGAAAACATTTGAAAAACTTGCCAACTTTTAAATACTGTGCATAACATAAGAGGACATACTGGATAGCATCACAATTTACGATATAATGAAGATGTAGTATGCAACATAAAAATACACCCACTGCTTTTACATTTAGTCATTTAGCGGACGCTTTAATTCAAAGCGACTTACAAATGAGGACAATGGAAGCAATCAAAATCAACAAAAGAGCAATGATATGCAAGTGTTATAACAAGTCTCAGCTCGCTTAACGCAGAACACGTAGCAAGGTTTTTTTTGTTTTTAATTATATAATAAAAAGAAAACAGATGGAATAGAAAAAGAATAGAGCAAGCTAGTGTTAGAGGCCTTTTTGCTCTTGTTAATTGTATAATAATGAAAAAGAAAACAAATATAGACAGAATACAAAAAAGATTAGAAAAACTAGTGTTAGTTTTTTTTGTTGTTGTTGGTTTTTTTTAAGAATAGAATTAGAATTTTACAGTCAAAAAAAAAAAAAAAGTGTATCAAGCCATTAGGCTGCTAGACTCACCCCTCAGTTCCTCTGGATCAGCATGCGCTCCAGTGGCAGTTCCTGTGACGATGACTCCATCAGAGAGGAAGAACTCAGCTGCTTGGGCCGTCTCAGCTATGCTGACATCTGAAGTTAGGGCATGAGCACTGTAATGACCATTTTCAAATATAACTCATGTGATCATGTGACACAATAACACAGAAACCGCACTGTGTTGTGCCTCTTTTAGAGCTCTGTGGCCAGCCGGTTGCACGCAACATTCTCATATCTGATCATACCTGTGCTTCTTCTTGATGTCTGCAAAGATCTGAATATGCTCTGCTCCAATGCGTCTGCGGTAGCGCAGCAGCTCACCAGCACAAGCATTTAACAGGCCTTCATCTGCAACATGTGAGAACACAAACCCCTCTGCACGGATGAAATCCAGCCCTGTGGAGAAGTTAATATTCATTAAATATCTTGTCAGAGAATACTTCGGTTTGAAATGGCATTCGTGATGGCTTGTACAGTCATGCGAACACCTGAGGCCAGGGCAACAGCCAATGCTGATTGGTTTGCAGCTGAGAGAATCTGAACACCAAGCGGCCAAGATGGATACAGGCCCCTGACTGCTGCACACACAGCTGTCATGGATGCACAGACTTCTGGACCCACCTCAAGGGTGTATGGAATATCATGCATATTTTCAATGATCAGCCCATCCTGTCATAGACAGAATTGTCTGAAATTAGCAATCACACTTTGAACACACTGGCCAGAAACACAACTGACAAAAGTAAAATCTAAAGTCTACTGTTTTGGTGTAATTTCTGATTTGACATTTGAAATAACATGGAGATATATCTCCTAAAGAACGCAAGGTATGAGCCTTGCAGGCACCCGTACTGACTAGAAGCGACGACAGTACAAAGACTTTTCTGACTCGTTTCCAACAAACGGTTCTTTTGAACAGCTCGTTTCAAAGAACCGGTTGAAAAATTCTTACTTAAACTTTCCACCAAAGCCATTTTCGATATTACATTAATAAAGTTGTTTATTGTAATTTCATGTTCAAACCAAGAACGATAAATATACTGATGTTTACACCAACGAAAGATAATATGTTCTGTTTATTATAAGTGCGCGTTGCTTAAGTTCTTTAAAGTGGACCGCTTGTGATTGACTGTCAATATTTTATACTTTTATTAAGAAAATAGTTAGAAAAGTGATTCCATTTCAACGATATCGTTCCTCTGTGTCATTATCGTAGTAGACGTTACCATATTCTCAATAGAATGATTATTACAACTTTATAATTAATAACTGTCATGATTATGCATTTTAGGTAACCCCCCAATCCTAGGTTCACTATCAAATGCTCCTGTGTTCTTGGCTCATTACGACTCTGACATGTGGAAGATGATTCTCGGTTAAATGAGTCAGATGACTCGAGAACCGCTCGGACAGATTCTCACCGGTTCATGAATCGTTTAAACCGATGCCAAGATTCGATACCGGTGTTTAAAAAAAAAAACAAAAAACAAACAAACAAATGATTCGTTCACGAACCAAGCACAGCTAATACTTAGGCTATTATTATTATTATTATAAACTTTAGAACGTGAGAAAGCGCGATATGATTATAATTCTATGATGATGTATACGTTACATTTCACATATATGAACACATACAAGTCCTGCGCGGTGGTAAATTTCCGCCTCTCGACATGCCTCCTCTGTGATCTCAGAGATAGTTGCGCGGTTCAAGGGGGTTCCTGCAAAAGAAATAAATTAAGAGTTCGGTATTTCTTCTCTGTTAAGTTTGTACTGGTGACATAAATGCGTTAATTACCTGGCAAGGCTCCGACGTGAATCATGCCTATGACATTTGATTTTAAGCGCCCGAAAAGATTGAAAAACTTCATTTCTTCAGTGAACAAAACCCAGATTTGTGTGTTTTGACGGTCATGTGACTGGTCAAAGGTTATATTAGTGATAGAAAGTGCGGATCTAATGACAACACCCAAGCTACATGCATGTATTAAATCCTCTACATGAGCACGTAAAAATACACATTTAAAACGCTGCTGTGTACTGTAGTATATAGTCTATTTTTAAGGGGGCGCCAGTCAAAATACAGTGAAACTGGTTTGCCTGCGGAACCCAATAGCAGCAACTGGACCAGAAAATGCGCTATATCACCGTGACAGCTCTTGACATCTCAAACGGCCAGCCCAGCACAGCCAAGACATTGGATTTTATATGTTACTAACTCAACAGCCTGATAAAATCCAACTATTTAAGCCAAACACTCGGATTGTTTACTTCTTGAGCCTGCTAGCCATGTGCTCAACGTACTTCCGCTACCTCAATACCGCCCCCCAAGTGACGTCGCCAAACACACGCCTCATTTTGCCGGCAAAATGTTCACGTTTCTAAACTTTGTTTTAATGGCATTAAATATTTGAAGTATAACGTCGGGATTTGGCGTGCCCGCTCCGTGCTGGTGTCAATGCCCCAGCGGTACCGATTGCAGTGCTTCGCTGCCGTTATAGCAGAGCGGGGATTTTAAATGACCCGCGTTGACTGCCCCTTTTAACGACTGCTGGCGGGTTATAAGACAAGGCGCAAAATTACTGGCGCCAGCTCAGAGCGAGTGGACTGCGGAACACATCACAGCTAAGCCATATGCTGCCTGCTTTCAGATTATTGGAGCAGTTTTACTAAATAATGCCTTGTGTAACACCATCCTAACTTTTGCATTCGAGGACATCCGTGGAGAGAAGGCATTTTCAGAGAGCATCACAATAAGGTACGTGCATTGCTCGATCGTGGGGTTCTTGTTAAAGATCGGTAAAAGTAACAGTAAACATGTAAGATGCATCAAAAGGGTTTGGGGAAGGAAATTTGGGAATATCGGATTGCAGAGACTTTGGTTTGTTACTTTAAGCTGCTCAGAGAGCGGGTTCAATGAAATGAGGAATAATGATTGGCTCGGCCATTTTCTGCCTCCCATGGGTAGAGCTAAGCAAACGTGTAGTTTTAATACAAACGATAGAAATATGATCGTGCACTGGGGTCGCTTTGGAAATATAGACTGTGAAGTGCATATATCTGGGGTTTTGAAATGATTAGTTGTGTTTTTCGTGTAGTTTTGACCTCTTGAACATTGTGCCCAGCTCTACTTCCCCGCGCCCAAAGCGCTTTGTGAAGACTTACATGAGGGGGGGGGGGGGTTGGGATTAAACGCCATAAATCGGACATTTTTATAAAGTAACATTTTTATATTTTAGGCTCTCGACACTCAAGAAGGTCACACGCGGGGATATGATGCCAAGCAAGAAAGTGTAAGTTTCGGTTTCGTGTCTTTTTAAGGCGGTTTTGGCCATCAGTGTGCATGGAAAAGTTGCAGCAGCGAGTTAGCCCAGTTAGTGACTTCCACGGAGTTTCAGGCCAATGTGGAAATGTAACAATATCATTTTTCGATGCAGGCTACGAACAGAGCAGGTTAACACTACAGATGAAGCTCCTACAACTATTTCAGTGCGTCCCAGGAAGAGAAAAGCAGACGTGGCTATTGTAAGGACACCATTCTTAAACTAATACTTGCATACTAAAAACTATTAAAGATTAAGTCTCTGACTGTTTTGTTTTTGGATTTACAGCATTTACAAGATCCAGATGAAGAGATAACAGAGATGACAAGAAAGAAACCATGTGCTTCCCAGGTATAAATGAGTCATGACTGGGTGGTGTATGTGTATGTGTCCATAGGCCTCACCAGGCATGGCATATCAGTGACCTAACTAATTTAACTTTTATTTTAGTCCCTTCTGGAAATTGCTGAGTGATGTATAATGAGACCTGTGTCTGTCTAAAATGTACTGAAATTATTAGTTATTATCTGTGGTAGTTGTATACATAGATTTTGAACCAAATATCAAGGCCATAACAATGTTTTGGACAATGTCTCTTTGGCTGGAGTGAGGCAGAGTTGTAATGGTCTTTTTAATTTTTTTATTAAATTAAACCTTGATATTGTTTTAAGGGAATAAAAGAACAAAACTCTTGTCAAGTAATGCATGTTTAGCTACTTGCATCTTCCCTCACAATCTTTCACGGTTTAAAAACTGAAGTGTCGCACTGGAATTCATGTTTGGTACCTGTAAACAATATCTGCCTGTTTTGATGTATATTTTTGACTGACAGCTGTGGTAGACCAGTAAAATGTAAATTTTTAAAACATTTTGTCAACAAACAGAACACCGTTGAGTTAATCAAATGTCAATTCTAGTCACAGCCCTGCATAACATAGTTATTATCAACAGCCACCTTTTTATTGTGAGTGGTTCGGGTTAATGTCATGGCTTGAATTTACGTAGCAAGATGTTTTTGTGTCATGGAAGGTCCTTTTCAAAATGCCTTTGAAGGCTGTCCTACTTGCAGAGGGCGGGCTGTTGTATTTGTTTATATCCGTTAGAGCGCTTACCTGTTTTTTTTTCTTTCTTCTTTTGGTTCGTTCTTCTCTCCTCTTGTCCTCCTGCACAGGCCTGCTGGAATCCCGACACAGGTTACACAAGCCCATGCAGGCGGATCCCCACACCTGATGAAGTCGAGGAACCGGTTGCTGTTGTCAGCGTGGGATTTACACAGTATGCCTCAGAAAACATTTTCGTCACCCCTACGCGCTCTACCCCTCTGCCGGCCCTCTGGTGAGATATTTATGACTTTTCAAACTTTAAACTATGTTAGATTGACATGTCTAAAAATTTGCCAGTAGAATATCTTGTCTTACAGGAATCTTTAATACGGTCTGTGATACGCATGGTGTTAAATGCAGAAGTTAACATTCTAGAGATTTTTCAACATATCAGCATTAATCTTAAGCCTAACCCACTTGGAGATTTGTTTATTTATTCATTCAGACAATATATTGCTTTTGGTCTATCATCTCATTAGGTGAATAACTTTCAATATTGTAATTTCACATAGCTGGGCAAGCAAAGATGACGTGTGGAACAACCTGCTCCGAAAAGACAAACTCTACCTGCGAGACACACATGTTATGGAGAGACATCCAAATCTCCAACCCAAAATGAGAGCGATTCTGCTGGATTGGCTAATGGAGGTTTGTAATCATTGTTTAACCATTCACACGTCTTAATCTAATCTCATTAAGAGGGGTGGGGACACTACAAGCTCCTTCATTCTTGTCTAAACCTCAAGTTGTTTACAAAACCTGAGAACTTGGGGGAACAGCCTTTTCTTAAATTAAAAACTAACTACAAGTGCAGCCCAAAGTACACTTTGCTTTTGATGCAAACACTCCATCCATTTGATGGCATGCCTGATCAACACAGTGCACAAGGATGACATGTTCTTGTCTGCATGTTTGTGTTGTCCAGAAACTGATTAAAAATATCTGTGTGTGTGTGTACCTGTTTTTCTATTCAGGTGGGGACTTAAACCTGAATACACACAGACTCAGGGGGACCTAAATTGAGGTCCCCACGGGTAAACAAGCTAATAAATCACACAGAATTACTTTTTTTTTTTTTTTTTTTTTTTTTGAAAATCTAAAAATGCAAAAAGTTTCCTGTAAGGGGTAGGTTTAGGTGTAGGGTTGGTGTAGGGCAATAGAATATATGGTCTGTACAGTAGAAAAAGCATTATGCCTATGGAGAGTCCCCACAAGAACAGCAAACCAGACGTGTGTGTGTGTGTGTGTGTGTGTGTGTGTCTTTTGCTGCCTTCACACGCTATTGGAATTATTGTGAATACGAGTTTCCTAGTTAGAAATTGGACATGAACTAGTCATATTTTCAACTGGGAAACTCGTAGGTCATTTTGATACCCAAGTTTCTGAGTTGGGTGAGCTATAAACCTTTAAAAATGGCGTGTGAGAGAAACATAGCAGTAGTACTGTAACGTTTTATGTTTTTCTCACAACACCTACATTGCCTTTTCCTGCCATTAGTCATGTGTATATAAATAACCGTTTAATGCATATTGTATGTATTGAACACAGCGACAATTTCAGCCAAATAAATGCTATTTAGAAATCAGCCAGCTGATTATCTACCATCTAGATAGCACTGTGAATGTTAATATGGCTACCATGGGATACTTAAACTTGTTTTTTTTGTTTGTTTTTTTCCACAAAATCTTTTGGATATTGACTAAATCTTCTAATATATAAATTTTTTAGCTTTAATAAAATCTCCTCAAGAAACGGGTGAGAATGAATAGGCTGTCCACCATGATTTCTGTTCTTTTTGACAAAGCACTTGAACATGATAAACTCATAATTACAACTCCAGAAGTGGGAAGTAGGAAGTTTCCGATAGCATGTGAAGGTAGCATTAACCCTCACACAAGTCTGTTGTTGCCATGTGTAGTAGTTTGTTGTTTTTCTGTCTCATCCATTTCTATTTGAGAATAAAATTGCACTATTAGAAGCACAAGTACATGTGTACTATGCTGATGATGAAATTTATGTTGTAATAGGGGTTTAATGGTACATGAATTCATACAGAGAATTTTTGGCATGACCCCTGTCAGATGCATTTAACATGGCTGTCAGATGCGCACTGCATTTGAGGTCTGTCGTAACAACATGCAAGGCTCTGTTAAATTTATGCACTGAATGCATTAAGGTTACATTTTCTGGAAATGAATGGTTTTGTTTCTTTTCTTAAGAGAAATGTTGTATGGCTTTTGCCAATCCATGACTTCTGCTGTTTTTTTGGGGGGTGTTTTCCAGGTGTGTGAGGTGTACAAGTTACACCGTGAGACATTTTACTTGGGTCAGGATTACTTTGATCGCTTCATGGCCACACAAGACAATGTTCTCAAAACAACACTACAGCTTGTTGGCATCTCCTGTCTCTTCATCGCTGCCAAAATGGAGGTATGTTTTACTTGTAGATGCCCTTATATTTCAGCCTGAACTTTGAGAAACATTGTAATATCCTTGCAGAGTAATTTTGCATTTTAAAAACTTTTCAAAGTGGAGGTGCTGCATTTGTCTGAATGTTGTAAGCTTGCAATGTAATTAGACTTATGTTTTTTCCAAAGGAAATTTACCCTCCTAAGGTGCATCAGTTTGCTTACGTTACTGATGGAGCCTGCACAGAGGATGACATTCTTAGCATGGAGATTATCATCATGAAGGTATATTATCATCATTTAATCTCAGTACTGTGCCTAAACCTGCAGCCCTGCTGCTTGTATGATGTATTGGACTACTCTTTACACCATTTGTCGTTCTTCAGGAGTTGAATTGGAGTTTGAGTCCTTTAACCCCAGTGGCTTGGCTCAACATCTACATGCAGATGGCCTATCTAAAGGAGACCGCTGAAGTTCTCATGGCCCAGTACCCACAGGCTACATTTGTGCAGATTGCAGAAGTAAGACGGCACAATTAATCACATTAAAATCACAATATGGTGTGTGACTATATTTACCACGAAAGGCTCTGGTTCAGTTAAATTTATATTCTACGCATGTTGTGTCTGCAGTGTGAAGGCTTGAAACAGTTACACAGGCTACTGATTTTAGCTTTCTTAAAGCTGCCCCCAGTGTGTGAATGCACCCTACAAAGTCCATCTGTGGAGCTGCACTGAAAATGTGCTTTAAAGGCCTAATCAGCCCCCAAAAATTATGTAATTTACTCACCCTCATGTAATTCAAAACCTGTTTTGAGAAATGACTTTGTGTCCATACTATGGATGTCACAAACGTGTATTACTTGTGTTCTTCTGTGGAAGATAATATTTTGAATCAAGTCATGCAGGTTTGGCATGAGGGTGAGGAAATAATGACGATTTTTATTTTTGGATATCCCTTTTGACAATAGTACTCTTAAAAATTGTGTTTTAAAAGAATGCAACTCTAAAGTAACCATAGCTTGTTCTGAACAATGTCCAGAGTTGGAATGAGGAACATATTTAAAACTTGTGAACTACACACTGAAATTCCAAGGTATTTTGTGTTTTTCTTTAAACGGCTTGAGGGTTGAAAGTTGTGAACCTACAGCATAAATGTTACCCTGTTTGCAACAGCAACAAAAACTATCCAGTAGAAGAAAATCAGACTTGTTTATAACCTTGTGTTGTGGATGTCGATTTCTTTTATGATTTACTTATTGTCTTTTTTTTTTTTTTTTCAGCTTTTGGATCTGTGTATACTGGATGTAAGAAGTCTGGAGTTCTCTTACGGCCTTCTCGCAGCTTCTGCACTCTTTCACTTCTCTTCTCTAGAGCTAGTGATGAAAGTTTCAGGTATGATTTTTATGTGAATTTCTTCTCTGTAGCTCTGTTCATTTGAGCATGTACATCTCAATTGACTTGGTTGGAAGTGACCATTGATATATTTGGTTTCAGGGCTTAAGTGGTGTGACTTGGAGGAGTGTGTGAGATGGATGGTCCCTTTCGCCATGTCAATCCGTGAAGCAGGCAGCTCAGCCCTCAAGACATTCAAAGGAATAGCAGCAGATGATATGCACAATATCCAGACCCATGTGCCTTACTTGGAATGGCTGGTAAGTTTACTTTGTTTTAAAATTCTTTTAGTTTAGTTTGTCTTAAATTGGGTTTTAGTCCCAGTTTATTTGTATATCATATTAGTGTGCGTGTATTCATGTACAAACAAAAATTGGGCTTAAACGGTAGCATCTATCTTGTTCTCACTACAGAATTTTGCATAAATTTTCCCCAGCTGCAACATTTGTTTCTTTCACTTCCTCTGGCCTAAAGTTTTCTTGTTTCTTGTCTTATTTTTCAGGGAAGGGTGCACTCGTATCAGCTAGTGGACATTGAGAGCAGTCAGAGGTCTCCAGTTCCCTCTGGAGTGCTCACACCACCACCCAGCAGTGAGAAGCCTGAGAGCACAGTCTCCTGACTTCGTTAATGTATGGAATAGGACACGACCCTGACGGATGAATTTAAATGAAAATCAACAAATCAATGGCATTACAGCTTAAACCCAAGCATCAATTCACACGCGTCTGCTTAAGACTCAAGACCAAAAAGTCTTATGCGTCTTTTTTTTCCTCCTTTCTTTTTTCATGTGAGACTTGAAAGACACAAAATATTTTTTTTTTGTTTGTTTTAATGGTCCAAAGGTTTGGTGTTTATTTTATTTTTTAGTTTACAAATGTAGACTACCTGCCAAAATCTCAGAGCTGCTACTGGCTCTGTTTGCTGCTAAAAGAGGGTGGGACTGGAGCAGATGGAAAGATGACCACAGAGATCCCCACACAAATATGGGCATGGGTTTCTGTGGCTCAGGTTGCCATTTGGACCAGCAAAATCCTGACAGGTTGTCATGGGGACTCGAGTCTCCAATGCCAGAAAGGACCAGAGAAATCACCAGCTTCAGAAGCTAGGACTCAGATTTTATATTTAAGATTTTCCTCTGGTTGCCTCCCAAGTGTTTGTAACCAAATTTGACCATTCACCTTTTATAGGTTTGTTTTTAAACAAGATGCTGCTACATTTCTCTATATCATATGTCTAAATAAAGTCACTGTCTCGGACAGTTTTTACGTATACCATTCTTTTTTTGTTTGTTTGTTTGTTTCTTGATTTGTATAAAGTACTACTAATTGTGACTTTGAAAATTTTATAATATAAAATGTGTATTATGTGGTCTATATTTCACTTAAGTTTTTGGTATATTTTACAATAACATTTTACTTAATAAAATAAAATAAAAAAAACTGTTTTTGTTGAACAATTCTAAATTTGGTAGTGAAACATGACAGATGAACTGAAAATCATTTAGTTGGCAACTATTTTTAATTTCCCAACAAAAGAAATTAAACTTAATGCGAAAAACTCAAGCATGTGTAATTTGACGTACACCTAAAGAAGCAGCCTAATTTGGCTGTTAATGGAACTGGAATAATTGAATTATGAACGGCCTTATATCGAAGTTGATCTGATTATTAAAGAGCGATCCATGCAAATTGGAGAAAAAATATGTGCACTTGCAGGCTGTTTTACAACATGAGTCAAAAATAGCAGATGCATCACGTATGAGATTTATGAAACGTCACAAAATGGTGAACAGGGCCTGTAATGGCTGTCTCGCTCGTGCATCTACATACACAGTGCCCTCTGCTTGCAGTCTGAGAACGAGTGTTACGGAGAGACCTAGGACATGATCCACTAGATGTCAGTGTGATGCTTTGTCTGTCACGATCAGAAGGCTGGACTTGAGGTCTGTGAGCTCCTCAACAGCTGCTGCTGAGACAAGGGTAATTCATTACATAGCACACTGACAATCGCTCTGCTGCCTTGGTCTGGCAGTGTTCGGGTGCTGTGCTGGTGACTGGAATCTGCTTAAGGCAATTTTGGTTTTGGCTTTATTATTTCAGTTATTGAAAATGGCAAACTGCTGAATATGCTTTGCATTATTTCAACGAAACGTTACATGCATACATTGTTTCAATACATACTATTCTCAAACAATGACCATTGTGTATCATACAATGCAGACCGAGGTAATTACGAAAACCTCATGTTTTAGGCAGATTAAGCAGTTGATAACAAAAAGATGAGGTACATGAAAGCTGCTCAACCCGAACGATCAACTCCTAGCAGCTTTGTGTCCCTCATGCTAAGCTCTTAACCTTCCTCAGGTTGACAGTGAATGGAGTCCCACGTCACTGGTCTGTATTTAACAATGTGGCAGCAGGATGGCTACCATGCAGTCTCTTAAAAGAGCTGTATGGAGGTCAACGTTGAAGAGGAGGAGGGGTCTTCCCCCAGCAGACAGACCCTGGAGGCCGGGGGGCCCTCAGGCAGGCAACAGCGCAACAGCTGTTATGTGCTCAATGGCCCCTTTTGTTCTCTCCGCACAGACGCTGGTGGCAGCAGCAGCAGGTGCCCATTGGATGATCTCCCAGCCACCACCGCCAAAAGTCACACCTAGTCGGAGCTCTGTGTCCCCTGTCTGCCACTAATATTCATAATGCCATGACTACTGCGACACGATC
This sequence comes from Acrossocheilus fasciatus, assembly GCA_036784905.1. Taxonomy (NCBI): domain Eukaryota; kingdom Metazoa; phylum Chordata; class Actinopteri; order Cypriniformes; family Cyprinidae; genus Acrossocheilus; species Acrossocheilus fasciatus. The sequence goes on from CM071944.1 coordinate 26,894,350, forward strand.
CAATAAAGAGTTCTCAAAGTTCTGGTTAAAACTCATGAGAACTGGTTTCAATGCTGAATGTATTGTTTTACGCTTTTGTTTGTTTAGGATGAAGAATGTTTCAAAGCAATTTGGTCGTCAAGAAGAAGCTGGTGTGTGTTTCATTTGCGTTGAAATCTGTTTTTCAGAGCTGTTGTGTAGTCCCAGTTGGTTTTTAAAATAGAACTCCGAAAAAAAAAAAATTCTTTATTGTCACTATATGGAAATTTGAACCCTATGTTACCACAAAGACAATAAACACTAATATTTACAGTCATTCATATGGCAGATGTATTGATAAAAAAAAAAATCATTACCTTTAGGAGAAAAAAATTTAAAGCATTGAGTTTTGTAATCCAAGTTGCCAGTCATTGCTGATTTTTAAAATGTATTTTATTGTCCGCATTTGGAAATTTTGACTCCATGTTACCACAAAGACAATAATCACTAATATTTACAGCCATTCATATAAGAAATAAACTGACATACTAGAATAAATAAATAGAACATTTATTGAGCTTTTTGTAGTCCCAGTTGCCAGTCATGACTTTTAAAAATAGATATATTTTATTATCTCCAATATTGGAGTATTGCACATCAAGTATATAATAGATCATATTTTTGAATGAGGTAAAATGATGTTAGTTACATCTTTGGTTGGTAGGTCACTCATAGTTTGTTTAAACTTTAAAATGTCAAAAGTTCACTCCATTCAGTAGCGGAGAAGACACAAGAACGAGTTTCTTTTCAGACCAACAATAGGGTCAGCTTTCAAGTCCTTGAGTGAATTGCTTGTTTGTAATTGTTAATTGAGCAGTTCAGGTACTGTCAGGGTTGAAATGTATAATCAGCCTACATGCATTAATGAGTTTGTGTTGTGTTGTTCTGTCTCCTGTACGACACGGGGTGGGGAGTAAATTGTTTTAGATAATTCATTTAGATGACTCAGTTTTAGGCAAAATAAACGTGCTTTTCTCGGGTTGTTAGCGAGCCATCTTCATCAAAAGCCCCCTACGGTTCACAGAGGTAGCGGGGGCTAAAAAGCTATATTCAAACAACTTTTCTTCAGTTCAAATGAGAAAATTCAATCTTCATTGTCTCATTTTCACTGAGAACAGTTCAACTAATGGGGTAGAAGTGATTGTGTTTTCTTTTAATACAATATTGTTATAATAAAAGGAAAAACATGATTAAGTGGGTCTCTTTATTTTATAGTTTGCAGTACAGTCTAATAATCCTTATCACCCAATAATAATTATTATTATTTTATTTCAAAATCATACCATGGCAAGCTATGCTACTTAAATTATATATATATATATATAATTATTATTATTATTATTATTATATTTAGTAGAATAAATAAAACAAACATAATACATGTTTATTTAAATTTACCAGCAGTGTAATCCCAGTTGCCAGTCATGACTTGTTTTTGAAATAGATTGTAAAATAATAATAATTTAAAAAAGCATACTTTGTTGCCCCCATATGGATTTTGTTTTAGGACATTATGTTTAGGACATTAAATATTCATATTTACATCTATTTATACAGTAAATATATTGAGGGGAAAAAACAATACTATACATAATATATATACCCTTATCACCCAATTATATATATATATATATATATATATATATATATATATATATATATATATATATATATATATATAATATATTGTATTGCTATATTATAATAATATTGTAATTTCTATATTAATATAATTTGTGAATTGTTTTTATTCTTGTTATAACCAAGACCTTTTCTGTGTAACAAGTTAAAACAACAAAAAGGCCTACATTTGCAAAAGGCCTACTTTGCTTTCTTGGCTACAAAATAACTTTCTCATCACCTCATTTCAACGCGACCTCACTTATTAAAAAAAACGACATAGTTTAAAAGTGAAATATCAATTTGAGTTTCACCACTCTTATGTCAAGAACTGTGTCCTGTGAGCTGTCAAACTCAACTGTCACAGAAGCTTTCCCGCCAAACCACGTGGCAGCAACTGTTTACACACGTGACTTGCCGAGTGGCGCCCACCTCGACGTCATCAACAAAAGTCAAGAATGGGCGGTTTGAGCTCAAGTCAGCGTGTCATGCGCAGAAACGCAAGAAAATTGGCAGTGTTTTTTTTTTTTTTTTTTTTTTAAATTTATCAGGTTAGTTTACACCAGCCATTGTTGTCAAATGATATTCATCGTGTTTTAGTAAGGTGACACACCCATGGGTCAGTTTGCTTCAAAAGTATTTAATATTTTTGGTATTTTCCCTTCAGATTTTGGGTAACGTAACCAAACATATTACAAACTTTAGGCGGAAGAAAAACTGCAATCCAGCAATTTAACTTACCTCCATTGTTTGTGATTATAAGCAGGAATTAAGCACATTTCAGAATTTAATAAGTGGCTCCCCTTCTATTCATGAGTAAATCTCAATATTTTTTTTCAAGGTCTCACAGGAAGCTGAATTTGGATTGGAATGAAGAGGAGTTATTTCACCCTGGTATGTAAAATGAAATTAGCCCACGTTTTGTTAAAATCCTATAGCATTACAAATGCTTGAAATGACATATAATATATATACACATATTGTATGTTTAGTTTATGATAACAGGGAATATGAGAATTTCTTTTAACTTCATGTCACTGGAATTCTACTTGATTCAAATTCGAATTGAAATTCTGCGTCCTTCAGTTCAAATGCTGCACAACTCTGATCATGAGGAAATGTCTGAATGTGTAATATTCCTGTGAAATATTTTCTTGTACTGTGAAAGGATACTGTTAGGCAGCAACCAGGCTTTGAAGTCATACTCGCTTCTGTCTTGGCATCTGCAAAGCTCCTGTACAGACTGTTCAGGCTAGTGTTTGACATATATTAGCATATAGACCTTAGTCAGGGTTGCTCCATATTAATTTTTTTTACAGAAATGAAAAGGCGGCTGTGAGGGATAGAAGTACAGTGAACGATCAGCTCAATCAATAGAAGTACAGTGCAGCATATTGTACTGTTGTTTAACAACAATGATTGTTCAGCTTACAAAATGTCTTTATGGAAAAAAATAAAATAAAAATTTAAATCAGCAGACAAAAACTCCATAAAGCAAAAAGTTCTGAGCTGTGAAAAACAATAACCACAATTGCGGCCTTTGCACTTGACCACATCTACTTGCATTACATATTTTGACCACAAGTAGCTTAAGTTTCTGACCTTTGATTACCAACAGGACACACTTACAGTATAGTGTTTTAAAATCTAAATGTTTTTACAGAGCTTTATTTATGCATTTTGTACATTAATACTGCGCACCATAAAATGTACTTATAAATTTCTATTTAGTAGTCCTGTGTATCACACTATTTAATTGTGGTGCTTTTACAAAATACACATACATCTCTGCAGCAATACAATGTGTTACACTTTTTATAGCCTCAAATACTGCAGTGTTAGAGATAGTGTGGATTTAGTGTGCATTAAGGGACCTGAGCTTTGGCATTTTTTAGACCTTGGACAGTTTGGTGCACTTACTTCCTGTCACGTACACACACTCTCAAGCGCCCAAGACTGTAAGTGTGTGTTTTGGGACAGGCCCAAAGTCTGTCTTATTTTATGCTTATTTGATCTTGTCTGCCCCCTCGCTCTCATACTCCCCCTCCTGTTCAGTACAGAAAATACACCCACAGACTGCAGTGGAAACAGTGGAAACCAATGTGGGGGTGTTTGCAGTAAAACATAATCTGGAAACGGATGTCTTGTAAATCACCAATACCTATTATGCTTTTTAAGCATCAAACCATATTCTTAAGTCTGTCAACTTGACATATTTCTGATGCGTTTCCACAGAAACATTTGTTCTCAATCTCAACTGTTTTTCTCTAAACAATGACACATTCCCATGAAGCTTATGAGGCAGAGAACAACCGTTAAGCCTGGTTTTAAACATGTGCAGTCCTTCTATATTGAATACAGAAGAGGGTTATGCATGTGTCAGATTTCTTCATTTGCATGCTATTTGCTTGTGAATGAATTGCATATGTCCGGGTGAGTTTGCGTTTGCCGCCCCCTTATGGTTGAGTAGACAAACTGCTCCACTGATCCGGCATCAGCTGGGCTGAGCTCACCCCAGCTGTCTCTGGGCACTGCTCCCAGTCTATTTAAAACAAGAAGAGGAGGGTGAATATAATCAGGGCTCATCTTTGTTGTATATCAGATTAAGAGGAACCCTTCGTCTGTTCTATGGGGGTGGACAGTAATTTTGCTGTTTTGTTTGCTTGCAAGACAGCATGATATTTCAAAAGTATACAGACAATTGGAAATCTTTTTGCCGCAGAATGAACAATTTGCGGTTCGGTGTTCAGCATCCTAATGCTGATTTCTTTTTATGCTTAAGCATTTAGAGTAAAAAGGTTTGCGTGGTTTGTGGAAGTCTGAAAATAAATGATCTGATGTCTGAACGCAAATGAAATTTCCTAAGAACGCGGAGGCTGCCACCCTTACGCCCAGATTACCTGATAATAAAGAACATTGGGAAAGATCTGTGTAATGTAATTATGTGTGTTTTACTGTAATTGTTGTGCTTGATAGCTTCAGAAAGAAGCTGCGGGCTTCTCGATTTATTTGTGTTTAGATCTTCGGGGACCTCTGTTCCTTTTAGGTATTATGCTGCTTTGGCTGTGTGTGTGTGTGTGTGTGTGTGTCAAGTATGAGGGCCGTTTCCTGTCGACTCTGCCGTGTGTATTCTCTGTTCATTGTAATGCCTTTAATTAAAGTGATTTTATTCACAGGCACACAGCTGGCATCGGCGACTTTCCATTAGGCATCTGAGTGGCCGCCTCGCTGGTGGGAGGACCCGCACTGGGGCCGCTTCCTGGGGAACACAATACTAGTTTCATCTCCCCTCTGAGTTTGTTGTGTGTTTTGAATTTATTAATCATTGATTTTAATGCGTGCCTCTTGACAGTGGCAGCTACCCATGCATTAATTAATTCCTGAGATCCTCTTTTACAAAATGGCATTTAGAAACAATGCAGGGTCGGCCAGGGTTGCCTCTGACCTATAAAGAGATGTGCTGAATGCGAAATGTCAAAATTTGCTTTTATTTGTTCGTCGTTGTGGCGCTTCTTCACAGGTTTTATTGGCTCTTTTTTTGTGTTGATGGCACGGCGATATAAAGGCCTATTTTTGTAGCCATTGAAATAGCAGTAAATAAAGTTCTTTATGTTTCTGCTGCTCTTTAGGCTCAGGCGTTTCGCTGAAAACGCTTCTTAAACTCACCTGCTTTGCATGTGCTGGCAAGCAGTCAATCGTCAAGCGAATTGTTGGTCTTAAGTTGCGAAGAAAGGTGCTTTGGGCTGACAATAGCTAGACTGTGTTTATCCGTTCAGGTCTTAAGGAAGTATGTTAAAAAATTGCCCTCAGTGAATTGTGTGGATTAAAAAGACAGATTAGATCTCAAAGGATGCATAGGGGAGCCGAATTTGAATTTGGAGCAGGATTTGAATGCATTCAAAGTCGCTTTATTTTTTTATTTATCGAAGAAGGGGGGAAAACACTTATTCATCCATTTAAATGAGTAAATAGTCTGTGCGCTCGAAAAGATAAAAGCTATGCTCATAATCCGTATTGACACTCAGAGATGCGGAAAGGAAGATTCCTAAGACCCATCCGCACCCTGCCCCGCTGAAAGGGCCTGATCCCCATTCAGGAGGCAGACCTAATGCTAAAGATTTCCTGACAGATTTCTTTCACTGGATTGATCAGGACATGTTGCTAGTAAGCGAGCGCGCCCAGAGAGACGTTTAGGAGGGCGTTCGGTTAGCAGGTGCTTATCACTTGTCTCGAGGAGCTTCTACCAGCCGCAGAGAGCCTGATTGTGTCTGACGGCGTTCGTTGTGCTTATGTGGTAGAACGGTGAGAGACGCTCGGTTGTCCTGATACGAAACCCCTGCAGATGTCTTCTTTATTTTGGAGAGCTTAAAGGCACAGTATATCGTTTTCTCAACCTCATTCTGTTCCAAACCTGTTTGACTTTTTTTCTTTTGTGGAGATATTTGGAAGAATTTGCAACTGTTTTTCTTTATACAAGGAAAGCCAAAACAACCCCAATCAACCTCATGATACAGAGGCGACCTATATTTGGTTCTGGAAGTATCCCCCTCCCTCCCAAAAAGTCTTAGTTTGAGTTTTAATCAGTGACCCAACTCTACCTCCTGCAAGGTCAATCACAACAGTTTGCAAACTTTCATTTGAAGCAACACACCTGTCTCTCTCTCTCTAAACATTACACATCTAAACATTTTATGCTTATTGCACAATATGCATATTATACACATATTTAAGTAGTTTGAGAGCATAGGTAAACTAACTGGACAATTTGCAGTGGTTCATGGGCTGGTGCCAAAGAGTTCTTTTGGCACGATTTGCTTGATGCATTGTCTGATTGGTGGATAATTTTCTTTTGAAAAAATCATGGGTAATGTTGTTCTTCATCAGGAATTTTGCTTTTTAACACTATTTAAAAAATAATAAAATAATGCAGACTGACGGCTTTAACAAAAGCATGTGCCATCGATTAACAACCTTGTAGCTCACAGCAGGTCTGTTTTTAAAGGTTTATAAGTTATTGTTGAAAATCAATTCCTCTGTGGAGGAAATGAATGGGGTTTTTAATTCTGGAAACAGACTGATTCATTCTGTTGACTTTCATTGTAAAGACAAAAGAAAACATACTTCAAAATATCTTCTTTTGTGTTCCATAGAAGAAGAAAAAAAGCCAGGTTTGCAATGACTCACTGTAAATGGTGAAAGAATGCCACAAGTGTGTGAAGGATTCTCTCAGGAACTTTTCACAGATTGATATCATCACAGACAGCCATTTTCGCAGTGTGTTCCTGTCCTTACCGTCCCCCCCCCCCTCTTGTGTGTTTAAGGACCCCCTAAGCTCTGCTAGCCACAAAGCCTAAATGATGCTGCCCTTTCTTTTTTCCCTCCATCTGTAAAGAGAGAAGAACAGAGGCAAAGCGCGAGAGAGAAAGAGTGAGACATCGATCAGTGCCGATCGTTACACGGCCCCGCACCCTGCCTCTCATTGTTTTTTATCTTGTCTCTCAAGCAGGGTGAACCCTTGTTGCCATGGCATCCCCCACACATTGGCGATGGCACTTCAACCCTTTAGCTTAATGATCTCTTGGCTGATAGCCTACTTGTCAGGCTGACTCGCTCTGTCAAGAAGCAAGGAGGATATTTGAATCGCTAGCATAACCATAACATCTCCTTACAAGCCATTTCCACTTTACTTTCACAAAAGCGGGGCATCTAACCACCCCCTTCCCCCCAATCGCGCACACGTATATAGGCCCGCATTGATTATTTATTTCAGACTCCTTGTAGTTCGGCATTGTACGGGTCTCCCGATGCCGAGTGAAATCTTATTTTACATGGAATGAAGCCAATTTCCATTCATTCGGTGTCTTTTTTGTTTTTTAGTCATTACTTTAAACCATCACAGTGCTGGCAGATCAGAGCCGGGTGAAGGATTACCGTTCATATAAATAGCTGGCATTGATTCGGCAAAAAGAGAGACTTCTCTGTCATTATGGAGACAGAAAATCCTAATTTAGAAATGTGAACAAAAACGCTGAGCGTTCAATTCAATTCAGTAATCCTCCATATTGCATGAAATCAGAGGTGTCGTGTTACAATGCGCAGTTTAAGTCAGTGTGGAGATTTAGACAAAAGGTAGCGCCTGGAGCTATATCATGATGTACTGAGCTAGAAAATGTGTTCTTAGTCAGTGTTTCATTTCATCTCATTCAATTTTTTTTTCATTTTTGGAAGTACCCTCTCTGTTACCTTTTTATTGCGGTATATGTACAGATCTCATTTAAATGTATGCGGTTAAGGCCTTTAATATTGAATCAGAGACACAGAACCGTGGATAGGCCCTCGTTAATTAACGTATTTTCCTTTTCTGTCTCGCTCACTGTTTCTTTCTCATTGTGTCTTTCAGGCGTGCCTAATCGTACATGACTTTGAGGAGACGATGTGCGCTACAATCCCAGCACGTCGTATTTGAATATGGACAGAAACAGATCAGACATTAGCAACTGCTATTGATCCTCAAATAGGGGCCGAGCTGTCTGTTTTGAACGCCGCTGCCCGGTCGATCCCATCTGACCTACTGTTCACAAGGTAAAAAAAAGAGAAAACAAAACGGGGAAGATTCTGCTCATAATTGGGTTGCGGCAGCAGTTGCTATTTTCATCGACATGAGAGGCTCATCATCTCCAATAACCAGTATCACAAGATGGAGAGTTCAGCCTCTCGTTGTTCAGCTGTATTGGGCTAAACTGATGTTTGAAAGCTGATTGTGGGTATACATTCAAGTAATGCAATTGAAGTCCACATATACTGTTCAGAACGTTGGGATTTTTATGTTATTCCTGTGATGGCAAAACTGTATTTTCAGCAGCCATTACTCCATTACTTCACTGTCACATGATTCTAATATGCTGTCCTGGTACTCAAAAGCATTTCTTCTTATTATTGATGATGGAAACAGCTGTGCTGCTTTATATTCTTGTGAAAACCTTGATACTTTTACATTTACATTTAGTCATTTAGCAGATGCTTTTATCCAAAGCGACTTACAAATGCGGACAATGGAAGCAATCAAAATCAACAAAAGAGCAATTGCTATAAAAACAAAATCAACAAAAGAGCAAGTGCTATAAAAAGTCTCAGTTATACAGTATATATATATATATATATATATATATATATATATATATATATATATATATATATATTTATAAAACGGTTAGTTCCATTCTTAAAATTGACAAATTTTATAAACTCCATTCATATTTAAAATTGAAATCTTTATAAATGATTTTACTGTCACTTTTGATCAAGTTAAAATATCCTTGCTGAATAAAAGTATTAATTAAAAAAACAAAAACAAATCGTGCTAATCCTAAACTATTGCAGGATAGAGTAAATTAATAATTAATGCAGATATATCTTAACCATGATAATTAACGTAACAAATATGTACATTACTCTGGCAACGTACTACAAGAGTACAGACACATTACACTGAGGTGTGAACCAGATGCATATTAAAGTTTCAACACAAACTGCCCCTTGGCAAAATGTTATAAAATGAAAATGAGTTTCCATTGCTGTAAAAATGCTATTGGTTTTCGTGTTAAAAAGCAGATAGATTATTTTAAATATTTCTGTTTCTTCATGCTTGACAAGTCTTCATGCATGTCAGGTGTAGGCCACCTGATTTCCTACCAGCTGTTGTTATTTATGTATGCATTTTAAATTTGTCCGAGCACACATCTTCAGATTTTAGTCCTTCTGATGCGATGTAAATATTAATGCTATGAAATATGCTTGCTGACAGCTTAGGTAAGGATTATTTAAAGTCGGCTCCAAATTTCCATTCGTATCCTTTGGTATGAATGCATGTGCTACTTGCAGGTCTGTGGGTTTCCTCTATCTTGGACTTTTTGGACCACAGCACACAAATACATAAAATGTTTCATTTTAGTAGATCATGGAATAAACCCAGTGCGTTAAAATGCCTTGATTTAATGCTGCTGTTATCCAGGATGCTCAAGACAGGGGCTACACATCTTCTCTGTTGCTTTATTGCATTGGCCATGTGCAAGCCTTGCATGAGCTGAAGCTCAAATTCTCTTTGGGCACCGAACCTTTTTATGCACACCACTGGTAAGTTGTTATTTTGTCACATGGAACCACTCCCCTTTATTAACACACTCTGCTAAATGTGCCATTTCTTCGTACACCCGTGGACTAGTGGAAACAAGTCATTAAAAACCTATGATTCCCTGACCTATGATAAAAACGTTTTAGTTGTATCCCAAATTATATTAATACTTATTTTTGTTTGTTTAAATCTAACAATTGTGACAGAATTGTGAGATGTAAATGAGATGTAAAAGTCAGACTTGTGAGTTTATATCTCACAATTCTGTTTTTTTTCTGTCACAAAATAAAAAAGGAAATTGTGACTTTATCACACAATTATGACTAATTTTTGAGTTAACAATATCTTGTAATTCTAAGTTTATATCTTGCAATTGTGAGATTTGTGAGGAAAAAAAAGTCAGAATTGTGAGATATAAACTCAGATTTGTGAGGAGAAAAAAAGAAAAAAAAGAATTGTCAAATTTTTACATTTATTTTAATTGCACTGTGGAAACGGGCTTCCATAAGACACTGGAAAAAAAAAAGTGTAGGATTTAATTTGAAAAAAAAATTCATTCTGAAATTGTGAGGACAATATCCAAACAATTACAAAGATGTATGAATGAGATGTAAAAGATATAAAAATCCAAAATGTATGATTTTTTTTTTTTAAATTAATGCTCTAGTGTTTGGATTTTAGAAGGTTGTTTTGACATCACAAACATTCCTCACTCAGTGCTTCTTCTTTTTTTGGGAAATTTGAATATATACTTACACTGTATATATACTACAAAAAGGATGTGTACGCAAATTGGGGCGCACCTCTTTATTTGACATTACTTTCTTTGGCAGGTGTGAATATGGGGCAGCGTCGCTTTATTCAAATTCACCACGTCCTTTTGAGCTCCTGTGATGTCCAGAGCTGGTTATGAATAGTCTGTCAGGCAGAGAGTTGAATAAAGTCAATAAGGAATAACTTCTCCCATTACTATTTGAGGCAGTTAGATGATGGATGCCTTGCATTTACCGCTAAGCGCTATCTAAAGCACTTATAGCCACTTTTCAACCCCCAGACAAGGCAAAAGTAAGCTTGACTTTTTATCTGCTTTTATCCCAGTGCATACTTGCCGCCTTTAAAAAAAATCCGTTTTACTATTTTATCCTCCCATAATGTAATATGGCGAGCCAAGCACTTCCTGCATATCATAAGGTATTGAAAGGTACAATTGAATTAGACTAAAGAGCTCTGAAGGATGGAGGGTACTCACATTCTCTTTTTTTTTGCTGTAAATTGACACTGAAATGGTCTGTCTCATGCCCTCTCAGATGGATAACTTGCATATTAACTGGCTTGAAGCAAATTGTGTCAAAATGGGGCAGAATGCAGTAAATGAGATATCTATCGCTTCAGATCGCATTTCCTCTCATCAGTGGCCTTCTTTATTTCCTCACTCCCGTTAATGGGAGTTTATGACGTCTGCTGATGACCTGACCTTGACTCTCCTTCCACGGCAAATGTACTTTGTTCCACAGAACTAGAGCACAGTTAGTATCCGCCAAATGAGGCGTGTAATTTGTGTTGCTAAACATCCCGCTTCTGACACCTGTGAACTAGTTAAATCAAGGGGCAAACGCTTATGGTTTTTTTGACATCGACGTCTTTTAGCTTATATTTTTCGGAGTCTTAGACTTAATCGGGGACCTCTTGTCAGATTGAGACTGTCTGGGAATATCTAACGCTCCCAAAAAAGAAAATCTTTGAATATACATATGATTAATAATTAATTCCATACTTTATTCCCCTTTGAAAGTTATTATGCAGAATAAATATTTCATTTGAGTACAAGTCTTACATGACAAGTGCGCAAAGACAAGGGATAGTAATGGCACGCGGTTTGACAAGTCTGTGTAGGATTTGCGGTCTGAGAGTTGGCCTCCATTTCTTATAAATATAGCATTCAAGAGACGCCTCTATTTTTGGTCATTTCCCATGAATGAATTCCCTTTTCTGGCTCCTTAAACATTAGTGGCACAGAGTGTTTTCAGAGCCCGTACGCATCAGTCGATCATGAGGGTTGTGTTATTAGCGAGCTTGAATCGGAGCGTCTCTCCCTCATGAATTGGTGAAGTTATTCCAACTTTAGATGGCTTGATCTGCAATGAAACGGTTTTTGCGCTCATAAATGTGACAAGGGTTCCTTCTGTTTGAACTGGCTTGTCGTCTGTTGATATCTGTCTTACACCTCCTGATCCATCTGTCTTTCCTCCTCCTCTGCCTCTCTGTCTCCATCTTCTCTCTCTCTTTCTCTCCCCCATTTCCTGATGTGCCGCAGAGAGACACAATTATCCACTTCATTTGAGTCGCCGTGATAATGGTTGGCCCAGCCCTCTCGGGGAAATAGGTAGCAGTAATTGTGAATGGTGTAATGAGTGTGGAATTGTGAGCGTGCTGGGTGACACCATTAGAATCGACCCGCTCCTGACCTCAACCCCAACAACAAGTGAGACCCCCCAGCCCTCAAAGCACAGCAACCGCACCGCAGCCATTTCGCTTCTCGGACAATTAATCCCAGCCTTCCTTCCATTTGTATTCCCACTGTTCCTCTCCTTCTCACCTCCTCTCCACTATGAATTTTGACACACTTAACTGGGCTTTTATCAAGTGCAGTGCAATAAATCAGACAGGATGTGACTTTTCGAGTCCCAGGGTTCCTGCCGCCATGGAAAACATTTGAAATAGCAGGGAATTGTTAAGATTGTGATTTCCATGCTTGGGAAAATAAGAGAAATAAATGAAATATTAACACTTTGATAACAACAATATAGTTGATACAGTAGTTTCACAATACAGTACTTTTACAGCCTTTATTAATCTATTTTAATGTTGATTTCTACATACACTATTGTTCTAAAGTTTGGGATCGGTAAGATTAAAAAAAAAAAAAAAGGTTTGTGTAAGTTTTTTTTTATACTCACCAAAGCTGCATGTATTTGTTTAAATATACAGTATAAACAGCAATATTGTGAACTATTATAACAGTTAATTATTTTTTAAAATTGAATGTATTCATATGAGGTCAACGCTGAATAATAAGCAGCTATTACTTACTATTTAGTGTCACATGATCCTTCAGAATAATTCTGATGTGGCGGTTTGCTGCTCAAGATCAACATTTCTAATTATTAATACAGTTGAAAGTGATCGTGCTGCTTAATATTTCTTCAGAAACGTTTTTTTTTTTTTAAGGATTCTTTGAAAAGTTTGATAAGAAGAGCATCTATCTAAAACAGAGGCATTTTATAATATTGTAAATGTTGTTATTGTCGCATTTGATCAGTAATATTGAATAAAAGTATTAATTTCTTTCTCAAAAAAATTAATAAATAAAACTTTGAATAAATTACATTTGTAACATTTCAGTTTGTAACTACATTATTTATATATTTATTATTATTAATGAAACATTATTGTTAATTATTTAAATTATGAATTAAAAATGAATGATAATTTATTTATAAATGAACATATTAATATATGCTATAAAAGGTTGTTCATTTAAAAAAAATAACTTGCATATTAACAACTGAACCTTATTGCAGTTTAATACAGACTAACTAGAAAAGCAATGGTCAAAAGGTGTGGGACCCCTGAAGACCACAAAGAAACAGAGTGCTGCGGGTGGCACAGGTTACAGGTTGTTACCAGTTGCCGCATTGCATCTGACAAAAATAGTATGATACGCCTCCCTCCAGCCTCCATTTAATCCTGCTGTAGGGTTTCTATTCACCTTTACCTTCCGAAAGCTTCTCCCGCTGCTTTCAGCTGCACGCTACAGTGTGTAAGTGGATCCGTGTAAGATTTCACCGTCGGAGTAGCTTGCACGTTACTCAGAGGCGCTGACACCTTTGCACCTGCAAGCAGACAGGTGAGCGGAGCGCAGCGACGTGCCCCAATTATCCACCGTGGCAGTGCGTTAGTGAATGATCTGGCTGGAGAGAACGGTGGGGTGCTGAGGAACCGCAGGGGGCCTCCTGACCTGAGGTGCTATTAATCTGGGTGCGGAACAGCTGAGAAACAGCTCCACTTGTGTGTTTGATGAGCCGCTTATCACGGAGCCCCGCTGCTTCTGAGTGCGGATGTGTTGGGCTCTCTTTTAAAAATGCTTTGTATTAATTAACCCCCTACCCACGGCTCCCCTGTTCAGGCTGATCTCCGCTTGCCTTTTGTTCTTAATGTACTAACTTGAGGTGAGCGCATGAAGAGTAACCGAATGGAGTGATGGTTTAGTGCAGCTGTTGTATTTGTGGAATTTGTGAGACTTGAGCCTAGTGAATGTGTTGCCAGCACGAGTCAGTTTGTGTCAGTAGTTCCAGTTTCATTTCGGGATTATATAGTGCTCTTTCAGTGCATTTGACTTCTCAAATCCTTCAGTACTTTTTACATCCAATTATCATTAAATTGCCATTAAAAGAACAGTGATTGGGGCTTGTCAGATGCCTAAACCATTCACATAATTTCATATTCCTTTTGCTCAGCAAAACAGCTTTTGCTTGTGTGGAATGCTTTTGTGAATCAGGCCCATTTTCTCAGCCTTAATTAAGGGCAGACAACAGGGCCTGTCTTGTAAAACTCAGCTGTACACTTAAACCAGCTGTCACAAAGCTGACATCAGTGTCTTAAATCCCCGGCGAGCAGGCCAGCGGTGACAGCGTTGTGGAAGAAATGTCCTTTGGTGGAAAGCATGATGTAGTCTTAAAGTAAAGCCGTGGCATCTCGTGGCAGCCACTAGCCTTTTCGCTTTTAATGAGAAGTCCGTATCTGATTACGAGGACACAGATATCCGCCAAACTATTCCATGTCATGAATAGAAATACTATGAAACTGGAATTAATGTGTGACCTTTGTATAATAACATTTAATTTTGACTGTTTGAACGGAAGCTTAAAGGTGATCTGGACTGCCCTGCGAGGGCTAAAAGAGATTTTCACTATAAAATTGGTTTCAAAGAAAGGTGGTGCTAAGTCCACCCATACGATTTTTTTTATATTTATTACTGGCCTTTTTGCCAATTTTATTATAGATGAAATTAAAGAGAAGACTGAAAATAATGTGGAGAAAGGAAGGGGAAATGGGATTTTCAAATGTCGTGAGCCAGACTTAAACTTCTGTCGTCTGCATGAGCATCAGAGCTCAACAAACTCAGTCAGAACCACAAGTTACGAAATACTTGCAACATTGTAAGATGAGTCTGTACAACAGGAGGAAAGGTTTAGATAACGAGTATTCGTGTAGGTTCAAAAGTGTTTTTTTATGTTTTTCAAAAAACTCTTATGCTCACCAAGGCTGCATTTATTTGATCACAAATACTGTAAAAACTGTAATATTGTGAAATATCATTACATTTTGTAGTGTAGTTTGATGCAAAGCTGATCTTAATCTTTGGTGTCACATGATCCTTATTGATATCAATGCTGATAGGAGTTATGCTGTTTGTTTTCTTTTTGCAAATTAACAGTTTGTTTAGGAATCTTTGAGGAACAAAGTTCAAAATAATAGCATTTGTTTAAAATAGAAATCTTTAGAATGTACATCTTTACTGTATTTAACGTGTCCTTACTGAATACAAGCATTCATGTGTTTTTTTTTTTTTTTTTTTGCACTTTAAGTTGTTTTGGATTAAAAAAAGGTCTGGCATGTATTCTATGAGTATTTGTGTTCCCTGGAAATTGAACCCATGGCCTTGGTGTTGCTAGCACGGTACCAGTTGACTTACAGAGGCTGAGAAGGAAAAGAGGATAAAGGGTGAGAGATGAGGAGGAAAGAGTCAGAGGGAGGTGGAAACTAGGAGACAGAGATGGAAGGGGACCGAGAGGTAGACATCTGCTGTCCAGCTGAGCCACCCTCACATTAACTCACTCAAGTGCACACTCTCATTGTCACACTTTCCCAAGGGCCCCTGATATCTAGGTCTGGGGACAGGGAAAGTGTATTTCAGTCACGCACAAAGACAAGCAACAACTAGGCTTTCTCTCTCTCTCTCACACACACACACACACACTGAAACTTAATTACACTTGGCCACAGCATCGTTCATCCACCTCTTTTTTAAGACAGCACACCGTAACGTCCGAGTTCCCTCTTCCACCCAGCAGATGGCGCTGTTGTCACTGCTTTTTCAGGCACCTGTGGGAAAGGCAGCTAAAATGCCAGCAAAGCCTACAGGGGAGGGTTAAGGATTACTCCTAAAATCACACTCAAATGCCGTTAGCTGAGTAAAGAGAGCTTATTGTTCCCTCAAAGTTTACATGTCAAGGTCATTAGTGAGTCGAGCTCATAGATTTTAGCTTGATGCCATCTTACACTAAGCTGCTCCGCACAATTCCCCAACCATATGTGTGTGTGATCGGGGGTGTGCGACATCATCTAAATAAATCATGCTAAATCATTGTATTCTCAACAGGCTGCCATTGCTTGCCAGCAGTTCTCTTCCTTTCGTTGCCTCAGCTGCGTTCAAACACGGCTTTGACTCCTAAAAACTAGCGAGGACCGAAACCCGTCCGCGTCTAAGCGGCCCCTGTTGTAACACGGGTGCACGAGCACAGACGCATGGCGTTTCTGTGGATTTAAATGCAGTCAGGCACATTATCAGGCTGTGCTCAGTCAAGCTCAAACATTCCATAACCTCAACCTTCTCCCTGACCCCTCCCTGCTTTTAACAACTGCCGACATAGTTTTGTGCTGTTATGTGATCATGCTCGGATGAAATCTGTCAAACAGCCCCCTGAGTTATTAGGCTGTCTACGTCTGACCTTTCCGCAATCAAAGATATATGACTTAAGGGCTCAGATTTGCCATGGCAACGGGTCCAATTTGCCGCCGTGAGAAAAGGTCTAATTGTTGCAGAAATTTAATGATCTAGCGCGACATCGGGGGCTGTGAGATTTTATGAACTGTTTACGCTATAATTTTCTTTTGTTAATGCATTCCCTGCTTAACCCTTCCACTGCCGGCCGCCTGGAGCGGGAAGGGGGGTGTTCGCAGCGGGAAAGGGAAGGATGCTGTGTATTAGGAGGGGAGGTCTGTGCATGTTTGTATGCATGCGTGTACTTCAACCTGTTTGCAGATCTGGCGTTTAGAAGGTGAAAATAGGGCAGCTCGGTTTCCACGAAAAAAAGCTCAGTATTATCGCTCCGCCAATGTAGACATCAGTAATATATTCTACAAGGTCAAAGACAACTGAAATTAAAATGTCTAATCAGTTAATTTGTTTTATTGCGAGGGACTGGTGTGTGATTGGACACAGGCGAGGCGGGCGAGAGATAGATGGAGGGAGTGCAGATGCTTAGATATGCACATTGATATTTTGACTGCTCTTGATGTGGGGAAGTATGGCCGTGTTATTCTGTCATTGAATGTTGATGAACCTCCGACTCCTCTCTCTCTCTCTCTCTCTCTCTCTCTCTGTCTGTCTTTTTTGTTTTCCGCCCTTTCTCTCTTTCTTTTTTTTTCAATCTATGTTACATTCATACAAGACTGATTTTATTAGTTTGCCGAAATAGACTTATATTTTATATCTCATTAAATATTCAAAATAAATTCAGCATATTTGATACGTTCATACATATTCAGATTCAGTAACAAGGATCAGAATATTTTGATTGAGCCTATACAGCGGAGAATATTTTGAATTTTCTTTTTGCGTGCTGATAATTCCATTCAGAGGAACGAGTTGAATTACAATTGATCTCATTGTTTTCTTATTGCTCTTTAGAATTTTTTTTTTTTTTTTTTTTTTTTTGTGCCGGGCTCCCTGCACAGTTCTGTCATGAAATATTTTAGTTAGATGAAGTCTTTGGATTTGTTATTGTACTTTATAGGCTAAAGTGTTTTGTGTATTGTTTCAGTGAATTTAGTCGAATCCTTAATATCTTTCCAGTCAGTTTCATCCGATATAATGCAAAATATTGTTTGGACAGGTAAGACTTTCATAGATATTTATTTGTCTTGGAACATAATACCATCCCTTTTTAAGAAATGGTATGAAGGAGAGAGCTTTTGTTCTGTAGTCTGTTTAATTGCATAGTGTGGGTGAATGTGACCTCCATTAGGTCCAGTAAAGAGGAGCGGTCCTCTGCTGTTTGTTTTACTTTAATTCGCAGTAGAAGAGGACTGGCCTTGATTTATTAGCGCTCAGTGTCAAATGACCATGATGAAGTACATTTCCATTTTAAAAGACTTCAGCACTCAATCTGGAAAAGTTACGATGGAAACAAACAACATGATTAGTCAGTGAAGGAGAGAGGGGCACTATATTGAGATCTGAGGGAGAAAGAGCAATGGCCATGTATTAATGGAAGGGACTGTGACGTTTCATATTTTATCCATTTACTGTCTGTGTACAATATGCAAATTCATACTTCATTACAATCACAATAAAAAAAGACCTCCAGATTAAACATCATGCAGGGCTTTAATTAAAAGAAATGTTTGTTGGGTAAACATTTGCTATACAAGAATAATGCAAAATGTGCTCACTATATCATATTATTATTTTTATTATTATACATGTTACTGTTCAAAAGTTTGGGGTAAGATTTATTTATTTAATTTTGTAAAATAAACAAGCAAGAATGCTTTAACTTGGTCAAAAGTGACAAAGCACACTTTCTATTCATCAAAATATCCCTAAAGAGAGTAACATATTCCACAAAATTAAGCGGAATGACTATTTTAAACATTGTGAAAAATAGTAATACTGATAAAAAAAAAATCTTTCTTGAGCACCAGAAAAGCATATTAGATTGATTTCTGAAGTATCACGTGACACTGAAGACTGAAGTAATGGCTGAGAATTCAGCTCTGCTATCACAGGAATTAATTACATTTTTAAAATATTAAAATAGAGTTATTTTAATTTCTAATACTAATAATATTACAGTTTTTATTGTATGTTTGATCAAAAAGCTGGCCCCACACTTTTGAACAGTACTGCACATATTTTCTGTAGATGAAAATGAATAGATGCATCTAATGCATCATCATATGACCAGCTGACGGTGGATAAAAAGACTTGTCTATTTGACAGGCTTGCAAAATCTTGATGCTTTGCTTAAAGCTATGCTTTGGGTCTTTTGTAGCTTACCTTTCAAGTTTACATCAACCCACACAAACTTGTCATTGTAAAGCTTGCAAGGTGAGGAGGTGTGTGTGTGCGTGTGTGCCGGCTGCTCTCCAGCACAGTGATGAAGTGATTTTTAAATGAAAATACACCTGTCTTTAGGACAAATACGTGGCACTAATTACTTGTCTAACCTAAATCTCCTACTGCCAGATGTTGCTAAAATACAGAGAGACAGAGACAAATTGTGCGCCACTCTTTTAGCCAGTGCACAAATATAGACGTTTAAATCATTTTTTCCTTGACCCTGTTAGAGAGGCATTCAATGTGAGCGCTAAGTCAAGGCTGAGACTAATTGTAACGGTATGGTAGGTATCGCCTAATCTTGTCTCTCTCCAGTCTGTCCCTGACATAAGAGGGATTATACTCTTATCTACCCCTCCTCCTTATGTTTCCCTACTCTCCAATTCACATTTCTATTTCAGTTACGTCCTTTTCACCTCTCTCTACCCGTCCTGCCCTCCTCTCCTTCGCTCCACCTTTCCTCACCATAAAAAAACAAACAAACAAAAAAACACTCAGTGACTTATGCAAAGTGCTGAAGAATTTCATGGCATGCGTTAGATTCACAGAGGCACTCGAAAAACTAGCGAGGTGTCAGTTACAGTAACCTGGTAAGAGCCAGCCAGGAAGAAGACGAATCTTTCCTGTGTCTGCTCGCTACCAACAAAAAGGGACTGATGGAGAAATCAACCTGGGCTCTCTCTCGCTCTCATTCTCATTTTCTCTTCCTTTTGGTTCCTCTTTCCCATTTCCTAACTGTCTATATTTGAATTCTGTATGAGGGAGAAATTACGTGCGGCCACCACAAACAGCCTGCCTCTCCTTTACTTTAAAAGACAGGATAATGAGAGAGAATATCTATTTGCTCAGGGTAATGTGTGTGTTCACACTGATGTTAAGAGACTGGCGCGTCAGCCTGCGTGCACGTTTCTGCAGCGGGGGAGAGGAATAGGACGTGGCCTTATATGAATTCTGCAAGACTCGACTGTTGGTAATGGACTGTGTGGAATATTTACTTAAAAAAAATAAAAAAATAAAAAACTGCTCTCATTTACCACGAGATTGCGGAAAACCATGTCATATTGTTGTGCCCTTGGAGCAAGTTGGGTTTTAAATGCTTTGCTCAAGGCACAACAAACATCACTCAGATGAATAGCAGGACATTAGAGCCCGGAGCCCTTCAGTTTTAAATCAAAATACAAATCGGAATTTAAAGTAACCTTGCTCTTATTCTAAATGAGATGCTGTTACCTAGTGACTCATTGGCATCCCGTCTTATGAGAAGGCTTGCACTGAATCTGCGGCTGCAGAAGTTCATACAAAACTCTTGTTCTCAGAATTCTAACACTCTCCTCTCCCTAGAATGTTTGTTAATCATTAATTTGATAATGTGTGTTCAGCATTATAATATAATACTGTTATAAGTTCTGTTTTTTAAGTATCCTTAAGTATTTTTATTGATTTGTTTATACATAGTTTTCCCTTTCTTTCTTTCTTTCTTTCTTTCTTTCTTTCTTTCTTTCTTTTTCTTTCTTTCTTTCTTTCTTTCTTTCTTTCTTTCTTTCTTTCTTTCTTTCCTTCTTTAATTCTATAATTAGTGAAAAATAAATGTACTAAATTTTAGTACGTAGTATTTTTTTAATGCTACGTACACTAAAGATACATTTACATATGTATTAATAAAAATACTCTGCAATTACATTTTTAATTTACTAAGCCGTTATACTTAGAGTCTGCTAAATTGCAACAACAATTGCAATTGAAGTAGTGCTGAGGTCCAAATAAAGATATACTTACGTATATTTGGTTGTGCTAAAGTGGAACTATTGCCAGTATACTTTTTGTAAACTTTAAATATCTTGCATTTAAAGACGGATATTATTCAACGATCATACAATCCTCATCAACGGTGACATTAAAACACATTTTAGGCTGAATATTAAGAAATGTGCATTGAGCACAACTAGTACTCCGAATAAAGTGTAATTATAATTTTTATATCAGTAAGCCTCTAGCAATATGTTAATAAATTTGAACTATACTTAGTATGAAATAAATTTATTTTAAATATATTACTTTTTACTGTAGGGTCTTCTTATTAATTTGTTTATTTATTTATTTATCTGTTTATTTTTAATTTTGAGATTTAATACTGGATTTTCCATGATACTGAATTGTCAGCATTGTCCCTCACAACTGGTGAAAAAGTAAAAGTGTGCATATTCAGTGCGGGCCTACTTAAGTGAAGAGTCTCAAATGGTCTCAGTGGTCTCAAATCTTGAATTGCCTGAAATACTCTGATTTTGGATGTACAGTGCTAAAAATACATCTTCTCTTTAAACCCTTACAATTACCCTAGATATTTTTTGAACAAGTTATAGGTTTATAGAGTTATTTGAAGATGACCGTTTTTTCCCCAAGAACAATTCGGAAAGTGTACCTCTAGGGAGAAGTTGTCTTTCTACTGTCTTTAATGTCATCTGTCTGTCTCATTTCCTATTATCAGCATATGCTCAGAATGATGATTTCAGACGGACCACCAGTAGTCTGGCCTTAACGGCAGACCATCTTCATTTGACATGTCTCCCACGCCTCTCTGTGAAAAATCAATCAATCATTCTAATTATTTGTGCAAATGTACTAATTAGTTATCAGGTGCCCCCTCCACTTGCCTCCCCAGCATCCTCAGTATTCAAAATAAGCTTCAGCGCATGGGAATGGCACAGACCATCAGCAAATATTTACTACTCCCATCTCATTACGTCTGGAGTGGCCACATGTGCTAAAAAGCTGACCGTGAATATTTTAAAGCTCCTTGCATGCTCTAAAATTTACCTTGACCTTTTCATTCTGGTTTGACCACACCAGAGCCACACCGGGGGTCCAAACTGCCCACTGCATCCATGCATATGCCTTCATGAGTCCTGGTGTTACGCTTTGGGGTTTTGTTCGACTGCATGCATACAGACAGACAGACAGAAACACACATACATATACAGGATTTATTTTCTCCTCACTCTAGTTCTCTGAGGTTTGCTTGTTAAAGACAACTGATATATTTCAGCTTTAGTGTGTCCAGGGGGAAATGCTGACCATTTTTATTTCTCGAGCTCAGTGATTAGCAAGTTGGTATTTGTCAATACAACGGTTATGAATGATTGGAACGAACCTGAATTGGGGGTATAATCTTTTTTTCCGCTGTGCTTTGATATTGCTTGTCTGCATTTTTGCTTAAAAAGAAAGTGATTAATCAATAATTAATTTGAAACTGTGGCATTGACAGAGGCAAAACGATGAAAATATTTTCCATAAATCTGCTGTTTATTGCAGGTGCAATTGAGCACTGCTCGGCTGAAACTCGGCACTCATGTAAAGTATGGTGTGCGGCACGCTTTCCATGCCTAGTAAAAACCTGCTGTCTTTGAAATGTGAGGCACATTGTAGTTTATAACCGAACATCAGGAAAGTCCTCAGAGTGCACTTCTTAATTGTGCCCAGGAGTTCATCTCCTTGTAAAGGAGACAGAGGAGAGAGTAGCTGCAGCGAGCTCTTGACGGCTGGATAGGGCTGGTTAGAGGTCTCTCGGTCCTTGTTGTCTATCTAGTGCTCTGATAAAGCATCTCTCCTCACTGCCTCTGTTCCTGACCTTAACGACACATGAGCATATATCATTGATGGCTGTGTTCTTAATTTCCAGGCATGTTTGTGGTGGTTTGGATAGAAAATTATCATCTAAAATACATTTTTTATTGGCTTTTTGCTTTTACTTAAATTAAACTTTCAGTTCCTGAATTTCAATTGAAGTAGCAAATATGATGCATAATTTGATTTTAAATTTGAGCATGTGTACTTTGAATATGTATCCTTGTTTACAGGCCTTATGGGCAGATAGATAGATAGATAGATAGATAGATAGAAAGAAAGAGACAGACAGACAGACAGACAGACAGACAGACAGACAGACAGACAGACAGATAGATAGATAGATAGATAGATAGATAGATAGATAGATAGATAGATAGATACGCCTCATTCACAGAGCACCCATGTTTTGTGTTTACAGTCTGGATCATTTAAAGACAATGGCGCGTCAAAGCCAAGCTTTGATCCTTGCGCCAGCTCTTCTTTTCCCAGCGGTATTCACCCCAGCCCTTCCTGCTGTATTGTTCAGGTGTACCTCCAAAGATATTTTTTAACTTCATTGTTAAGAAATCACCACTCAGTGGACATTTTTTCTCCCTTTCCACAATGGACAGTTTGCTTTGTCCTTTCACCCGGAAATGTTGGAGTTGTTATTTTAAACCTGGAAGTCTTGCTTTATAGTGAGACATGACTTACACAGACACAACATCCTTTTCCTCAGGAGAAAAAGGTGGTGACCACCGATGTCTGGTAGTAGGTCCTTAAACAGCTGGGTTTGTGTTGTGTGTGTGTGTATGTGTGTGTGTGCGCACACCAGTCTGGATTCCAGACTTGACGGTAGCATTGACCAGGAGGAGGAGAAGGACCAAACACAGAGCGATTTAAGGGAGGGAAGAAGATGAGAAGGGGAAGGTGTAAAGCAGCTGTGCTGGGGCCATATGCCAGCCCCTTAGAAGAAGGTAAGGTCTGTCTCTTCACATATCCCTGGCTGAACATCAGAAGGTGGTCACTGGCCACGCCACACACCCGACCAGTCAGTTTGATTTAATGAGAGGAGCTTTGGATGCCACCGTCTGGCCAGAGAAGAAAAAAAGTGAAGAAAGAACAAGAAAAAAAAATGGGAAAAAGAGTCACATGCCCAAGTCATCCAGCTGCTCGGTTGACTGACAGATACATGTCGAAAGTCCCATGACCCCAGAAAAGGCCAGAGCAGTGAAAGAGGAATAGATTTCTCACCTCGTTGGATCTGCACATGGTTGTAGAACGTATGTGAGATACGGAGGAGAGACGGAATAAAGAAGACTGCTAATGACTACGAGAGTGAGAATGGCTGTGGTGTCTGGCACAGGAAACTGTGCGTGTGGCAAGGTTTTAATGATGCATCTGCTCATGTCAAATGATTCTGGACACATGGCAAACCCTTGACTGCTGGAAGCTTTGATGTCATCACACACACATATACACAAATGCATGCTGGCACACTTTTTTCCCCCCACATAGACACACACACTCTCACTTGCGCGTGCACACGCATGCTCAGCTATGTACCGGGCACTGGTTCACTTTGGCCCCCTCTGGTGCTGCAGTGGCTGATTTTAATGTCCCTGCCTAATGATCTGGCAGCCCTCGAAAGGTAAATTATAATTTACCTTAAGTGGAGCCTTTAGGCGGAAAAGCCATGTAATACTTTTTCATTTTTTGAGAAAAACTTGCAAATTTGGCCCTTTTCAAGATGGAGTTATCATTGTGCTATGCACTGATTTCATTTCGAATACTCATTATTTACAAGAAAGAATCCTACCCTGTTCACTCTTACTTCAAGAGTCTGACCAGATGATCCATCATGAAAGAAGGCGATGGCGACTGAAGAAGGTTCAGCTGAAGAAGGACTGATGGAGACCACAGTAGGAATGGAGGGACTAAACACTGATTTTAGATAAGTCGTCCCCTCTGAAGACTCGCTGTGCACTGGCTTTGTGAAACACAACTCATTGGAGGCGTTATACAGAATATCTGGCAGGAATTAACTGGTGTTTCATCAGTCATAAGAACTGTTGCTGCTGCTCTCTGTCCAGCTGTCCTTAGAAGTAGAAAGTAGTTTCCTATATGCCACTTCTCGCTTTTCAGTTTGAGACATCAGATGGTCACTGGGTAACACTGATTTTTTTATTGATGTCAGTGGATACAGCTGTTTCTTTAGGAATGCTAGCCTCAAACAGTTAAACCGACACAATACGTTACAGTTTCCACAGCAGGTGCAATAGTTGCAGCAGCAGCAAGCTCTGATCCACTGCAACAGCACAGGACAGAGATGAAAAGAGTCGGGCTGGCTCAGAGTGGTCGGGGCTTGTCCCTGGGGGCTGGTAATTGGTTAGGGTGAAGGGGAGTTCAGGGCCTGCTTTTGTCTCACCAGTAATGGGAGATGAGAGCTAAGGAGCCAGGCCTTTGGCAGTGGCCTATTGCCACCGATCAGTCGGAAGGTTGTAGGCACGTGGGCGCCCTCTTGCTTTTACAGGATCTTCCTCCCTTTCTCCCTCTCTGTCCTCTCTGAGGGTATTAGAAGCAGCCAGATGCTCCGGTATCTGTCCTGAGGGGATGGAGGTTAACCGCTGGCTCGAGTGTTTTTCGCCAAAGGCGCGAGAACGGGAGGTATCCTTTCTCCGTTCATCTCCTTCGTATCCGCGTCTCTCGTGCCTTTCTATCACTTTCCTCATCTTTACATGGGCAAACAGCGTGCCGTTAAATATCTCTTACTCTTTCCCTGGGTAATGACCAAATTTGCCACTTAAAAGATGATGTTTCTCCCTTTTTTTCCCACCTTTTTATTTCTCTTAAGGTTGGAGCTTTAAAGATAATGCAGCTTTTTAGTGATGATGGCGTAAAGTGAGAGCGGAAATGTGATTCTGAGACATTAGGTGGTAATGCAGTGGTTTCGCTACAGCAAAGAATATTAGCCGTTTGATCTTTGAGTGATTCTTCGATAGGGGAGCCCCAGGTGCTATGCCTTAGGAAACATCTGAAATGGTTAAGAGCACTCTCTCTTTACTGTAATGGAGTGAAAAGACTGGATATCGTATGTGCATTTGGAATCTAAAATTCCTCCAGGAGCACAGACTAACTGGAATGTAACATTAACTCGTAGCTTGCACTCAAGAAGGCTTGACTGATAAAGGCATTTTCAGTTGGGAAAACAGAGGTCTTGTTGCCAAGGCGCCATGGTGTTTGTCTGGACGCAGTGTGGACTGTGCCTCATATTGTCTCTTTTACTTCTTTAGCTCTTGCTGCACTATTTCTTTCAGATCTCAGTGGGCTTGCGCCCATCTGCTAGCCTGCTAACTCATCCTATCTTTCATCTGCATGTCCTGATCAAAGCTCATTAACACTTCTGAATGAGGGGGAGTTGTCCCGCTAAAGCTAACCCTGAGCGGTCTCTCAAGATGATCTGGACACTGGGTTCTCTCATGGCCTGTGATTCTGTCTCTTTGTTTCCAGACTTTGACTAACAGCAATAAAGAGGGCCACTTCTTTGAAATGTTGTTTTTCTTTCTTCGGCGGCAATCTTTGATTCCTCGGGCAAGCCATCCCACTAGTGCACAGCTGCTTGCTTGGCTTGTTGTTCTTGGCACAGCTCTGGTGTTAGCACGCCCGCTACCGGCTTTGTGTAGCACACTCCGAGGCCCTGGCACTTCAAAAAAACCTCAACGAGCACCCGCCGAACCACCATTTTAAAACCAGGACACTTGACGAGATAAATGTATGTGGGTGTTGTGCAGAACTGGGTGTCCTCTTTCTAAGAACACAGAGACCCCAAGGTTACCTGGAGGAGCCACTGATCCTGTTCCAGGATCTGAATTCCTGTTTCATGCCATTCCATTCCTCAACACTTCACGCCTGCCAGGTGCAGTTTGCCTGACCTTGGCAGTTTATTGAGATTATATGTTTACCAGCTCCTCTTGATAAATGCTGTCTTGTCTCCTCTTCCCTATCTTCCACATTCCCACAACAATGCCACATTATTCCCCAGCCGTGTGTCTCTCCTTCACTGGATTACCCTGAGGATGGATACGCCAGAAGTGGAGTAAGCTAATAGCTTTGAGTAACACACAGCCAGTGGATGTGTGTGTGGTTGTGTAGTGCATGAGGGAGTGAGAGAACATGTTTGTGCTCAGCCCATGGCTGGTCCAACAGATGTCAGTCATGTGTTTTTGATGGGGTTTCAGTGAGAGTTCACACAATATGGCAAGATTGTTGATTAATTTGCTACCACACAAGTTTTGGGCTTGGAAAAGGTTTTGGCAGAGGCTAGTCATAGTCAAGGTGCATTTTTATTGATTAAGAGCAGTGTGCTGTGTGGGATGTTTTAGTTTCTGCATTAATTGATCATTAAATGGCGAAGCTAAAAACAACGAACAGGTTCAGTGTGTTAGACTGTGGTACTGTCTGTGTTTTGTGAGGTGCTGTCGGTTCTAACATTACATCATGTCTTTCCTTCCTGTTAAGTGTAGATCGGTCAATACGGTTAAAAAAGCTGAGCTAACACCTAAATGCTTTAGAATTGACATTTGGGTTTGGCTTCCTGTCTTAAGCTTTTCTGTTCTGAACCAAATTTGAATTTAATGTTTTTGCCTTTTTCTTCCTGACACTCGAATCACTCAGCTGGAGACGGACATGATGTTGTATTTTAACTGGTTTGTTCTCATCACTGCGTTAAAGTCACCTGTGTGTACGGGAGGCAGTATTTAGCTGTGTTCTGCCCCTGTGCCGGGATATTGTTGCTGGCAAACATGTGATGTGGGGGGTGGGAGTTAGATTTTGTGTGTGTTTGTATTTGTGTATGTGTGTGTGTACGTTGGCGAGGACAGGGGGAGAGGGGCACGGTTACCACGGAAATGGATGTGTTGGCCTCATCAGAGGGCTCCCAGCTGGTGTGGGTTCGGAAGCTCGTCTTGGCAAGCGCACGGTCAGGGGGGAGTTTGCATCTGTGCAGCCTTGGCGCTCAGCTGGAGGGGGTTGGGGAGGTTTGGGGCTTCTTCCCCCCCACACGTCAGGTTTTAAAGGGGACCCACCCACTGCCACCACACAATCCCACTGGTCTTTACACTGGGAGCAAAAATCCATAGAGTTGTCCACTGCTGTTCCTCTTAGCAGTGCCATTGTGTCTCTTTTGTCTTTCTTTGCCTTCTTGAGGATCAGCACACTTTTTCTCTCCTTCTTTCCCTGCTTTCTCTCCCTTACTTCTTGTGTTCTCAATTCTTGCACCTTTCTTCTCCTGTTTTCTTCTGCATCTGGAGTTTGTGTCCAATAAATTCTTTCTCTTAACTGGCTTCATTTAATTTGTTCTTAATATACTGTAATGACTATGCATATGCTTCCTATTTAGAGGGATTTAAGCACTCTCTCTCTTTGCCTTCTTGTGTGACTTGCAGACTCTGGCTTGTATACAGTTTTAAAGTTTCAGTTTTGTACTGAGCAGTCACTCTACAGGTGTTTAGATAGTTGACCTGTTGACCTGCGCCCTCTTGAAGTGTGTTTTGCATTTGTGTAAAGCTTGTGTAAACATGGTTAGAGTTGTTGAGACATGTGACCTCTGACCTCTCGACGGGGAAGAGAGTGTGAGCTGGTGCAAAGGTCGCTGATCTAATTATCATCTATTGTCCCTTGTTCTTCTAAATGAACATTTAATTAAGTATGTGGTATTGACAATGAAAAATGTACTATGTGGGTGTTATTGTAGTTTGTATTATTTTGTTGTTCTTGTTTGTTTATTTATTTATTTATTAGGGGTAATTATTTAATAATAATAATAATAATAATAATAATAATTGGCTGTCAATCTTTTAAAATTTCATTAATTTAAAATGTTTTGCATGGTGTGATTTAATTCAGTGAATTAATTGGCATAATTCATTGCCTATAAATATTGATATATCTGTCTAAGGTCCATGTTTTATTTTTTATTTTTTTAATATTTCTCAACATCTCAAGAGAAACATGAAGGTGACAATTCCTTATGCAATTTACTTGTGTTACTTACTTACATGATTAATTGTGTTAATTTTTAGGTTATTTTCTTTATAATTAATCACACTAAATTAATGTGAATTTGACAGCTCTAATTATTACACATTTTTACATTCACATTTTTCTTGCACAGCTGCTTCTTGTGACATCCACTTCCTCCCTCTCACATCTCCCTGTCCATCCATGCTTTTTGTGTGCTCTAAGAAGAGACAACAGACACTTAGCAGTCTCGTACCTGATGGGGGCTCAAAATAGATGAACATGGCAAACATGAACAGGCATGGAAGGCTTGAAGAACCTGTCTGTCTTTCCTGTCCACAGTCATGTGGCGCTGGTTCCAGCGGTGCTGCCTGACTGCCAGTCTGACACGCTGTGAGTCTTTCTCACACAGTGACACTGGAGGGGACAAGGGCAGCTTTTGTTCATTTTCTGCTTGCCCGCATCTGCCTGCAATAGACAAGACCACTTCTGTGTCCTGGCATCTGCTGGCTTTGATATGGCGTTGAAATTCGGTTAAGTCCAGAGCAAAATGAGACGGGCAAGTGTCACACAGGCCACATCTCTTAATGCAGTGCTTTAAAGGAGCATTTTTCCTTACTTGATGTAACATACATAGCATTTGATTTGAGTTTTGTGTTGCACAAATATATATATATATATATATATATATACTTATTTTTTTCTGTTAATTTGTGTAATTTTAAGATCAATCTCTTCTCCATGTCATTTCCTGTGTCCTATTTGACAGTCTCTTTCTATAAAATGGCAAAAAGGCAAATCAGTTTACTGTATGCACATATACATGTGGACATGTGTAATAATGATTATTTAGTGCTGTAAGTATCTAGGTACTGATATGTGCTGTTTTGTTGTTGTCTCCTGCAGTGAGAAGTGTCTCACACACGTTGACCTTTGACAGGTCTCTTTTGCTCACAGTGCTGTCAGCGGCTTGCAGCATCCTGGCACAGCACTACATTAAAGGCTGGTGCTGCCTCAGAAACACTGTGTAATAGTTCAATGAAGAGCAGGAAAAGGCAAGAGCATTTATCAATCAGACACACTCTCTCAAATGTCTTATCCCCTCTTTCATTTACTTCCTGTTTCCTATTTTCATTTCCACTTCCTTTGTATGCCTCTTTCTTTCTTTCTTTCTTTATTTCTTTCTTTCTTGCTTTCTTGCTTTCTTTCTTTCATTCTTCTGCTCTTTCAATTCAACGAGAGTTATTAGCATGACTTGTGTAGTATTGCCAGAGCATTGGCCATTACATGAGTAATGAACAAAATAGTTTTATTATACACTGCCGTTCAAAAGTTTGGGATCAGTAAGATTTTTAATGTTTTTAATTGAGTTTCTTATGCTCATCAAGCCTGTATTTATTTGATCAAAAATACAGAAAACAAACAAAAAAAAAAACATATTGTGAAATCTTATTGCAATTTCTAATATGGGTTTCCTATTTTAATATACTTTAAAATATAATTTATTCCTGTGAAGCAAAGCTGAATTTTCAGCAGTCATTACTTCAGTCTTCAGTGTCACATGATCCTTCAGAAATCTGCTGATTTATTATGTGTTGAAACTGTTGTTTAATATTTTTTGGAACCTTTCTTTGATGAATAAAAAGAATCATTTATTCAAAATAGAAATCCTTTCTAACAATATGTCTATCACTTTTTTTACTATCACTTTTTATCCATTTAACAAATCCTTGCTGAATAAAAGTATCAATTTCAACTGTTTCCAACATTGATTATAAATCAGCATATTAGAATTATTTCTGAAGGGTCATGTGACACTGAATAAATTCTATAAAAAAATGTGAATGAATGAGTGAACATGTTGTTACAACACTCTTGTTCTTTCTGTCTTTCATTTCTCTTTCTTTTACTATTTTGCTCTTTCACTCACTCTTTCTTTTGCCCTTTTTGTTCTTTCACTCATTCATGCTTTCTTTTACTCTTTCTTTTTCATTTCTTCTGTCTATTAGTTTTTCTTTATTTTCCTTCTTCCTTTTTCTCTCTTTCTTTTCCTTGTTTTTTTTTTTTTCTTTTTTTTTTTTTTTTTTTTTTTAAAGAAAGACAGATATGTACTACTCTTCTTTCACACCCCTCTGCCCTCTCTCTGATATTGCTGTCCTGGGGTATTATAACATGTTCAACAGCATGTTACTGCCCTGTTTTATTACCGGTGCCAAATCGATACTTTTAAAATGGCACCGGTGCCTAAACGGTGCCTGAAACGATACTTAAAAATAATAAAAAATAAATCAAAATTAGCAATTAATAATTAGACTGGCCATTAGCACTAAACACGTGATGTCTTTTTCATTCATACTGGATGCCAGAGGGCGCCCTCCCACAAAAAATCCACATATCCTGTCACAGAAGTAGCGAAACTCATGAAGCTCCAGGAAATCCCCAATATGGACAAATACATTGCTATGGATGTAACTGAGTAAACAAGATATAAACGTTTTGAATGATAAAACAAATACAATAATCACTCGACTATGACAATGTATAGTTTATCTGTGTTATTCAAGCCATCTCTGGAATTTTCATAATAATTAAGTATATTTATAATCCATTGCCAATCATGTATTAGTAGCCTATGGAACATATTTTCTGCCTCATTCTGTCACAAGAAGCTACATCAGATCACAAAAGGAAGCATTTAACTGGTGTTGTGGACTAAAAAGGTTTTTTTTCTCTTTTGTTGGTTTAAAAACGTGAATGCAAGAGAATTTTAGCTTTAGGTATTTTAATTTAAGAATGTTTAGCTTAGCCAATTAATGGAGGGCTACCTGCTTCCATCAGAGCAAGTGTAAAGTCTGCATTCACGCGCTCCTCGACGCTCTCATTTCCCGAGTTGTGCTTTTAAGTCGGAATGTGAAAACAGCACGCTCGCGTTACTACAAAGATTTGTTGGACTTGTATTATTAGAGCTTTCTGACTTGAGTTCATGTGCATTTTGTCAGTCAGGAAATTATTTTTCACATGCGGTGCCGGTGATGATGCTTCTTACGTTCGTTTTGGAGAAACAAAGGACCAATATTTCAATCGATTGCTCAGGCATGGCACCGAAATGAGGCACCAAAATCTGCATTCTGATTCGGTTCTAGTACATATCAGTTTCATAGGTACCGGTGCCATATTGGTACTGGGTTTTGGTACCCAACCCTAGTTTTATGCTTGCCCCCCACCACCGCTCAGGAAGGGATAGCGATGCCTGCTTAAACGCTACAGATATAAAAAACAGTTACATATGTAGCAACCTAGTGATCTCCATTTGTGTTGAGTTACAATAAAATGAGACCCAAGCTCCATTCCCTCATATGTCAAATATGCACCATTCATTCGATTTCTTTTTTTTTTTTTTTTTGGTAGTTTTGAAATGCTCAGCTGCGTGGAAGCTTATTTGCATGCAATATGTCTGCCTTCTTTTTTCATCTTTCGTTACCTTTGCAGACCGGTTTGGTCTATCTCTCCCCCTCTTTTTTCTCTCTCTCTCTCTACCTCCGAGCTGATCTAATGATTCATGGAGCTACATCGAGCTGCTTGTCGGAGATCAATCATCTTGGTCGGAGCGTTCTGCCGATTGTTTGAGTAGGGGGCCATTAGAGAGAACTGTTTGGAAGTGTTTTGTGAACCTAAGCTGCTTCAAAGGTCAGAGAATCAGAAAAAAACAGAGTCTTTCTGAAAAGTGCTGCTGTGTGTGTGTGTGTATGCGAGAGAGAGAGAGAAAGAGAGAGAGGCCTTGTCAGCCTCGTTGTGACTCCGCTGCCCTTTGTTAGTATGAATGCTTAAACAGCTCGCCACGAGCTCAGAACCCGGGATAAATAATTTCCACTGTCTGTCATGCCGATCTGAAATATGCACGGCTACAGCTCGGGCGGAAAGATGAGACAAAAGGAGAGGAGAGGAGAGGTGAGCCGAAAAAGCTGGCATGGAGAACGGGCGCACATAAGAAGGCTGTTTTATGTGGCTTGTCAATACCTACTAATGAGAATCTCCACTATGATTTGCATTGTACAGTCTGAATCCAACATATTGCTAACATGCCGTAAACTTCTGTGAACGAGGGCTCTTGAAAGTCTCAGAGTTCCGTTTTCAGGAACTTGTCAAAGCTGTTATAATTCTTCCAACTCACTCTTGTTGTGTAGGAGCAGCAGTTTCATTGTTTGAGGTCTGAAAGTTTTGTTGCAGCAGAACTTTCTGTGCATTTTTATGCACGAGTCAACTTTAAAGATCAAATGCCTGACAGCCTTGATGACCTTGCGAATGTGCAATTTGAAACCGATGTGCATTCATGGCAGAGCCACAATTGGCATTAATGTGCAGCGTGCACTTTTTGAGACAAGTGGAAGAAACTTGTCCATGATTCACATGAAGTTAATGGGTGAAAATGACACAAGACTCCTAACTGATTAAATACAGTCAGATGTTTTTGTGATGCACAGAGCCACTTGTTCTCTCTCTCTTTCTCTGAACAAAATAAGTGGTGTTTGTCAGCTCGGTACTCCAGAAATTAAAAAAGAATTAACTTTTTTTTTACTCTGCCTCTGTGGGCGCCAAACCTCAGCATCGTGTGTTTGATTGAGGAAGGCATGGCAGAGCAGACGTCCCCCCACCCCTGAACTCACAGTGCCCTGGTAAAAACCGAGGGGGTGGTGGCTGCAGGAAATGTTTACATGTGATAGCTGGTTTAAGACCCAGCAGTTTGCCAGTAATTGGGTAAGCTGGCACAGCGGTGAAGACCTTTTGTTGCACATTCGTCTTGAATCAAAACCACTTTTCCACACCACAAAAGGGGAGCTGAATTGAAATCAGCTGTATTTGGTTGATTTAAGACAGTTTCTATTTCATGGAACTGCATTTAAGGCAGCTGTAGCCTCACCATCGTGCGTCTGCTTGCCAGGCATCTCCACGCTGTCCAAGTCCCATTCACTAAATCATTTTAAGAGACCGAAATGTTTAAATGTCCCCTCAACAATGGAGGAGCTGTCTCAATGTCTGTCAGGATTGGACGGTGTGCACAGTTTATTGAAGTTCTGTATGAAACGAAGACGATCCATGCTGATAATTATCTTATTTCCTGTTTAGCTGGTTGCTTGAAAACTTAATGATGCTGCTATTTTAGACTCTTTTTTTTTTTTTAGTTTATGTTTTTTATTTATTTATTTTTTTGCCTCCCAGTTCTTGGGAAGAGAGAAAAGTAGGACGCTCACTTTGCAAGTATTGCACAACCCCACTTTCTTGTTTGTTTTTTTTTTTTCTTAAAGGCACAAATTATTTTAAAAATAAACAAACAAAAAAGCATTTCTCAACTGGAAGAATATTTAATTGTTTTTTGATTACTTAGGATATGGCCATGGGAATTCCTAGTTTTAAATATTTAAAGACACGCAATCCTCCATGAAGCCATATTTCAATTGGCGGTTAACTGCATTTTTTCCACGCTCAATAATTATTCTCTGAAAACAGTCTAAAAACATCAAATACATAAATATTTGAATTTCTGTTCAGCGGAGAGCATAAATTAGAAGGAGCTCTCAGGGTATCATCGGTCCTCTCACACAGACAGCAGGGACAGAGGACGAATCTTTTGGCCAGAGGGTGGCAGCAGTGAGTAGCCCTCGCCACAGAGGTCTGCCAGTCTGATTATAATTTATGATCCATTTCTATTATAGGTGGGGTGTGCAGAGATAGTTACAGTAATAATTATCAGAGTGAAGCGTTTCCTAGGCAACTAGAATCTTTTTTTTCTCCTCCATTCATGCGGGCGTAGCAAAAAGTGAGTGTCTGTATGTAGCATGACATGGCTAGTAGGCCTGTGCTACTGGTATCGACACTTCAACTGCTGCATGTGACGATTTCACTGTGTTCTACTACTGCAGGCTTCTGGCTGTGTACAGTCCCTGCAGGCTGGACCACACACGCACTGCCTTTTTTTTTCCTCCTCCCTTTTCTTGCATATTTGCAAAGATTAACATTTAATATGCTCTTCATTCGTTTTTGAAGAACAAAACAACAATCTTGGCCAACTACCTGATTTTTTTTTTTTTTTTTTTTAAACAAGCAAACAATTATGGGAATTACTTATTACGGCTTAGACTCTTTCTTACATCCTTTACGACTGACAATATTGCTCTAATTTTTCTGTACTTCTCTGTTTCCTTCATGTTGGCAGTAGCAGCATGAGTGTTATCCCTGTCTTCACCTCAGCAGCCATGTCCTCTTGGGTCCTACACAAGCCCCCTGCACAATTACAGGACAGCCCTAATTCCTTATCATAAAAATCCAATGGTGTAATGTTGGAGGAATTGCTGTGTTGAGGCTAAACAATAGGCCTCACACACTACGCTTTGTGTCATTAAACTCAGCATGCAAGCTTTGAAGTGTCCCTTAATTCGGCCATACTGCGCCTCTTCCGCATGAAGATATTGCAACAATATGAAGAAAACCAAATGAGAGAGTCAGAGAGACAAATAGAGATGTAGCCATCACCTTCATCGTGAACCGCTTTTATTTTCACTCCTGTTAGGTGTACTACGGAGATTACTTAGACCCATTACCACAGTTATGGTTAGGCGGAGCACCAGAGCAATAGAGAAACAGTGTTCTCCTGGTACTTCATAGGCAAGTCAGACGTCTGGCTTCGAACCTGTGCAATATTCCCACAAGGGCTTTAGTGTTCACATTTACTACAAAACAATACACACTTGAAAAGTTTGCATCACCAGACAGCCGCTGCTGAGGACGTACGCTTAATTTCAATCACATAATTTGAGTGGGAGGGAAGAAATCTCTTAGTGGAGAGGAAACATTATTTGAGAGGTCTTTTCTTCTACTTGCTTTGATTTTAAAGAGAATTAAAAGGATCGTTCACCCAAAAAATAAATATATATATATTTTTTGTACTGTTTTTATTTATTTTTTTATTCACCATCATGTCCTGCTAAGCATGAATTACTCACTGTTCCCGAGGTAAAAAAAAAAAAAAAACTTCCATAATGTACTTAAAATGCTTTATTTTGTACTTAATATACTAAAAATAATTATTTAGTACTTCTTAAGATAAAATTAAGATCAACTAAGTGTACTTAAATACATTTTTTAAATACAGAGATGGTATGTTAAAAATACATTTGAGTTCATATTCATGGTGTCCCAAAATAGCACAGTTGAATGCACTTAGTTGATCTTAAGTTTATCTTAAGAAGTGCTAAAGAATTATTTTTAGTATATTAAGTACAAAATTAGTGTGTGGAAATAGAGCACTTTAAGTACATTATGGAAGTGTACTTTATTTCAACCTGGGTGACCATTAGAAAAATGTTTGAACATTCTGCTAAATATCTTCTTTTGAGTTCTACAGAAGAAAAACAAAAAAAGTCATACAGGTTTGGAATAACATGAGGGTGAGTAAATGATGACAAAATTTTTATTGTTTTGAGACAAACTGTCCTATTAAAGAAAAGCTGGAAAGTCCAGCTTAAGCTGCTAACTATTTTGGATCATGGTCGCTGGTTTCTAGCTGGTCTAAGATGGTCATTAGGCAGCACAAGCTGCTGGACCAGCTGCTAGACCAACAAACAAACCAGCTACCCACTAGTCATGCCAGATTAAGGTGATTTTTGGAACATGGTTGTCAAACCTTTAATGACTAGGGCTGTCATGATATCAGATTTTCACTGCGCAATAAGAAAACAAACAAAAAAACAACAAATATATATATATATATATATATATATATATATATATATATATATATATATATAATGCTATCAGTCAGATATATTTTTAACTTATTCTCTAAGAAAGAGAGAGCTTGCAACCATAACTTGAATAAATAAATTAAGCAAAGAACTTAGTGTTGATTGGCACTCTCTACAATCTGGAGTGTCGTACACCCTTTTTTAAAAATTTATTTTAATTTTTTTTTTTTTTTTGCTGTTTGCAGAGTGTCTCGCTTTCATCTGTCACTTCCACCTTCCGTTTTATGACAGGTGGCAACCAGAATTAAGGTGCAGTACTGGATTATTTACAGTATTACTGTATGTATACTATTAGTGTAGTCATTTTTTGAATATCTCGATTATCATCGAGAATACCTGAATATACCTGAATATTTCGACAGTCCTAATAATGAGCAACTTGGACCAACTGTATATGAAATCCAGGGCTCAAACTTGTGTCACCACAACTAAATGTGCCAGATCACTTGCACCAACACACATATTTGGACATTGTCTTGTCTAGGTAATACAGTAGTTGACCTTGGCTTCCAAACTTAGTGCTAAATGAGAGACCTCATTGCCACAGTCTCCCCCAATCGCAGCAGGGTACGTAATGGATAAGTGGAGATCTTCTCACAGAGATCTGTTGGGGACTGGGGAGGTGTGGGCTCTGTTTCACCTCCTGCTCCAGAGCAGATTTTGTGGTGATGCTGATAGTGGCTGGCATTAGTACCGCTGGGAGTTTGAAAGCGGATCCGTTACTCGCAAGGGGTTAAAAAGCTGACGGGGCGGGCTCTCAGTACCCCCAGAGTGTGTCATTGATTGAGGCACTTGGCTGATATGTCACCACCAGGCACACAGATGGATGAAAACACAAACAGTGCAGACGCGAACACCTTATCCGAGCCGTCGCATATGCACATGTACGTGCCGTGTGTGTTTGTACGATTGCCCGTGAGTCGCGATAGTGTGAAAATCTCTGGATACGACAGCGTAGTGTGTTTTGTCCACACGCTTCCAGTAATCTGTTCCACACAATCCTCAAGTGTCTTCCCTTCTCGTTCTCCCTCGTCCCTCCTCCCTCTCTCTGTTTTGCTCTCTCTCGTTCCCTTTTCTTTTGCCTCTCTCCACCCTGAAGTGCCCTTTTTAATTGAACAGTCATCTGTCGGCTGTTTTCCCTTCTCCCCTCCTCCCTTCTCCAACATCAGTCCATCCGATGGCTTCAACCACTCTCTCTTCCCTTCTTTCTCTCTCTCCCTCTCTTTCTCTCCTCCATCATGCCATCTGCTTACAGCCCAGTGACTGGCAAGTACTATGCCATCTCTCCCTACCTCCTTTCATCTGTCCCTCCCTCCCTCTTTGCTGGCATTGTTTGTTTGCATGGGTTGCTGTGCCTTTAAGACCGCTGCCTGCGACTCGGGCCTAATATCATTAATCTGTACAAACTTGGTGTGACAGAAGCAGGAGGCACCGCAGATTGATGACATTTTATTGTTATTGCAGTGCTACTATTAACTGTTCTGCGGTTCTGCTCGCATTTTTTCTCCCTCTACCTCCACACACGCCTGGCAGAGAGAGACCAGGGAAAGGGAGAGATTTGCAAATTGAACACACTGCTGGTTTGATACAGAGAAAAACTGATTAATTTAAGTGTAAAATTGCTGTTTTGATGTTATATTTCTGTGCTTTTTTTTGGCAATATATGCAGCTGAATCATTGGTCTTGTTTTCTCTTAAGGCCTGTTGAAGATTACGAGACGAGTGAGAAGCATTTCATTTGCAAACAATGGGGATTCTTTTGTTTTTCTTGTAATATAAAGCTTTTATATACTTTTGAGAAATATGTATATTAATGCTGGATGTTTATTATCATGGACTGTATAACGGTTGATGCACAGTGCAGTTTTATCGATCCACAACACCTCTTACATTTGTACTGGCTCGAGTATTACAGCCTAAATATTACATCAACAGCTATATCTATTTATCAATGATGTTTAAAATGGAAAATATTGCTGTTACTATATTACCATTATTACAGCTGCTGTCACTACTATCACTGAGTTAAGAAACAACTGCGTTAAAAACCCTGTTGGGTCTTTTACTCACCAATTCTCTCACGCTTAAGCAGAATATTTGAGCGTTTTATTTTATTTTATTTTATTTCATTTTATTTTATTATTTTCCCCACACATTTATTGTTATTTTGTCATCTTGTTAAATTTCTTTTACAAAGAAAATTACTGGAAATTATACAAGAGTTCCCAATTCATACATTTATAAAATCCATAAATATTAAAATGGAAAAGCATTACTTACTGGTTTATAATTTTTTGTCTGTTCTGAAAATTACAGCACTTAGTATACAAGTCTTATAGGCTACTTTCACTAAACTTTCATGGTGATGTGTAATATTTGGAACTTGGCAATATAAATCACCATCCGCTTAGATATTCTGGACCTTTTTGTGTTTCATGAAAGAAAAAAAATAATAATACAGTCCTGGAATGACATGCTGGATGAGTAAATGATGACTAAACAAGATTCTCATTGTTGGTTGTTATGTATCTGTTGAAGTTGTGAGCGTGACAGAACAACTCTTGTTTAGGGAAAGTTCAATTAGTAAAAAAAGACTGGGCATATGTGTGTGCGTGCTTCACTGATATGCTCAGGGTTGTGCCAGGGAGTGTTGGCTGTACAAGGTCAGACCCAGAGCTCATTAAGAACAGAGGAGGGGGGGTGGGGGTCCCAATTCTCCCATTCTCACTAACCTTATTCTGTAATTAGCCATTGTTTCCTCTTAACACTCTGATCAGGGAGGGGAAGGACATGAAACCTATTAAAGAACAGAGCTCACAAGCACCCAAGACATACAGTTACAGTAGAGCTTTCTCATATAGTATATCATTTCCCTTTTGGGGAAAGGTATCTGGTATTTTCAACATCAAGACCACGTTCTGGAGCTCCTAGTCCACAGTTGGGTGATCATATTGCAGGCGCTTTCCAAGGCAAACATGTCATGTATGGCCCCCTCCATATGGCACGTTGTGGTAGGTTTTAAGAGCCCATAAGATCCAGAGGCTTCAGTAAAAGTCAGGCCTGCTTAATTATGATTGATGGGTGCATACTTTTCTTCTTCATCATTCTCTCTCTTTTTTTAGATTCAGGTTTAGATAAAGCTGACCTGCACACTGTGGGTAGAAAGAACATGTGCATGCTGCATGGGTCAGTGACATTTTTTTTTGTCCTATCAATTAATTAATAAAAAAAAAAAAAAAAAAAAATCACATCAAAAATGCATTGTGACTAAAATTTATGGTTTAGCTTTTTAATAAATCTGGTTATTTATCCTTTTTTGACATGGCAACTTTAGTAAGTGGTGCAATTGTAGGTTTAAACTTATTTATTTAATGAAGTCAACACATAATAATAATAATAATAATAATAATAATAATAATATCTTCTTCTTCTTCTTCTTATTATTATTATTATGTAATAATAATTTTTATTACTACTACTGCTACTACCAATAATTTATTGTGGAATCTGTCTATCTTCTAAAATCTAAGAACATGATTTTAGAAGATTTTTTTTTCTCTTTATTGTGGACACTTATGAATGTCATTGGCATTTTGCGACCATTTTTTCTGCCGGTGCGACAAAGTTTTGTGAGCGGTCGCACTGGCGCGACCATCGCGTTGTCCAACTCATAAGTGCTGCCATTTCTGTTGCATTTGAGAAACATCAAATGGCAAAAGAAACACAAGCGTGACAAACTTTTCATGTGTATGAAGTAAGAAAAGTCACAAGGTGCCTTTAAAAACAAACTTTTGTTCAATTTGGAAGTGAATCACTCAAAGTAAAAAGCGTTCTTTTGAAAATCGCTGAAGCTGTCGGTCAGTTCAATATAACAGGCTACTATAAAAGAATAATGGTACAGTTAATTAGAGTTGAATTTATAATTTTTACATATGAAATATATATTTCGCTCGTTACTGTTTTGAATAAAAGTAAATTTTGTACGCTTGCCAACTCAAGCTCAGTGCTTTAATGTCAAATGTGCATTACCAAGAAATAAACATGTAATATTATTAGTAAATGCACTTGCTAATGCAAAACAATAGTATTTTTATGACTAAATTATCTTTGTTTTTAATAACGCCACATATCACACCCCAGCACTACCAAATCTGCTTCTTGCGCCACCGTCTGTAGAATTTACTAGCGCTTGTGCCACTGCTCAAAAATGTTAGTTGGGAGCCCTGGTGTAGTATCTCCTCTTCTTTTAAAAACAGTTTGAAGATGTCTGGGCATCGAGGTTATAAGTTTCTGGAGTTTTGATGTTGGAATTTGGTTCCATTCTTGCCTGATATAGGTTTCCAGCTGCTGAAGAGTTTGTGGTCGTCTTTGACATTTTTTTTTTTATGATGCGCCGAATGTTCTCTATAGGTGAAAGATATGGACTGCAGGCAGGCCAGTTCAGCACCTGGACTCTTCTACTACGAAGCCATGGTGTTGTAATAGCTGCAGTATGTGGTTTTGCATTGTCCTGAAATAGACGTCGTCTGGAGGGGAGCATAAGTTGCTCTAAAACCTTTTATACCTTTCAGCATTCATAGTGACTTCCAAAACATGCAAGCTGCCCATAGTGTGTGCACTTATGCACCCCCATACCATCAGAGATGCTGGCTTTTGAACTGAACACTGATAACACGCTGGAAGGTCTCCCTCCTCTTTAGCTCAGAGGACAATGGCGTCCGCAATTTCCAACAAGAATGTCCAATTTGGACTCGTCTGACCATAGAACAACTTTTCCACTTTGAAAACAGTTCATTTTAAATGAGCCTTGGCCCACAGGACATGACGGCGCTTCTGGACCATGTTCACACATGGCTTCTTTTTTGCATGATAGAGCTTTAGCATCTGCAGACGGCACGGCGGATTGTGTTTACCGACAGTGGTTTCTGGAAGTATTCCTGGGCCCATGTAGTAATGTCAATGACAGAATCATGCCGATGAGTGATGCAGTGTCGTCTGAGGGCCGAAAGACCACGAGCATCCAACAAAGGTCTTTGGCTTTGTCCCTTACGCACAGAGATTTCTCCAGTTTCTCCAAATCTTTTTATGATGTTATGCACTGTAGATGATGAAATTTGCAAAGCCTTTGCAATTTGATGTTGAGGAACGTTGTTTTTAAAGTATTCCACAATCTTTTTATTCACTCTTTCACAGATTGGAGAGCCTCTGCCCATCTTTACTTCTGAGAGACT
This sequence comes from Acrossocheilus fasciatus, assembly GCA_036784905.1. NCBI lineage: Eukaryota > Metazoa > Chordata > Actinopteri > Cypriniformes > Cyprinidae > Acrossocheilus > Acrossocheilus fasciatus. The sequence continues at coordinate 26,935,953 of CM071944.1, forward strand.
CTGCCTCTCTAAGACATCCCTTTTTATAGCTAATCATGTTACAGACCTGATGTCAATTAACTTAATTAGTTCTCCCAGCTGAATCTTTTCAAAAATTTCTTGCTTTTTCAGCTCTTTGTTGCCCCGTGCCAACTTTTTTGAGACCTGTAGCAGGCATCAAATTTGAAATGAGCTCATTTAGTGGATAAAAGTGTAAAATTTCTCCGGTTAAACATTTATGTTCTCTATGTTCTATTGTGAATAAAATATTGGCTCCTGTGATTTGAAATCATTTTATTCAAATTGAAAAAAACATCCCAACATTTCAGGAATTCAGGTGGTAATAATAATAATAATAATAATAATGCAACAATCATTTATGATATTTACATAGGAATATTTTTTTTATTTCATTGTGTAAAGTTTTCTTCACAAAGAAAAACTGTAATTACATGAGATTCCAACAGCCATTATTTCATAAACATTTTTGCTGGAAAAAGATGAGATATATGGCAAAGCATTACTGATTGATGTGTTGCCTGATACAAGTCTGTTGTGTTGGTATATTAAGCAACCCAGAATGTGAATGTGTTTGACAGCATTGCAACTTAGTTTCTCAGTCTCCTCCCTGCTTTAATCTTTCTCCTACTGCAGGCTGGCGGTGGTCCATCCATCTGATGAGAACTTCCCTCCTGTCCAAATCAACCTGCCACCTGCCCATCAATCAGTTCCCAACAGCTACAGCTACTTTCATTTTGAGACTTGACAATTATACAAGTTGGACAACATCACTCATATCTATCCCAGCATCAATGAGCTACAATCTCCACTCATGAGCCACCTTTAAACCCCTCAGCAGATACACAGCCTAATGTCATCTTGGCTGATGTCGAGACAACAACATTTACCAACACGTCAGCCTGGCATCCAAAAGCGTTTGCAATGTTTCAGAAACCGCGTGACCAAATTGCTGCTAAATTGCAGCCTTCACGAGCGCTATTGCATTGTGTGTTGCTGTCTAGGCATGTCTGTTAGCCGAAGAAGAGTTTATGAGGCCGAAACGGATGAGGAAAGGGACGAGAACAGTCAGTCATGTGGGATCGGAGATGCGGTGAGAACAACGAGAGGGGGACAGACTTGATGGGATTTCCGAAATCCATGCGGGCCATGATGAATGTCTGAAATTGGTTTGTCTGGAGCTTGATAAGTCATTTGTTTTCATTAGCCTGATGGTAGCCTAAGTCCATAGTGGTAGACTGATTGGTGTGTGGTTGAGGGGGCTTGGATGGAGATGAGGCCTCTCTCCTGTCCTACTCTTCATCCCGCTCTAAGAGAATTATCCCGGCTCAAGGGCCCGCACCCCTGTGGACAGCTCCTGATCAGATAGGCCTCTGACAGCAAAATATCATTCACTCCCTGTCGCCGCCGTGCTCTCGTTGGAGCATGTCCATTAAATATTGACGAGCCGTTATCTCCGGGCACTGAGGGAGACGTAAAAATAACGCAAAGAATGGAGAGAGGGGACGGGGAGCGGGAGATAAAGTCAGACATGAGCGTCTCACCTTACAAATCCAAAACGCCGATCCCTCGTGCTGTACGGCGCCAGGCGGTTCTACTCTTAATAATTAGTCGTGTGTAAAACCGATCTCTGACTAGTTAAGTACACTTGGCTCGCATTTACCTTTAAATGTCAGGTGCTGGTTAAAACAGACACGTTGCGTGAACCTAATGGAAGGAATTGTGTGTGGAACAATAAGGCAGACACACTGTTGCTAGGCATATTCGGTTAATAGGCTCGCAGGTGGCACTTAAATGCGTCTTTCAGCTGCGGAGTGGATGTTTTTTTTTCGCTATTGTCCCTGAAAAGGAAAAGTCACAAACCCTCCTTTTTTTGTTTTGTTTTGTAGAGCCTGAAGTCACCTTTCATAAGGCCTTGTCACCGCTCACTCAGTATAAACACACGCTCGCCCTGCAGACAAATCAGGCGCTGACATACTGCCGCTGTCACACCAAACATCGCCCACAGCATCAGGAAATAATCCAGCAGAAGAGACACTTAAAATAAGCCCGTGGCACTACTGAGAGTAGGAGCGAGGGAATGTGCATTAGAAAGAGGGTTAAGTTGCCTGTAAACCACTCGATTCTGCGAACACAGCGTGTTGTATGTTTGTCTGTTCGAGACGACGTTTGGGGGATGGGTTCACAGTCGCACATATGACACAAACACATACAGATAGAGAGGGAAGAGCCACATGGCAGCGATGCTGGGGGGCCATATGAGGCTTTCAGGCCTTGGTTAATTGGGAGCCTTCACTATTGATTAGGAGATTAGGAGTGAGCGAGCATGGCTCCCATAAGCCAGCACACACTCAGCGGGAGGGAAAGGGTGCTGTGTGTGTGTGTGTGTGTGTGTGTGTGTGTGTGTGTTCAGTGAAATGAAACATGTATGAAATATGCCACTCTGTTTGTAGTACAAACACAAGGCAGGAGGAAAGGGTTAATGTTTACCTGATCAGAAGCAAGTTGATTGATTTGGACTGCGTTCTGGTCCTGTTTAAACAGGAAATTTGTCAGGTTGATTGAATTGATCTGCGGGTGCCAACTAGTCCACCAATTAAAAGGTCATTCGTCGGTTTGTGTTGGTTCCAAGTAGCTGGCTTGCCTGGCGAAGAATGGGTTAACCTCTCTGGCCATGACAGTATAAAAGCAAGCAAAATCAATAGGAGGAAAAATAGGAAAATGACATGCCCCTCCAGTTGGGAGATCTAATCTCCAATATCCATTTACAACACTAGGACTCGCTTTAGCAATTATAGGCCATCTCCACTGGCGGCCTCTCCTTTGGAGCCCTGTGGAAATGCCTTTAAAATCTGCATTCAATACCGAAACATTTTGTTTAATTCTCAAAAAGCACGTTCTCATATCACTGAATGATTTTGACTGAACTAATTTCTCTTTTCTAAAAATACATGTTAGCTTATTATTATTTTTTTTTTCACAGCTATTAGCTGTTCTTTTGCTTAAAATTATATTCAAATATTGCCCTCTACTAGTTTAACCCCTTGCGTTAATACACATTGACATGACTGCATTAAAACCGTGACATATTCCAATTGGAGAATGCAAACCCTTCTTTTTCCCTTTTCCTTCTTTCCTTTCTGCTTCTCTCTTTCCTTCCCTCCTTTTCAAAGTCCTCTTAAGGAGCGCTTTGTAGTCGCCCGTCCCGTCTTATCAGCGCTGGCACGAAGCACTTGCCTCTCTGACTGTCCTTATGTTCTGAGTGAGCTCCTGCTTTTGTGCTTTCTAATGAACTTTGACCAAAATTAGACATACTCTTCAACTTTTTAAAGCGGGGCCCCCCTGAATGGCTCTTTTGTTGTGGCGGCGGCGCAGCGCTGGGCTGCTGAAGGAATGCTGGGTTTCTCGCTCTCTTTCCTTCTGTTTCTTCTTCTCATAGACATGAGGAATTTGGGTCTTAGTCTCAGAGAGAGAGAGAGAGACAGAGAGCAGAAGGACCAAACTCCCTCAGGCACTTTAGTGGACGCCTCTGCTCTCACAGATTCAGCAGTGAGACAAACCACTCTTCATTTCTCTCAATCTTCCTCTGTCCAACACTCGCTCTGTCCCCACTTCTTATGTTTCATGTCAAGTCTCTCACTTTTCATCTCATTTTTTTCGTTGCAGTTTTCATGTATTTGGGTCAATGATGTGATGTTTCCTTTTTCCCTCTCAGATCTATTAAGTAATTTAATAATGCAGTTTGTAAGATCTTGAATATACCATGATAACCATGCATTCAGTTTTTAAATTAAAATTGGTTACCATTTTGGTCACACTTTATTTTAAGGTCCAATTTTCGCTATTAACAAACCATTAATTACGACTTTTGCCTCAATAAACTCCTAATTTGTTGCTTATTAATAGTTAGTAAGGTAGTTGTTAAATTTAGGTATTGGGTAGGATTAGGGATGTAGAATATGGTCATGCAGAATATGTGCTGAATTTATTTATATATATATATATATATATATATATATATATATATATATATTACAGTAATTACATAAGTTGCATGTTATTTAAAAATTAATAATAATAATAATATTTACAATAACATGATTAAAATGTTTAAAATTGTTGAAATGTATTCAAAGTGTACACTGATTTTCAAAATTTTGGTCGGTACAATTTTATTTGAACAAATTAGTACTTTTATACAACAAAGATGCATTAAACTGATCATAAAGTGACAGTAAAACATTTATAATATAACTTTTTTTTCTTTTTAAGGAAATGCTGTTGTTTTGAACTTTCTATACATCAAAGAACCGTGAACAATTATAACAGTTTCCAAAATATATTGAGCAGTACAGCTGTTTTCAATGTTGATAATTATAAATGGTTTTGTGAGAATCAAATCAGCATGTTAGGATGAATTCTGTAAGATCAAGTCTGAAGTAATTACTGCTGTAAATTCAGCTTTGCCATCACAGGAATATATTACATTTTAAAATATTAAAATAGAAACAATTATTCTAAATTGTAATAATAATAGTTCACAGTACTACTGATTTTACAGTATTTTTGAACAAATAAATGCAGCCTTGTTGAGCACAAAAGACTTCTTTCAGAAACATTAAACCTTACCCGAACTGTTTTAATGGTATAGTGTAAGAATGATATTGTGATAGTTACTGAATATCGATAGTTATTGAGCTTGTTACTTGTCCTTCAATAATTTTTTGTTCCCCTTAAAACTTTATACTTTTTAATCTGGGTTTTAAAAATATTTCTCCTTTTCATCTTCACACACATCCTTACACACACAGCCCCTGCCCTCTTTCTCTCTGACACTGCTGGAGGATGATAAATCAAGGTAATCGGGGCCTGTTTAACCTCCGCTAGGATGTCGTCACCAGCCGAGTCCTCATGCTGTTTTACGTTTCCGCTCTCCTCTCATCTGCCTACCCGCGTCACTACACTGCTTTATTGCCCCTCACACTGTGTGTGTGTGTGTGTGTGTGTGCGTGCCTGTCTCACATGCTCACTGTCACACTCCTGATCTTTACAACGCTCCCAATGCGCTTGACACAAGACTGTTAGGCAAGGTGGCAAGGGAGTGAGGGCTTACAGCATTTAAACCACAATTTCACTTACACACACACCCTCCCCCATCAAACACACACTCATACCCACACACTCATCGTTGTTTGTGCTCCAATTACATATTTATGTTAGTCAAGCTGAGCAGAAGGCAAAGCGGAGGCACGTCAGTAAGTTTAGCAGGTGGGGGCCGATTGGTATCAACTCCCAGAGGCTGAGAGAAGATAGACACATAGACTGAACCTTTTCCTTGCGCTACAACACACACACACCTCTCATTTTACACCTCCAGCGCTTCCGACAGCAGAAAGGGGAAGGAGACAAGCCGAAGCGGCCTAGTCTTTTCAGAGGCAGAGTGAATGTGTACATTGAGTGCCGAAAGTGGAATGAGATAGATGATGAATTTGCTTGATTCATTAGCATGATGAATGAGCGAGTGTTATCAGGCAGAGAGCAGAATCAGAGGCTGACTGATGTGTGTGTTAGGGATGCTAGAAAGAGAGTCAGGCCCTCAGGTCGTTGACATTTAGAAACCCCAGAGACCGGGCTGCCCTAGAGCCCAAAACACAGCGCGGGGAGTCAAATGCACATGCACACACATCAGCCTCCAACTTTATCAGGGGATCCAGTTTTTAACATCGTTCACGCAAAATTTAATAGGAAAAAATATGCTTCTAAATTAGGGTTTTTCAAACTGGGGTCTGGGGACCTCCAGGGGCCCGCAAGGGAGAGCTAGGGGTCCGTGGTAAAAAGAAAAACAGTGAAGGAAAAAAAGAAAAAAAGATTAAACAAAATTAAATAATGAAGTAAAAAAATATTAACTGTATAGTATTGTAGTGAGTATAATTTTGTATAATTATTAATTATAGATATTATTAATTATTATAAAATATATACATATTATATTAGATTTATTTTCTCCAAAAATGTTTTCTTTTCTAAGATTTTTTTGGGAGGGGGGTGGGGGTTGGTAGTCATTTGCCATTGACCCATTCACTCATCAATGCATCCATAAATAAAAAAAAATAAAAAATACAATAAAAAAAAAAACAAATAAATAAGATTGGTAAAAAAAAAAAAAAAAAACATGTTTTAAGTAATACATCAATAGTACAGTACTACTATAGTGAGTAGAAAAAACATATTTAAAACATATATATATTTTATACATATTCATAATATACATTTTTCACAGTATAAATTGCTGCTTTATATATGAAAGCATACAGCTGCTTTTTAAAGTATAGGATGAGGTCCCTTGCTCAAGGTTGATGGTTTTTGGGGCTCCCTGGAATCAAAAGGTCGAAAACTCCTGTTCTGAATAATAATGAGAAATCTTTAAAAGCGGCGTAAGCAGTTATAAATGAGCGTAATGTGCTATTTATGGCCTGGTGCCATTTTTTGAGAGCATTGAATACAATTAAGAGAAACATAATCTATGCTTTAATGACTCTTGGCCTTTCACATTGTCGTTATTAGTGTCAGATTTATTGTTTTCTCATTTGAAAAAAAAAAAAAATGTCTTGAGTTGGCCACTGGCTACTAATATACAAAATCATAAGATGTGTGTCTATCCTTCCTTAACTGTTGAAGCTCTGTTTTTGTGTATGTCTCTATCTCCTCCTCATGCAGCTGATCGGTGCTCTAAAGTAAAGCACAGGGTTTTTTTGACTGTCGCTTGTCATCTTTACCGCTAATTATATAGAGAAGTATGGAGATTTGGATCATTAGCAATGCTAATAGTAGCATCCAGTGAAACAGACACACCTGGATTGGGGCGAGACAGCTGGGGTAGGTATGGATTATAGACACAGGTGCACTATTCAACAAGCCTGCCAGCATTAGATGAATGTTAAAGCATGCACTTTAAACTAAACAAAGATGCTAAAACTGGCCGTTTTTTTTTTTTTTTTTCACATCAGGGTGAAGTTCAAAGTTCGCAGAGGGTTTATTACTGAATTTTCTTTTCTTTTATTTATTTATTTTTTTTAGTACATATTCAGTTTCATTTTTGTAATCTATTTTGGCTCAGATCTTAATACAACAAAATATGTTATATAAAATTTTCTTTCAAATATAGTTCTAAATCTGATATGTACACTACCATTTAAAAGTTTGAGGTCCGTAAGATATTGATATTTTAATTATTATTATTATTCAGGAAAGACACATTTAAAATCAAAAGTGACAGTAACGCCTTTTATAATGTCACAAAAGATATCTGTTTTAAGTAAATGCTGTTTCTTTGAACTTTCTATACATCAAATAATCCTGAAAAAAGTGGTTCCACAAAATATTTAGACGCACCACTTTTTTTTAAGATTGATAAGAAGAAGAAATATTTAGAATGATTTCTGGAGGATTATGTGACATTAAATACTGTTGAATGTTAGGATGCGTTTACACTGGCACAAAAAATCAGATTTTTTGCTCACATCTGACAAAAATTGGAATTTGTTGCACACGTGTAAACACAAAAATCCGCATGAGATCTGATTTTTTCGCGTCCAATCTGAGCCACTTCCAAATGTGGATTTTATTTGGATACACATCCGATATCTGGACATCCGACCTACGTCTAAACACACACATCCGATTCTCCACAGAACTCCCAATACGAGGACGACACGTTTGCTCATAAAGATTTTTAATGGTGTTTTAATGCTTGCGTACGGTATGTGCTCGCATTTTATTGAGATGGAAACTTTTTATAGGAAAGAAATTGCACATTCAGGAGCTGGTTTTCAACCCCTGCCCCGTGAATTTTAAAAACACAACAGCTAAAAGCTACATTCTCACCAATGAGGTGATAGCTTAGCAGTTTTTGTAATTAAACTGACAAGTTTGTTTGCAATGCTTCACGATCACTTGCTCGCTCGCGTGTGGGTGCATGCGTTCGTTGTCTCTCTCTCTCTCTCTCTCTCGTTAATTCATTCGAATTCATTTCAATAAATATCATCTTTATTTCACTAAAGAATTCTACCTCTAACGACCTGTAGATAAAATAGTCTAACAAATTAAAATTACCCTTATTTTCCAGTCTTTATCCGTTCAGTCATATTTTACGCTGCAAAACATCCATGACAGCTGTTGTCCATGCTGGCAAATAATTATGGCCATTCGACGTAAATTATATAAATGATTTTAATAGCACGGTCATTTAAAACCCGAGGGTCTAACATGTGCATAGTAAAGCAATCATTGCAGACAATCCTTTTGGGGCGGGAATTAATGTAAACACAGATATCGGTTACCAGTCATGTCTAAAGTGAATGTAAACAGACGGGCCAAAAAAATCGGATACAGTCAAAAGATCGGATTTGCGCATTAAGACTTGCAGTGTAAATGCAGCCTTTGTGCATTTAACCCATATTTAACAGCATGTTGAAAGTTCATGTGATATTTGGCCTGATCTAAACACTCATATCTGATTTTATTTATTTATTTTCCTGTTGCAGTACGGATAAACTAGATCTGGTCAAACATCATCACTCGGAGGCTAGCAGTAATTCAAACATGTGAATCATGGAGGAATGCAAAGATGGAAGTGTTTACATTGTAAGTATATTACATTCATTTTTTCTTTTAAAATAACAATTTCCTGTAATTTTTTATCATGCTTTCAGTAGAGCTATGTTAGAAATATAGCTGTATTTAATTTATTTACTTGTTTTGTTGACATCTTAAAATATTTTTTTCTTTTTTTCTTTTTTTGCATTTGCGTAATGTTCTTAGAAATATCATAAGAATGACATAGTACAAATATACCTCTGTATTTAGCAGCAATACTTGTAGGAGTTAAACATAAATGTCACAAAATATTATATTTCTTTGCATTTTTTTTTGTTCTTATAAATATCTTAAGATGCCAACAAAACAAGAACATGCAACATAATTCAATATTTGGTGATGTTCATGTTAAACACTTGTGAGTATTGCCACAAAGCAGCTAACTAATGACACTATATAGTGCTGTTGTCAGGCTAGTGCGTCTAGGCGGGATATTAATGCAAACACAGTCGGTTATGTCTTAAGTGAACGCATACAGTCGGGAAATGAAATTGCATACATGTCAAAATATATGATCTGTACATTAGGCCTTTGCACAAATGCAGGCAAAGTGAATTGTGACAGTTCTTTACGTCTCGCAGAAAGGCAGTTTGACAAACAACAGGTCTCAGAGGAGCCAAGTTTGCTGAGCAGCGGCACGCAGGCCGTACCTGTACAAGTGAATGGGTAGAGACTCCTTTGACTGGTAGGAGGGCACATCCAGTGTCTGTTTACAGTAATGGCTCTTTTATGGTGGCAGGATGCTGGCTGCAGCAGTCAGGGCCAGGGGCACTACTCTCTCTCTCTCTCTCTCTCTCTCTTTTTCCCTCTCTCTCTCTTTCTCTTTTCTCCTTCAATGATAAATGGTCCTATCGCTGGTTTAAATTATTTCCTACAGATCTCATTTAGGGCCTTGAAGAAGAGATCCACCCTGTTTATTCATTTCACATTTGCACCCAGCTTCAATATCTTTGTCTATGCCTGCAAAGAATCACCCCTCACCCCCCACCCCCATTCTCAAGAAAAGGAGGGGAAAAAAGCAATTTGCCCAATGTACATAAAATGATGCTCTCACAGTTTTGATAACCTGCATAAATTATAAAGCGTAATTAAATATTATACCCTGTGAGTTGCCAAGGAGAAAGACAGAACGAGGGAGAGACAGATAGAAAGGAGAAAAACGGGAGGTTAGAAAAGAAGGAAAGGGAAAAAGATGGAGGAGAGAGAGACAGCTGTGTGTAGTGTCTTCTTCTAATAATTGTTCTTATTGATTCTTCCTTAAGGTGAAATGGTTTAAAGATAACAATAGCTGGGAAGGTAAGAGCAGATATCAGAGCGTGGCGCCGTGGCTTTGTTTGGCTCACATAAATCAGAGGGGCTTTTGGCATTGTGAGATTGCCGCAGAGGTGGCCCATATATTTAAATGGAGTATTAAAAATTTAAATTGTTCGGCACATGGAAGGCGTGGATGTGTCTCTTGCGAGCGCGCGATTGACCCAAAAATATATTCAAATTACCACAGCTAAACAGCATCTGCTCCACCCAGTGTTAGTGGGTGTGTGTTTGTTTTCTGTGTGTGTGTGGGAAAGAGAGCGTGAATGAACACTTTAAGCATAAAAAACATATTCTGAGCTCAGCAAAGAAGAATTACTGATTCAGAGATATGTTCTGGTGACTTTTCAGTCTTGATGGGAATTACAGGCTGCAGAGAGGCGACCTACAAGTTGTTGTGGTGGTAGATAACACCTTACGAAGGAAAATTGTGAGTTAGTTGTAAAATGCACATTATATATCTTGTTTTAGTCTCCATCTTAGCTCAACACAGAGGTCATGGGTTCGATTCGTAGGGAACACAATGTGCTGACAAAATGTGTACCTTGTACATTGCTTTACATTACAGTTCAAAAGTTTGGGGGCAGTAAGTATTTTTATTTAATTAATTCATACATTTTTTCAAATAAATTAATGTTTTTATTCTACAGGGGTGCGTTGAAGACATTTATGACAGTGAAGACATTTATAATGTTCAGTGTTTCCTATATGTGTGGCTGCATTTCCCCCGGGGAAATATATAATATTGGCACCCTTGGTAAATATGATCAAAGAAGGCTGTGAAAATTAATCTGCATTAATCCTTTTGATCTTTTATTTTAAAAATTCACAAAAATCTAAACTTTCATTGGATAATAAGAATTTACTAATGGGGGGAAATATCATTATGAAATAAATGATTTTTCTCTAATACACATTGGCCACAATTAAAGGCACCCTTTTATTCAATACTTTTTGAAACCTCCATTTGCCAGTTTAACAGCTCCAAATTTTCTCCTATAATGCCTGATGAGGTTAGAAAACACCTGACAAGAGATCAGAGACCATTCCTTCATCCAGAATCACTCCAGACCCTTTAGATTCACAGCTCCATGTTGGTGCTTCTCTTCGATTCACCCACTCATTTTCTGCAGGGTTCAGGTCAGAGGACTGGAATGGCCAGCAGAAGCTTGGTTTTGTGCTCAGTGACCCATTTTTGTGTTGTTTTTTGAGGTTTATGTTTGGATTATTGTACGGTTGGAAGATCCAAACATGGCCCATTATAAGATTTCTAACAGAGTCAGTCACTTATTTGATAGAATCCATGATGCCATGTGTCTAAACAAGATGTCCAGGACCTCCAGCAGAAATATAGGCCCACAACATCAAAAATACAGCAGTATATTTCATTGTACACATGGGGTACTTTTTATCCATGTATTCACCAAACCCATCTTGAGTGTTTGCTGCTAAAAAGCTCATTTTTTAGTTTCATCTGACCATAGAATCCAGTCCCATTTGAAGTTCCAGTCGTGTCTGATAACTGAATATGCTGGAGTTTGTTTTTGGATGAGCGAGGAGAATTTTTCTTGAAACCCTCCCAAACAACACGTGATGTAGGTGCTGTTTGACAATTTTTTTATTTTAAGGTTTTCTGAACCCGAGACTCAACTATTTTCTGCAATTCTCCAGCTGTGGTTCTTGGAGAGTCTTTAGCCACTCAAACTCTCCTTCTCACCGTGCATTAGGACGATATAGACATGTCCTCTTCCAGGCAGTTTCGTAATATTTTATGTTGATTGGAAATTATTAATTATTGCCCTGATGGTGGAAATGGGAATTTTCACTGCTCTAGCTCTTTTCTTAAAGCCACTTCACTAATTTGTGAAGCTCAATTATCTTTTGCTGCACATCAGAAATATATTCTTTGTTTTTTCTCATTGTGATGGATGATTAAGGGAATTTTGTCTTTGTTTTCCCTCCTATTTTTATTTCTGTGGAACAGGAAGTCATGGCTGGATAATTTCATGTTCATAATCACCCTGGAGTGCTCAAAATTTTGAATATGAATGGGAATATATTTCAGAGATATTTTATTCATAAGAATTTCTAGGGGTGCCAATAATTGTGTCCAACGTGTATTTGAGAAAAACATTTATTTCATAATGATATTTCCCCCCATTTTAAATTCTTATTATCCAATGAAAGGTTAGATTTTTAAAATAAAAGATCAAAAGGATTAACAATGCAGATGAATTTTCACAGCCTTTTTTGATCATATTTACCAAGGGTGCTGACATTTTTGGCCATGACTGTGTGTATGTATGTATATGTGTATATATATATATATATATATATATATATATATATATATTTTATTTATTGATTTGAAACGTGAAGCATTTTGATTTTGAAACGCGCAGTGCTCATATTTATTCAACAAAGTAAAAGCCTTTTGGAAAATCTATTTGTGGCATTCAGTTTTGATACTGTGGCGGGCCGCCACAAATAAATCAGTGTATGGGAAACACTGATGTTACAAAATACATAGATTTCAAATACATGCTGTTCTTTTTTATTTGTCAAAGTGTCCTTAAAAATGCATCACTGTTTCCACAAAAATATTTAAAAATATTTATAATATCTGTTTTCAATTTTTATGTTTTTATTTTTCTTGAGCATCAAATTAGCATATTAGAATGAAGACTAGAGTAATGGCTGCTGAAAATTCAGCTTTGCCATTACAGGAATAAATTACAATTAAAAATGTAAATAAAAATAGTTAAATTGAAATAATTTTTTACAATAGTACTGGTTTTACTATATTTCAGGATTTCAACAAAAGCAGAAGTATGGAAAATTATGGAATTTACAGCTGCTTTTCGAATGGTCCTGTATGTATTTGTGCACACGCTCTGTAAGGAGCATTAAAGGTTTCTATTTACAACATATTTTTGAAGCGTTGTGCATTGTAACCAATCACAGACATTTCTGTTGAGCAAGTTAACACAATGGCCAATCGGACACATTTAAGTTTAAGAATCCGCTCAATACCTCTCAAAATGCCTGATTTTGTATTCAGCGTGGTCCATATGTAACCATGGATTAAAGTTCTCCGTCGCTACGACAGATTTCCATTAATTGCAGCGAGTCTATGACGGATTTCCATCAATTTGCAGGGTTTCACTTTTCATAATTTTAAGGCCATAAATATGCTTACATTTCTCAAATAGTGTAATAAATATCTTAATTTTAGTTTGAATAGGTCTTAAATTAAGGAAAGACGAGGTGTGTTCCTCTCTCTGCTCTAAGCGTTCTGTAATTACTCTGCTCTGGGTCCACTCACGGAAAAACTGCTCCGTGTTCACTCCATTTTAAAAGTTATCAGGGATTAAAATTTTCTGTCAATATGACGGATTTCCATCAATTGGAAAAAATGAGGGGAAAAGAAACATGTAGCGCACTGTTCTACCGGCACACCAACAGTCATCCCCGCCACGGCTGCAGCTTCTCACTGACAACATAGTGACACTGCTCACATCATTCACAGTCGGGTTATTAGCAGAGAACACAGAGAAGACCTTGAATTTCGGCGCGGGATTGCGGTTATCAATAATAATTCTACTCATCTTTAAGTCACTTTAAGGAGTCAAATGTCACCTTGTATTAAGAAGGCAATTTTTTTTTTTTTTTATTGATTAGATGGTGCTCCTAAATTTCTTAAATTAGGAGGACAAGAGCTTCTAATTACAAGAAGAAAAACACGGCTCTTAAACTTGGTGTGTGACAGGTATGGCTGTGGAATAGGGTTTGGCCGAGGAAAAATTTTCAGTCAGAAGATTTTTTTTTGCTTTAATCCATGTATAACGAATAAAATATAACACAATGTAAATAAGAGAGTCATTGTACAGTGTATAACCCATTCAACATCTGAATATACATCTGAACATCTGTTAAGTACATGCTGCAAGTTTTTTTGTAGTGACAACCATTTAAATGACGGATCACCACAGTGATCGCAAAAGATGGGACAAAAAATTCTGACATATCAAAGTGACACTTCAAGTGTAAATGGAGATTAATAGAGACTTGAACCTTGTCCTGTATAAGTTTCTTTCTTTTTCATTTTATTATACTTTTCACCTTTTTAAAGCAATGTTTACTTAACAAAAAAAAAAAAAAAAAAAAAAAATATATATATATATATATATATATATTTGAAGACTACATGCTGTTTTAATGTATTTGCTATTATTTATTAGAATTATTATAAGCATTAATAATGAACTCATTTAACTTTCTACATTGTAAATGGCTAGGTAAAATAGTTAAATGGTTCCAGTAGTTTCTGCAGTAGTACTGAGAACTGTGAAATTTGACTAAGATTTAACTTTTACTAGTACAGACTACTTTTTTTTTTTTATTGAGCGTATCAAATCGGGAATTCAGTATTATGAATTTAACTTTTAATCATGCAATATGCAATAAGTCTGGAAATTTGAGTCTGAAAAAAAAAAAATTGAATATCGAAAATGAAAAGTGTGTAGGAACCCAAATGCAGCGTTGGTGAGCAAAAGAAATTTCTATCTAAAAATCTTACCGTCCCCCAGTGAAAGTGCTTGTCAGCTGGTAAATGTAAATGTATCATCCTGCCTCATGAATATTAATTAGGTGATGTAACATTAGCTTAATAGTTGTAACTGATTTGCAGTAATGCAGGTACAGTTTGTGGCTATGGATTACCACTAATTTGACTGCTGTTGCAAATAGTTGTCAGATGCCTCTGCTTGGCTGTCATTTTAAGGATATTTATATCTAGATTTTAACAAAACTTATTACTAATTATTGCCCAAAAAATGAAGTTAGAAATATATAAACATTAACAACAAGTTCCCATAGCACCGCACCGATCATAGGTGGCAGTAATAGCTGGTTGGAGTAAAGAAAACATGACACGGTTCTCTCTCTGTGGATCGTCCTCGGCTCCTGCCAGCGATCTCCTGCCATCATGGTTTCCCACATTTAACACCCGGCTCACAAGCCAGGATGTGTGGGTGTCCATCCACGTCACTGTGTGAGAGTGTGAGTGTGTGTTTTCTGTAAGGGTGATGTAGGGAAAAGCAGTGAGTAACAGTGTGTAATATGGTTTTGTAGATGCATGAATCTGCTCCGTGGGTGTGTGTGACAAAAGATGTCCAGACGTGTTTACAGTGTGCTTCAAAAAATATGTTTGCCATTAGAGGACGCTTTATCTTTGCGTTAAAAACTGTAAGCCAGTGAAATGAAAATTACTCACAGTGAAATAATCATTTACTCACCCTCATGTTTTTTTTCAAATTTATATGAATTTTTATGGAGGAACACAAAAGGAGAAATTTATCGGAATGTGTCCAGTTCTCTTTTCCAGTCAGTGCAAAACCTTTTAAAAGATGCTGATTTGTACACTTTTGGTACTAATATGTATTTTTAAAGTACTAAAGGTATGTACTAATATAGATAAATGGGCAAATAAGGTACAAAGATGTAGGCCTATCTTTTAGCTTTTACGGCGGCACCCCAGTGACAGCTTTGTACTTTTTTCCCCCCTGAAAGCTTATGAATGAGAATGCATAAAAAAACAAAAAACAAAAAAAAACACAGATTTCTCAAGTTTTCTTATGCACTATATACAAAGATGTTGCTTTTAATAAGGAAATGTTTAAAATGTACTGTACGTTATTCACTGAAAACATTGCATTTTCATCATTTCATGAGACACAGAAAATCATATGGGTTTAGGTAAACATGAGGATGAGTAAATGATGTCATACCACATGCGCTAACCGCTTGGCCTCCGCTCCAACACTGTGTTTGATTTTTAACTCGTAGAGTTGAATTACAGTCAGCTACATCAGTCTAGTGTGTAACCATTCAACTAGAAAAGCACTAAGGCGCTTTTTAAAGGGTTTTATTACTGTGTACATTAAGCCTCACTGTGGCCCATAGTTCTTGGTTACAATATTATGCGTTTACATACTCAATTACTGGAATGCACCGCAAGCGGTCTTGTTGAGAGTTCTCACTGAGTTCTCATTCAGGTGTTGCACAAGACATTAAGTCCATAATTTTAGCTGGATGTGCTCAAAACAGTATTCTGTATGCTGTACTGTGACAGACGGTCAAGAACACAGGGCTCTAATGTACACTACTGTTCAGCAGTTTAGGGTCAGTTGATCAAAAGTGACATTAAAGCCTTTTATACTGTTATAAACATTTTTTAAATGTTAAAAAATCCTAATAAATGCTGTTTTGAATTCTCTATTAATCAGTGAATCTATATTTAATATAAACTGAGCATTTAATAATTGCTCCGCTCTGGGTTCACCATTTCCCACTCCACTCCGCGCTCACTGATATCAGAAACACCGCTCCGCCTTCGCTCCGTGTCTAAAGTATTTCAGTAGGTTTGAAATATCACAGTTCTGTTCATAACGTATATTAAAAATAAAATAAATAAAATAACGGGAGTGTTTCAAAGTGGCTTATTGGAACACTAGTGTGCAAACTTTTTTCCTACCGCATGACGAGCTAATAACATGGTTGTCAGTATTGAAAGGTGTAATTGCTGCTGTTTGTGATCAAAATAACAGTACGTTTTCGTCAGTTTTACCTACGGATCGATGCATTTCTTACAGATTTCTGCTCATTCGCACTGTAAGATTACATTTGTTTGAATGCATTATTGAGAGAGCGACTGCATGTGAATAAGTGTTGTAGTACTTGTTTAAATCATGCTTTCAGCTGAAAATATTCAGTATCTAGAAGGAACAAACAAATTCCTTGAACTATAACTTCGCGCTCATGTCCATTGCCGTCACATTCTTTCTGATTTGAGTGATCCATCTCTATCAAGCTAGCTAAATATGTTTAACATGTGAATTCTTGCTAACTATGCAGTTATATTACGGGTCGTTGGAATGAATTGTACTCGTGATGGAGCGAGTGAAAACCATGACGCTCCGGCTTTTAAAAAATCCGGTCCTCGCTTCAGTCAAATTCACACCGCTCCACTCCGCTCACATACTCTGGTATGTACAGTATGTATGTATGTACATATGCGTGTGTGTACATTATATGCAATTTCTTGTGAAATATGACTATTTACAATATTATTTTAATATTTCACAGTAAAATAAATGTAACCTTGCTGAGCTTAAGAGATTTTCAGATTACACACAAAAAAAAAATGAATGGCAATGCAGGTTTTTTTCTTTTCCCCACAGTTTTTATGATAGTTTTTTTTTTTTTCTCATACATGTATTATGTGAGTGCTCTGAGCTTCTTTAAGCTAAAACAAATTGACACAAGCTGGTGCCATAGAAAAGTTCTGATTAATAAGCATTTCATTAACTAAATAAAAATATAATAAATATATAGAAAAGAATGAAAAACATGTACGTGCCTCTGCCACAGAGCTGATGATATTCTCCTGTCTTCTGTGCGTTTATTCAAATTTTACAGACGGGGGACTTTTTCCAGTTCAGCACCTCAAAACACTTCAGTGTGAGAAAAACACATTATGCCCGTGTTATTATACAATTCATCACCAATAATAGATTTGTTTACGGGGCCCTGACGCAATACGCTCACAGCGCTGCTTTTCCAAAATAATAATGATAATAGTAATAATAACCCAAATGCTGGGGAGAGGCTTGGGAGAGGATGTGCGTTCACCGAGGGGGGGGGGGGGGGAGGAGTGGGAGGGTGGAGAGAAGAGGGTACTGGGACATTTTCAAAGAGTGTTTAATGCAAGAGCAGCTCTAGTGAGGCCTGACAGGGCCCAAAAAACACTGTTTGGATTGTGTAGTGATTAAATGATCTAGGCTGGTTAAAGGTTGTAGAACCAAACCCCACTGGACCATCACTGTCATGCCCTCAAGAAGGCATTAAACATCAGTGTGTTACATGTAGACTGTTTCTGGAATATGTGCAGTATTCATTTTTACACAGCTTTTAGTTATAGTTTTTGTCTTTTGATGAAAATGTCATTTATAATGAACATAAAATTATGAGCTTATAAATATATGTTTGGTTCACCAAACATTTTAATCAGTCATTTTGCTGACAAGGTTATCAGTAAATATGTGTATTGCAAATTGCTTTGGATAAAAGCTTCTGCTAAATGATACTTCCTGTTGGTCATTTGGTTTGACACGCTACTACTTTTTGCTTCTAAGCATTAAATACAGTTTCTCTTGCGTGCTTTTGGTTGTGTAAAAAAAGACCAGTCAAACCACACACACACACACACACGCACACACTTCCACACAAAGCTCCTTGGAGGAGACTCTGGCAGTGATATGAATCTCTTAAAACCCTCCCTTGGTCTTTTGTCTCTGTTGAATAAATCAGCGCTTTAGCCTGACTTTAGCAGTTTAGCGGCGGGTAATTTCAGCACATTCGCCCCTCCCGCTCTCCTCCGAGGCCTTAAATGAGTTCTCAAGCTGCCGTTGAACATAGCATAGCGTGTTTAAAAGATCACAGGGCGATTAGCTACTCCTCTGTGCTCATGTCTAAGAGCGCTCGCCCGTGCTTTTAAACAGACTCCACTCATTCCTGAAATCCTGCAGCACTGTCCCACTCTAACAGCCCTGTACTGCCTCACAGGGAAGATATAGCTTTCCCCATGAGCCTCTGTGTGTGTGAGATTGTTAAAACAGCCTGTCTCCACTGTGTGTTGACAGACGTGTAAGAGCTCTTGTAGCTCTGCCGTCAGTTTTGAAGGCTAGCCCCACAGTGACATAATCAGCTATGACAAGCTCATCAACTCAGAACTCCACCTGCTGCTCACACGCACACACACACACACACACACACACACACACACACTCACACACACACGCACACGCACAGACAGACCACATGTGCATGTGGATGGATTGGCCAGCAGTATCTTCATGTGCAGAGAGAAAATATGGAATTATGGATGTGACAGTGAAGTTTAAATACAGGGCTGAGCATATATTTATATATTGTTGAAGAAAAGCTGCTTTTTTCTCTAGGGGTTAGATGTATTAATCTAATGGAGCAATCAGATTTATATTCATACGTGTATGTCAATATTTATAGGTTTCATATTTAAACTATTATTATTATTATTATTATAATACTCTATAGATAGGCCTACTGTCAAATTTATATGCGTATGTTTCATAATTATTGCTTAATGTTTTTGTAATATACCAGTGAATACCATGGATTTTTTCTTGTATGGAAAAGAGCAACTTTCACATTTTGATAATTTGATATTTTGATATTTTTGTGTTTCACAGAAGAAAAAAAAATACTTTTGAGTGACATGAGGGTGGGAAGATGATTTTCTATATAAAGCAAATGTTCTACAGAAGGTGTGACTCAAGTGGATGGTCCAAATTTAGACATGTGAATATTCTGCCACAGCAAGAAAAAAAAAACAAGAAAAAAAAAAAACATTTATTAAAGATATAATTATTTATTCATTTATAAAATGTATAATAGTCATATTCAAAATCCACTTGGCATGAAAATCAGAGGGGGCTGTTCAACTTTTTACCTGTTAACTCTAACCAGTCACAGTTAACACAGCACATTAAAGAAATAAAAGGTTTTAAATGATGTACACTTACTGAATCAGTATAGAAGAGCATGGAGTTTACCTAATTGGTGGTGACATGCTCAGATCACATGATGGGCTAAATACTGCTTGGTTTATCTTGGTAACCACGCTTGTTTGTGCACACTTTCACTTACTGAATAAATTAATCATGGCTCACTGCAAACAGAGCATTTCAACAATGGCATCAGAAACAGTAACATTCACTTCGCTAGGTGTCAGTGTAAGACCAAGTCAGCTGTCATATCGGCCAGTGCAACATAAACAAAAATTACAGTATGCACCTTTCCGATACATCTGTCGACTATTTTAAATGAGGAAAGATGCTTGCCGATATTTTGTCCAATATTTTCTCCCTTATCTCATTGAGTCCACATTCAAAAGCCGTAATATCTAAGTGAAGGTCTTTTGATACCATCGCTTTTCCCTCAGTGACACATTTACTGTACTTTGATGTACATATAGGACACCATTTGTATTATATTATTACTTCCTCCACATTATTACCATCCCATTCATAAATGTTTGCTCAGTAAGTCAGAGGGAAGCACACTTGTCTCTTGGTGTGTTTTACCGTGTTTGACAGTCACACTCAGCTCATTCACTCTCTGTAACCTGATTTCACGGCTGCAAGTACACCATGCCCTGCGGCCTGAAGGGAGCTCTCACCTGAAAGAGAAAGAGAGAGAGAGAGATGAGTCCACACATTTGATGTGGTGTAATGACAGCAGTGGGCAGAATGTAGCAGGAGTGTGTGTGTGTGTGTGTGTGTGTGTGTCTGTATTTGTGTGCGGCCACCATATGTGGCCAGGTGCTGTTCCCGATCCCACCTGCCCTCGGCATTACCATAATCAATTTAACAGGACAGATTAATAATCAAATATTCAGATGATGATTGCTTTTGGACTTAAGCTAATCTCTTAATGCCAGTGACCGTCCTATTCTGTGTTTTATCAGCCTGTTGCTGTGGCAGTGTACGTACAAATGCCTTTTGAGGTAGTTGTATGTGCATGTGTGTTTATTTTCTGGCAGTGTATACTACACGTCGAATTGCTTTCCTTTTTCTTTTTCACAGCCCTTAGGTGCGTGCGTGTGTGTTTTGTGCGATTTTGTATAAATCTCTCAGAGCACATCAGTTATGCTTATGAATGCAAAAACAGCTCATTGACTCTGAATTGTTTTCTTAGCAGTTTGGTTAGGAATATAAATAGCGGCGCATCTATAGCAGACCCCAAACCGCTATTCATTTGGACTTGCGTGCTTTTTGTTTGCACGTTCAAAGAGTTGAACGGAGGAACTAAGAGAGAGACATCTCTTACCGAGGCATTATCAAATGTTTTCACTTGAAAAATCCAATGCGCCTTTCAGTATTGAGAGGAAAAGAACATGTTCTGACTCTCACCCTGCCCGCTGGAATTAGTCAAAAGACCATTTTTAGTAATAAATTATGCATTGAAACAAAGAGATAGCCTCTTTTTTTTGTTCCCCGCGCGCACGGGCCGCCTTGGCAAATGCCTTTAAAAAAATCTTTAAAATTGTCCATTCAACTCAAACTTACTGAGTGTAGCAAAAATGTCAAAGGCATAAAGTCAGCGAAGATTGAATAAAATAATGGGAGGAGACAGATTAGTCATGCAGAGAGCCCACACAGTCTTTCAGGCCGGCACAATACCACTTTTTATAAGCGCTCTATCTACACAATGGCGCCGTTCAATATATCGAGGATGATACATGGTCAGACGTGTAATCTCCCTTTGATTCCTCGTACTCATTCATTCCGGAACCTTTTCAGGACTGACACTGATGAGCTCCAGGCTCCCGCGGCTCTCCTCGCAGCCGGCAACCTTCTTTAAGAGTTCATTATGTAGGAACATGGAGGATAGGTGTCTTCCACCAGGCCGCTATCTGATGTCACGCCGTTCCCTCGTCATCCGTCGCCGGCGTTAACGACAGGCCCGTCTGAGAATCGACGGCGCTGACGGAACATTAGTCGGCTTTTGGTTGAAGATTGAGTAAGGGAACATGCCACTCAGAATAACACGAATCAATCAATCCAGCCTGGGCTCCGAAATATTCCAAGATGGAGTCATTTCATACATGACGGAGCTCAGACGGAAGACCGACGGGCGCATTGATCACATATGGGGGATCGTTGGCGTCCTATACGTACCCGTTCCGGCTAAGCGTTTGGCGTGTGTGTGTGTGTGTGTGTGTGTCTTGTGGCGTTCGGATGATGGAGGAGGGGGAGGAGTGAATCAGTTTCCCTGGGAGACAGTGGGCTGAATTACTGACGGGTTTGTGCACCACTTAACCTAATCTAGCATATGATTATGAGACTCAGTCAGGGGCGCCTCCCTCATACGCTTCAGTGCCAGCCTCCTTCTGCCTGCCGGGCGTGGCATACACACTCACACACACACACACACACACACACACACACACACACACATACACACGCACACTTCCTAAAAATAAACCTCACCTCCTGTACAAGCAGCAGTGTTTGAGCCTACCTGAGCAGAGTGAATGAGGGCCGCTAAATATTATGACTGCCTTGTGTCCTGCAATAATTGATTCCCCCACCCCGCACATGCATATATATACACACACGCACGCACATGCTGCCATTTACTTCCTCTGCACTGTTCATTTTACAAATTCTATAACCTTTTAGAATTTCTTTCTGTGGAGAAGATTGCTGCCTGGCCTCAGATTCATTATGGTGATTGAATCCTCTTCAATAGAAAACTGTTTAAAGAAGAGAGAGGGAGAGAGAGAGCGAGCAAGGGAGAGAGAGAATGAAGGTAACATGGGTTAAGAGCTTGTCTGGGTGACATAATTCACCTCCACTGAGGCAAACAATCACATCGCATTGTGACCTTCATATGATAGAAAAAAGGCTGCTTTTTTTCTGCCGCCTTCTATCATCTCTCACCCGTCCCTTCATCTTCCGCTGTTTTTTTTTGTCTTTGGCATCACGGGCTATTTTGGATTACAGATTAAATATCTAATTACGATCACTTTGCGGTGAGGAATATACTGTAACGTAAGCCCTTGCTTTAATCATGAACGCAGTTTAAAATCACCCTTGTGTACAATGGGAGATGATATACATATATAATTCTCTCTCATCCTCTACCCTCCCTCTCTTTCCCTCCACTTTCCTTTTTTACACTCATAGCACCTGGACCTACACTATTCATCATGTGGATGACTCCGAACATGAATTAGTTTTCTTTTTTTATGTCAGAGATGAGAGGGCCAGATGGTATAAAATAAAAAAGGCGAAAAAGGAAAAAAAAAAATGGGGAGAGTGAGAAAGAGGAAGAATCGAGGACATAGTCTGCACTCTATGTTATCATAGAGGCACATGCTAGCGCGGGATTAGGCTGGATTTTTAATGCTGTTTCGCTCTGAATTATAGCTTTTCACTTGCCCTCCTTTGTCATTTCTTTATACTTCAAATAAGAAATTGTCCAATTCTAATTAGTCTATATAATTGCTGCTGGATGAAGCGCTGCCAATCGGACCCCGAACTCCTGCAAGGTGGAGTGGTTTTGTTCTTCTCTCGTCTTTTCACTGAGAGTCTGTTTTTGCCCCCTCTCCTCTCCTCTCTTGTTTTTTCACTCTTTTGGGTGTTCTTTTTTCCTTCTTTTTAAAAAAAAAACGAGAAAAGGCTCTCTCGAGAGGTCCTGAGGTTACTGTCACATTATTAGTGCATCACTTGTAGGCAATTACAAGCCCCTCCACATCCGTGTACCTGCCGCATGGCTCACTTTATGAGGGACAAGTGCCGACACGACTGATCCGTTTTTTGGTCCTGATTGTGCTGTTCACAGTTGCATCATTTTAGATTTGTTTATTTGCGTCTCCACTTTAAAACCTGTGATTACTTTCCTGTCATCATGAAAGTAAGCCGTTTTTATTTTGATCTTGGCCTTTTTGTCATTTTATATATAGTAGTGCAGTAGAGTGACAGGGAAGAGGAGGGAGTGGGATCAGGAAATGATCCAATAGCTTGTATGAGCACCTTCACTCAGTATGTATGTGTGCAAACTTCTAGGCCAAAGCTCTTGTGTAAACCTCTACATTAATGTGCATAGAAACTTCACTGTGCAGTCCCCATAGGGGCTATTGGAAGTGGGCTTCTAGGGCTGAAGCCTCACATAATTTTTTATTTTTTTGGTAAAGCCAAAAGTGTTTTCACGACCAGTAATTTTTAACATGAATACAGTTATGTGTATATAGTGCTTTCAATGGGATACACTTAAAGGGATGGTTCACCACCTAAAAAATGAATATTCATTTAGTCATATTTACGCTACCTCAATTTTTAATTGTGTGACCGTTTTTGTGGAATGCAAAAGCCAATATATTGAAGAAACAACTTTAATGGTTTATCTTAAATCTTAAATGTCATTCGTTCATTCATTTAGTAAATGATTTAGGGCATACACACTTTGTGCTCTAACAGGAAGAATATGCACTACTGTTCAAAAGGTTAGAGCCAGTGTGAATTTTTATTTAAAGAAATTAAAAATTTTATTCTGCAGGAATGTATTAAATTGTAACATTGTTACAAAACTTATTTAAAATAAAAGCTATTTTTTAACTTTCTATTATTTAAAGAATCCTGAAATATGGTTCTCGCAAAGCTATTATGCAGCACAACTGTATTTAACATTGATAATAATAAGAATAGCATATTAGAATGATATCCAAAGGATTATATAACACTGAAGACTGAAATAATGACTGCCTTAAAATATATTAAAATAGAAAACAGTTGATTATATTGCAATAATATTTCACAATATTACTGCTTTTACTGTATTTTTGATTACATAAATGCAGCCTTGGTGAGCATAAGAGACATCTTTCAAACTATTTTTTTTTTTTAAATCTTCATAATCTTCCTATGCTTACTGTACTTCACTACTATGTAATGTATGGAAAGCGCAGTGTCAGAAGAGTCAGCGTATTTGTAAATGTTTGAGAACTGCTGCACAGCTGATGTTATAGGTTTGAGGCCGATACTGAGGTTAGTGGGACCTTTAATTTTAGCTCTCGTTATATTAAGATTTACCTCATATGGGCTAAATGACATCTCTCAGATGTGGCAGTAAAAAATGTTCTGTATTCCATTATTCACCCAAAGATGTCCCCATACACACAGGGCTACGCCTCGAATAACCACTAAAACATTTTACATAGTGCCCCTGCATATGTCTGATTGGACAGGGACAGTCATGCGTCTGTGCCGATCCTGAGGTCAGACCTGTCATGTTAGACGAGTTGAGCTGAGTGGCAGGAGGAAGTAGATAGAATCCAGCCCTCGTTAGGAATGTCTTTCCGGTCTGTCCACGACGTCGGACCCACCAGCGCAAAGCGCTCATAGTCAGGCCGGTGCCGTCATGCCATCAATCATCATTATAAATCCCGCATCGTCCCTGCTACATTAACTTGGCGACCTGCGCACCCCGTCTCAATTAAACATCTGATGAATATACGGCTCATCTACGCGGACTGTCAGCCACCCGTCAGTCAGCCTCCGACGAGAACACGCTTTTATTTTTGGACCGGATGCCAATAACGGCTCTGGGACTTAAACAAAAACATCTTCCTTCAAAGTTATTGTGAGCGGGAGGAGATTGTTTGCTCAACACTAAAGGGGGTTAAGGCAGGCTTTGGCAGGGAAAGAACGGGCCAACAGAGACCCAGAGCCCCAAATCAGGAAAGTTTTGAAGCATTGTTTTGAATCTTAACAAGAGGACTGAGACATGCAAAAATAATTTGCCGTCTTTTCTCTTTTTTCCCCGGCTTTGCATTCTATGTATCAACGCATGTAAATAGCATCTTAACACTTGATGCTATTTTGAAAAGCACTCGGCCCCTGAGGATTTCTAGCGAGTGAAGCAATTTATCCACGAACAGGTGCATTTTTAATGCTTTTATACAATCAGATGAGCATTTTACGTACAGACGCTGGTGTTTCTGTGTCTTCTTTTTTGATTGCCGCACTCCTTTTATTCGTATTTTGAATTGATGTAGCCTTTCTAATTAAACTTGGAGAGAGATGTTAATTACCTAACAAGGTCACCTTTTTCTGCCACCATATTCAGCATTGCTCTCCTATACTCTTGCTCTCCCCTGTTCCACAGCCTAAAGGAGATTTGAAGAGCGGTGTTAATTGCCTATCCGTGATCCCATTTCAACTTTTGCATCTTACTCTTCAAGTGCCATATTTAGACTGTAAAGGAGGATTATTGGTATGGTGTGCTATTCTGCGCTCCTGCACCTCACACGATGTGTCCAGTCATCACAAACCGCTGCTTTCTGTGGGAACTCCTCTAAGACGCGAAGAGTGAGCGAGAGAGAAAGGGACGGCGCATATGGAGCATGATGGTTGTTATAAAAGATGTCAGCTGTAGCAGAATGCAGCTGGTGGGCTTGTGAGGTGGGAGGACGTAACATGGGTGAGATATGGTCATTTGGAGAGAATGGGGTTTTATCATATGATACCAGGATGCATGTGTCTGTAATTCATAATTTCATATGGCCCACACGCTTTCCTAATGCACAGAACTGCCTGCATATTTCTGATGGTTCTCACAGGATGTTACATCACTCTTTAGAGGTCTCTAGGCTGCATTTTAAAAGACCAAACATAAATAAAATCCACACAGATTGTCAAAGATGGTTCATTCGGATCAAAAAGTCCCTAGCATATAAACTCAGAAACTATAGAAATAGTGGAGATTACTGTAACGCTTTGTCTAACTGTGAATAACTCGGGCAGTTTGGGTGCTAAATCTCTCAATGTTTAGTGTGGGGCAGCTACATCTGTCTACTATAGATTTTGTTATGTGTAATGTGTATCCTAGAAAATCACAACTGAATACATGTGAAGTATCAGGCTTCATCTTCAGCTGATATTATAGCCTACAGGAGGCTAAAGATGTTTTCTGTCAGCTGCTGTAAAACTCTACATTCTCAACTAGTGGGTTGCGACCCAGAAATGCCTTAGACCTGTTTCAAGTCACGAGTTGGAGGGGAAAAGCTAAATGCAAACAATTCTCAGAACTAGGAAAGTCAAAAGTAATGGTTGGTACTAAGACAAAAAACAAATGTGTCAATTCAAGTCTTTATTTTGTTAATAATTAAACAATAATTTTCAGAAATGTTATTACTGACAAGACTACAATTGAATATTTAAGTTCTATCAACTTCCAGCCAAACTTTATGCTTGCAATATTGTACAGTTAAGGTCAAAAGTTTACACCCCCTTTCAGAATCTGCAAAATGTTATTTATTTTACCAAAATAAGATGGATCATACAAAATGCATGTTATTACTTATTGACCTGAATAAGATTTCACATAAAAGATGTTTAGTCCACAAGAGAAAATAGTAATTGCATTTATAAAAATGACCCCGTTCAAAAGTTTACATCCCCTTGATTCCTAATACTGTGTTGTTAGCTCCAGAATGAAAAAAAAAGGGCATTAAGAGCTTTTGAAAACTTTTGAACAAACTTTTCTTATTTTGCCTAAATATAATGTTTTTTTTTTCATTTAGTACTGCCCTTCATAGGCTACAGAAGATAGTTACATGTTTCCCAGAAGACAAATAAGTTAAATTTACCCTGATCCTCAAATTAAAAAAGTTTTCACCCCCCGACTCTTAATGCATGGTTTTTCCTTCTGGAGCATCAGTGAGCGTTTGAACCTTCTGTAATAGTTGCATACGAGCGCCTCAGTTGTCCTCAGCATGAAACAATGGATCTCAAAATCATACAGTCATAGTTGGAAAGGGTTCAAATACACAAAAATGCAGGAACCAAAGAATTTGTCAGACCTGAAGGATGTTTCTGAAAAACAGCAGGCAGTTTAACTGTTCAAGACAAACAAGGGAGTCATGAACAACTGAAAAACACAGCTGTGGATTCAGGTAACAACACACTATTAAGAATCAAGGGGATGTAAACTTTTGAAAGGGATCATTTTTGTAAATTCAACTATTATTTTCTCTTATGGACTATATGTAAACATCTTTTATGTGAAATATCTTATTCAGGTCAGTACTAAATAAGCAATAACATGCATTTTGTGTGATCCATCTTATTTTGGTAAAATAATTAACATTTTGCAGATTCTGAAATGTGGGGATGTAAACTTTTGACCTCAACTGTAAATACTAATGCAATATTTGGTCTAGTAAAACAAACTTGTACAGCAATTACTTTACAAAATTCATGTTAATACTTTTGCATGTTTTTGAGCTTGTGCAGATCATGGTAATATGAATTCATTTCATGTTGGATTTTAAGAACTTTTTTTTTTTTTTTTTTTTGCTGTTTTAGATCAGTACTTGTCTAATGTGAAGTTTGGGTCCTGAATGCAAAGCCAGTTGAGAACTACTGAATTATAATATTAAAATCAAGAAAATAGAAGCAAATCAAATGAGTTTTTACTGCAGGTTTGCTTTTCACATATATTATATTTCCTACCTTGTCTGTCAGGTATTATGTTGCTGGCTGTTATAGAATGGTGGTATGAAGCCATCACAAATAAAACACATCAAAATATACTTGAACAGCTGTTTTTTTTTTTTTAATTATTATTATTATTTACCTCTAAAATTTAAAATGCTGCTTAAAAACATAAAACTGCATAAGTAACAGCATGAACACTAACTTGTTTTGCCTGCAGTGGAGCGGTCTGTTTTCAGTCAGGTGTGGAGTGCTGGAGAAACGCAAAGAGATGGAGGAAGAAAGCTGGTAGGATGGAAATTAAGTGTGTAATGTGAGGCTGATGTGATGAGATTGTGTGTGGTGACCTCCTCCGACAGGTCTCCATCCTTCGTCAGCCTGACTTCAGCCACCGTCACCTCTGTTTTTTCCATCCCACCATTTATCTCTCTCTCACGCTCTCATGTGTTTCCCCTCGTGCTCAATCTCTCTCAGCTCGCAGCTAAATAAATGCAGAATAACAATTATTGAAAACACAATTAAAATCTGTTAATCAGATTATTTGTAGTAGATAAAACCTTTAGGATGCTCTGACAGCTTGAGGAAAAAAAAGCTGTCCATTTTTCAGCAAAAATTGAAAAGATTATGATATGTCCATCCTGTTGGTATAATCTCTTCATGGTCAGACAAAAAGATAAAAAAAAAAAAAAAAACTAATAATTAACTTGACTTAGTATTGGATTAAGGAAAAGGCCATGGGTAAGTATGGGAAGCGCTATTACTCATATTCTCAAGGGGGGTGCTGGTCTGTTTTTTATTTAAACGCATGTTTTTTAAAAAGCATTTAATACCTAAGAACATACTCCAATTTATAAGGAAATAACCACATTTAGGAATTTAAGGGCTGGTGCACCTGCAGTTTGGACACAAATGCCTTTATTGCACTCACATACGTGTTGTCAATCAAGTGGCAAGAGGCTGAGAGAGGGGGAAAAAATCTCAGCAGACCTCAGCTGGGTATTATTTGGGTTTAAATCCATGCTTTGTTTGGAGCAGCTGGTAATTGCGTATTGTGGGGCAATTAAGATATTTAGCATTAAGCAGAATAAGCCAGGTCAAACACCCCACCCTCTCTACTCTCACCACCATCAAATCAAAGCAGTGGGCATCTCTCTCTCGCTCTAGCTTTTGTACGTATTGCCATGTTTATTTCTGCTGAAAAGCCAGTTTAGTTCATTTGTGAGTCAGCTAGGCAGAGCGGCTCCATTTCTTTTCTTTTAGGCGTTTTTTTTAATATCATTATTATTATTAAGATCAGGCAGTGCACAACAACAGCCGAGGAATCTATTATTCATTAAGTGTAACCAATATAAAATTTAAAACAGTGTGTGTTTTTTAGTTAAATTATGTGAGGTCAGCATAATATTCTGCCTATTACTTATATCTATATCATCTTTGCCTTAGTCAGCTCTATTTAAATATGCAATCATTTACAGCTTTTGACTCTATGTGTGTGCGCACCCAATTTCCAATATTCCTCCACGCACTTTTTATGCTGACATCAATGGCAAGCTATTAAAGACAGTATTTCATTATTGGTTCCTCGTCCCCAGTGGTTATTTACAATCCTATATATACTAAGCACTGATATTAAAGGAGACCATTTTAATGAGGTGCTATCTGCCTTAGCAATATGTCTTTCTCTGAATGAGATTGTGTTTAAAGATTTTTATCAAGAAATGGCTGTTCGCTGGGGTTATGTTTTGTCCATGAAATATGCATTTCATATCTCTTTCATTTCATTAACATAATTTAATTTGTGCTTTGCATTCTGTGCATAATACATATTTGATTTACAAAACAAATATTTCCATTAGAAAATGAATTTCATGCAGGCATAAGGCAGAACTGAATGATGTATTGTAAAGAAAGTAGAGAGAGTGAAAGAGAGAGAGAGTGAGAAAGAGAGAGAGAGAGAGAAAAAGAATTGTATTATCCTCAGAGCGCCTTGGCAAAGAAAAAAAAAATACTCAATAGACTTCTAGTGCGTACGAGTGTGTGTTCCTGTGCCTGTGCCTGTGTGTGTGTGTTTATGGATGTCTGTACGTCTAGGGATATGTACTCATACGCCGCATACGCCTGTGTCTCCAGTATGTAAATGCACATTAGGACGGCTATACTTGCAGTGAGTATATTGCATTAAGTTTAAAGCAATATTACTCAGATTGATTTACATTGTTTGCTATGGCCGCCTCTCCCCTCTACGTTAGCTAAGTGTTCCGGTGGAAATGTGGCGCTTTGCTTTTTATTATCAGTAAAATATGGTGGATATTATAAAGATATATCTCTCGGCTCGCTAGCACAAAGGAAGAGCACACATCCATTTTCATTTGGTGCCAGTTTTAAGGGTTGCGCCGGAGAACATGCTACACGTAGTATTTCACAGCTTAGCGTATGATGTACATCCTCGGGGACTTTGTTTCTTCGCCGGCCCGTTTGAACGGGGAAGCTCGCCGCGTGTCAGTTTAAGAGGTATTAGCTGTTGCTTTAGTTTGCGAAATCGCTTCCTTTTAACTCCAGCCTATGATAAATTATGAAGTCCACCCCTCTACATTTCCTTTCCTCCTCTTCCAAGGGAATGTTACTAGTTTTAATTAAAGCACTGCACCTTGCTAGTTTAAAGGATATCAGTGGCTGTGTGATAAGTTGCAGGAGCTCAGGGCTTTGGATAACAAGAAGCATTTTAAGTGGCCCTGACGAGTTCATATTAATTTGGCTTATCGCGCCTGTAAAAAAAATCCAGGTAGCATTGAGGCAGATCCCAGCTTTAATGAGCTCAAAACGTAAAGTCGGTGTCAGAACACTCCACTTTTTTATTTCAAAGGGAGTAGGAAATAACTTGTCAAAGCTAAAAGCCAAACAGTAAGATCTATGTTTCAGAGGTAACTAGTATTAGCAGGGATTTCGGGCTCGTCTGACATGCCGTACGGAAGGGAGGGCTTAAAATAGAAGTCTCAGGTACGCCAGAGTGGGGCTTATACCTGCGCGCAGTCTCTTCTGCCTTCGCTGACGGTTAAAGAAGAGCGATGAGAGGATCTCTGAGCTTTTAAAAATCTCCTCTTTTCCAATTCCTCTCCCTATAGTGTTGCCGGAGAGGTGATCGCCTGCCCGGCTACTGCTGAGTCTCTGCTTTGAATCCGTGACAGGTGTTTTTAAACTTCGCTCGAGCGGGAAAGAGAGATGGAGATCACACGATGGCTCTGAAGATTTGACGAGAGTCTTAAGATGGTTTGGGAAAGTTAAGCCTCCTCTTGTCTCTATTCTCTTAGCAGTTCAAGGCCAAATCCAGCAGGAATATGAATACATCAAGTGGATATTTAAAAAAAAAAAATTCCAAGAAGATCATTTAGGTTTTGCTAGTTGGAGCGCGTTTTTGTTTAAATGTTGGTGTCAAGGAATAACCCGCAACCGTGAACAATTTACCCTTTATTCTCGCACCTTAATC